>PTEX01000091.1:1570513-1594486 GCA_003342815.1 Eudromia elegans
ATAGCTGCTGAAGTGTCAGTTAGTTAGAATGAGGAATACCACTATGATTAGAAATGTTAAATGTGACATTTTCACAGTCTTACAAGCTGTTTATTTTCAGATTTTTTTTCCTATTTTTCAGAGGGCCAAAAGAGTGGAGAAGAGGAAAAGGCTTCTYTTATACTGTGTAGATACATGAATTATAGTAAAATTTCAATCCTTTCTTCTCCAAAATACAAAAGGAGCTGTCCCCCTTATTTTAAATTTCTTTTGTCTTCCTTAAGACAAAGCTTAATAGCACTCACCAGCAAGCAGAGCACAAATATGTGAGAAAWTAATAAAAGGAAGATAAGAGCTACATATGTCATTTATTATTTGTTGGAAATAAGTCAGCATCTTCCCCTCATGTTTCAGCAGGTCCCTTCCAAACTTTCRGAGGCTAACTTGTATAAGAAATATTAGAATCAGAAAGAAATGGGTGTGCGGGAAGAAGAATTTCCTTAAGCACATTACGAATAAAAAAGCAAATACTGCTTCTAGTGCAAACAAAACCTGATAATTTTATGCTACAAAGGACACTACTGTGCTATTTTCCACACAAGAGGTTGATAAGCCACTTTTATTTATTCTATTCACTAATGAGAACTTATTCTTTTTTTCTATTAAGCCAGACTGAGGTCTTTCTTTCCTGTTCATAGGAATTTTGATTACCTAGGTCAGTCCTCTGTGAAAGGAAATGAGMTCAATGCATTGATTGAATCCCTTGGGTTCATGCCTTTTCCAGTATTGCTGGTAAGCAGGACACACGGGACACAGAGTGAGCAGGCTGAAACAAGACTCTCACTAACATGTCTTTATTTGGCTTTCCAAATCTCCAGTAATACAGGCAGTCACAGGGATTCAGTTCAATAAATAATAACTTTTAAAATGTGGAAGGGATCTGCTGCAGTTCTGCGTGCTACAACGAGACAGAAAACACATCAGACTGGAAAAAGGAAAAAAAAAAGAAACACGGGGAAAGGAATGGAGAGAATTGCTAATGAAATGGGTGTGGGAAGTTGGAAACTACCCATCCGTTCCCAGCTGGGGTCACCTGGTGACRGCAGGATGGCAGTCACAGAGGAGGGACAGCAGATGGGCCCTATGGAGTGGTTCTGCAGTCTAGCAGCTTGCGAAAGTTCTTCCGGAAACTGTCGTCCAGAAAGGCATAGAGGAAAGGGTTGAAGCAGCTGTTGGCGTAGCTCAAGCTAGTGATGAAGTAGGAAATCCCAATGACGAGCGGAGTTTGCGGGATGTCTGTAGTGAGGGCCACCACCGTACTAAGGTGATAGGGTGTCCAGCAGAACAGACACACGACCAGGATCACAACCACCATCAGGGTCACTTTTTTTCTGGCTTTATCCAGGGCTTTTGCATTGCTATGGAGGTGCATGTGTCTCAGCCTGTACAGCATGGCAGTGTAAAGGATGCAGATGGTGGACACTGGGATGGCAAAGCCTAAAATGAGAGTGTAGATCCGACTGCCTTTCCACCACAAACTTTCTGGGTGGGGGAACACAAAGACGCACTGGGAGCGCCCCTGCTCCTTGTGTATCTTAGCAAAGATGGTGAAGGGTAGGATGATGACAGTGACAAAGGACCAGACACCGAGGCTGACTATCTTGGCTGCTCGGTAAGTGCGGTAGGACATCTTCCTGGACTTGGTAGTGGCCATTACAACCAGATAGCGGTCGATGCTCATGACAGTGAGGAAGTAGATGCTCGAGAAGGTGTTGTACTGGTCTATGGAGATGATGAGTTTGCACATGAACTCACCAAAAGGCCACTGTAGGAGTAGGTAGTCGGCGATGTTGATGGGTAGCACCAAGGTGAAGAGCTCGTCTGCTATGGCCAAGTTGAGGATGAAGATGTTGGTGACCGTCTTCATCTTTGGAGCTTTGAGGATTACGTAGATGACGGCAGTGTTGCCTGTCAACCCCACAGCGCAGATGAAGGAGTAGATGACAGGCACAGTGATGTAAAAGCTGGGGATCAGCAGGGGAGTAGATGTATTCAGTCCCCCGTCCCCTCTCTCTGTGCAGCCATCAGGTCCAGCCACACACGAGGAATTGTGCCCCGGGAGGGACAGGTTCTCCATGGCCCTGGAGTCGGTGCMAGGCCCACGGGGGGGCAGCGTGTCCTCCGCACGGGGGCTAGAGCTCTTCTCTAGTCCGTGTCCAGCCTCTTCCCTGCGCCCCTGAGCCCTCTYGCCGCCGGGAAGGGCCGGGAGCGGGGCCGCCGTCCCCAGGAGCAGCCGCCGGCGGGTCCCGCTCGCTCCTGCCGCCCCGCCGGGGGCGGCCGCGGGGCCCGGTCGCAGCCCGCGGGCGGCGCGCAGGGGCGCACTGACCTGTCCCGGCGCCGGGAGCGGAGCGGCGAGTCCCGCCGAGGCCGGCGCTGCCGGTGCCGCTGCTGTGCCCGCTCCTAAATACGCCGGGGAGCCAAACCCATGCCCAGCGCCCCGCGCGGAGGGCGGCTCCGAGGCAGCCCCCGGCGCGCAGCGGCGCCGCGGCCGGAGAAGGAGCGGCGGCGGGAGCGGTGATCGCTGTGCGCGGTGTGCGGCGCGCCTCGCCTCGCCCTGCGGCCGCCCTTCTCCGCGGTGACACGGACACGCTCGGSTGTCACCGCCGTGGGAGGCAGTCCTCTTTCAGACACTCTCTGGAGCGTCGGGTACCTTGTCGTCAAAAAGCACGCGGGCTAAAGGCTGTGCATCTGACCTTAGCTTTATTGCTAAGCTCTACTTCTTAAACGTGCCYGATTTCTACCAGCTTCTAAGCATAACTGTTGTCATTTCCCAGCTCTTCAAATCAGCAGTGAAAAACTCTGTCTTTTGTAGTGCTACCMGCCTTACTGATTGCAGAGATTAGGCATCTAACACAGTGACAGATACATCCTTTTACCAAATAGTTTGGCAAAACTCCTCAAGATAATTCATTAATATAGTTATGAGAATAGTTATTGATAGTAAATGTAGTTTTGCCCAAGTCACAAAAGAAGAAAGAACTCAAAAGCAATTATTGGCCACGAACCTCCTGGTGTGCAATTATCTAGATGAAGAGGATATGACAAATAGGAAACTTGAAACAAATATATTCCAAGTAAATAGATACAAAGTAGTATTAAAGTAACTTAGTTTTGCTCATTGGGGTTATGTTTTTTAGTGTTCTGTATTATTTGATTACATATTGTTTCTAGGTACAAAATATAACAAAAGGCTTCATGACAGTATGGATGTCCACTTYGTGTTTCTTGGCTTGCTTTATGAAAACATTTGAGAATGGCGAGAGGGCTGATGTTTTTTAATATTTTCATTAGTGATCTGAATGATGGGATGAAACTCACCATCAGAAAGTTCATGGATGATGTCACATGGGAGAGAGAGATTATTAGGCTGGAGCCTAAGGCTGCTCTTTAGAAATGGACTGACAGAAATTATGCTAAGTTCAAAAAAGATAAAAAAAAAAGTCCTCCATCTAGGCTGGGATAACCCAAGAATAGCTCAGATGGAGCACTGACTCAGAAGCAGCCCAAAGGAATTAGCAGCATGCCTYTGTAAGGATGGGAACTAACCACATACTGTATTCTGTTAAGTGTGTAGTCAGCAGGGTGAGTGAAACAACTGTTCACTATTATTTGGTATTTTTAAGACCACATCTAGARTATTTGGTCTTGTTTTGGGTTCCTGGTACAAGAAAAGCTAGCAAAGGACCACTGAGCTTGTTAGGGAAGTGAAGCACATATGTATGAGGAGGTGTGGAGAGGCTTGGGGCAAGGCAGGATATGATGACCATCTCCAGCTATCTTAATGTATACTGCAGAGAAGACAGTCAAAATCTTGCAGTTGCAAAGCAACAGGTAGAGCAACAACAACCACAGGCCACAGCTAGGTATATTGTGCCTAGATGCAAAGAAATAGTTCTTCACGGAGAGGATGACTGAACATCTGAAGAGGTGCACAGAGAGGTGCTGGAACATCCATCGCTGGAGTTGTTCAGRACTCAACTAGACACGACCCTGAGCATCTTGACCCTGTTTTGAAACTGSCATGACTTTAAGCAGGGAGTTAGAATAGGTGACCTACAAAGCCATCTCTAACTGAACKTATTTTGTGATTCTACCTTGTCTAATACTTATTTCACATCTTTGAAATTACCTGAACAAATTCCACAGAAAGAAAACATAAGGTTTTTAGGGGCAGCTACACATTTTTAAGACAATTGTGCAATTTCAAACTTGGATTAAAAATAATACTCTGTTTGGACCAAAAAGGGTCTGATAGAGAATAGAGAGGAGCCAAAAAATGAATCTCATTTTCCAGAATATATTATGTAAAGTCACTTCTATCCCACATCCCAAATCTTTCAATATTATTTCTGTTTTATTAACAATTGCTATTTATCTTGACCGCTCAAAACCAAGAATGTAACTCTGAGAGTTAGTTGAGATTTTTTTAGTACACTGGGTCTTGTCATTTCTTTGCTTATTTCTCTAACTAGACAAATTAAAGGTGTTTTCTTTAGTATATGTAATACAAAAATAAAAAATAAAAAAGACGCAACAAACCTAATCAGTCTTAAAACTATTATGGTGATGCATGTCCCAGTTTATAGGGAGAAGCAGTTCCAGAATGAGGAAATAGATGCCAGATTTCTTATTTCAGTAGTAAGAACATTCATATTTCTGCACTAACTTAAAATACATTAAAAAATTCCCTTGTAGATAGTAAATAGTGTGAGAGCTTTGTCAGGGACTGAAATCCAAAACCTCTGGAAAGCAAAATTCACTGCAGAAACCAGGACCTTTTGCTCTCTTTACTTTTGGATTTACTTCAGAATTTTATGYGTGATGCAGATGTGAGTATATGATTATTGGTGCTGTCTTTCTTGTTGCTTCTGACTCTTAAGGCTATTCCMTTCTGCCCAAGTTCTGTCCTTTTGRTCTGTTTTGTTTTGTCTTTTTTTGCGTGTTTATTTGCCTTTTTTTGTTGTTACTTTGAGGAAACTGTCTGGTTACTGGGTTGCTTTAGCAATTAGCCTAGGGAAACAGAGGCTAATTGTAACAGTTAATATTGAAGAACCAATTGTGAAGATCTAGGAAGGGCAAATTAAAGCAGCTCTGTAAGGTCCAGAAGAGAAGGTTCTGGTGAGGGAAACTGAGAATGTCTGGATTTGTAGTTTTCTTGATTTTTTTTTTTTTTTTTAGATAATTTACTTGTATTTTCTGTTTTAAAGCAAAGAAGCACCCTGCAGTCTCAGAAAGTTAGATGCATTGSTCAAGGTGGCTCTAATGTCTCTGTCTACTCCCTTCCTTTTAGCTCTATCATTCACAGGCATGATGGGAAAAAAAAAAGAGGAAAAAAAGCACAGCCATGATTTATGGCAGCTTTCTGTCTAAAGTGTCAATTTTCTTCTATCCTAGAAGAATATCCTATCCTTCTATCCTATTTTCTTCTATCCCCTAACTTTAGCAGTAACCCTGTTCTTTTGAAATCTATTGGAATGTCCCATTTTCTGACTGTGCAGAGGCACAGTAGGAATCTGACTGGCAGGAGGAATCTGGCCCGGTTTCCTCTCTCCTGACAGTTGAAGGAAGAGATTTCTAGTCTCACCAGTCTCTGATGCTTGAATATAAACTGCTGTCATTACTCAAGGGGTGTAGCTGTCTGTATTAGCACAATGATAAACAGCTTCCTTCAACCATCAATCTTTTGTTGCTATTGCTGTAGGGTTTGGAAGCATCAAAAGATATCAAGTCTCACAGAAAACTGTCAAAATCAGTTTTTGTTCCATTTACGATGTCACGTTTGCGGAGAGGTAATTGAAGATGGAACAGGGAAAAAGAAACCCAGAGAAATGCAGTGACTTGTCCCGGAACAGCAATCCAAGTATTGGGGCAGTGAATAACATGTGCAATATAGGATTTTAGGTGTTTTACAGGATTCTCACAAAAAAAGTGTTTCTTTTTTGTCATTTGTGCTTGTGATATTGAAGTCTTAATTTCTGTTTCTGAAGCTGAATGCAAATAAAATCAAAAGTACTGAATTTTAGTATAGTTTAATTTGAGTCTCTATGGCTAACTTAAATCTCGAAATCCTGTACTTTTGTTCTTGTGTGGCTGTATCCAGGTCACAGCAAGCTTTTAAATGCTTCAGCAGGTGCTCAGAGCATCTTCCGTTCCGTTGTAAGCAAAAAGATATGAGAAGCACTAGGAACAAACTGATGACCCATAAGGCAAGACTTGGAAGACTTGGAAGTCTGAACTGACGACCACAGCAGCTCCCCAGGGAGCAACGGCGACCTGTAGACCAACGTTGGCYATTGTGCAATGAGGTATGGCCCCATTAGAGCTGGTGCCGCTGTGCCCGCTGACAAGCAGTTACGGCAGGCCGGTCATTAGGCACGCTAATGCCATGTGCTCACGCTTCCAAGAAGACTCTAATTCATAATCATTATCTGTGCATACAAAATATCTCTGGTGGTGTTTTCTCCCGAATAAATGCGGAGCTCATACTGTTCAAGTGTGTGTGCATAGTGGGGAAAAAACCCACCCACCTTCTCTTTGCAAGGGTGGTTCCTTATTCTGTCATTCGCAGTAATGGMGGTAGAGGACAGCTTTTTAAGCAGGAAGACACACTCATTTTTAACCTTTGGGACTTGCATACAATGCAATGAGAGTATGGGGGCTGAGAGGCAAATAGTCAAGCAAGAGGATCCTTTGGTGACTCCCACTTTCTCAGGTGCAGGCAAGGAGGTAGGTTTTAGTATCTGTTAGGTAGACTATGTGTAGAGGAGTAGACTTGCCTACATGCCTGTGAACCTTATAGGCCTATACAGTTAGTATCTGTTAGAACCTTAAATTCTTCTTCAGTTTCACTTTTAAGTCTGTCCTGTTGTCCCAGGTCTGCTTATTACATATGAGCCTTTACAAATATTTGCCTAACTTCTTTCAAAAAACTGCCATTTGATGGCAAATCCTGTCTCCCTGGACAATGTACTTCAGGCAATCTTTTCTTCAAACATCAGAAGAAATCTTACCATGATTTAAATTCTTTGCTTATTTTCCTGCTTTAAATGGATGCCAAGCACAGAATATTTTCTGCCTCTTTATAACAAGCTATTCCACATGCAAATACTTCAGTATCTTCCCCTCAGTCTTTTCTCTAGACTGACAAACACATTTTTAATGCTCTTTTCATCTAGGTCATGTGTTTAGAGCAGAGAAGAGCATTTATTTCCATTTGTTCTGTGACTTGGGTAGAGCAAATGTTGCCATTCTTATTTGTTTGTTATTTGTGTATCTTATTGATTTATTATAACACAGTTATGTTATAACTGTGAACGTTAGTGTCAACTCAGAGTTGCACATCAGTGATTAAACTCTGTGGCAAACATTCAGATTTTTGTAATTTAGACCTGGGTTGTCCTATTTAGTTGTGGGACATTATCTCAGATCTGGAGAAATGAAGATCAAGTGTAATTAGCAATTGGGAACAAAAAAAAGCTATAAGGAGGTGATGTGTATCCATATCCTTTGCGCTACATTCCCCAACAAGAAATCAACCTATCTTTATAAAAAATTATCCATTTCAATTATCAACCCTGTAAGATAAGGCACCTCCCTCAGAGCCAGTTAGTACCTCTGCCCTGTGCTGCCCTCATCCAYACTGTGGAACAAGGCCAGTTCTGGCACTGTTGTGATGTGAATAAGCTTCCTGGGTCTTGGTAGGCTGGGGTGTAATGCACAGACACTCAGGTGGTCAGCAGCACAGCTATACAGGCCTTGGAAATCAGTTCAGTTCAAGTTGATTGAAAACACGATTGGTACATAATTTTAAAGAGCTTGTAAGCAATAAAAAAGTAAAATCTCTCCCTACGACTTCGGATTTTTTTTTGGTCTTTCTGCAGGAACCTGCCATCAAACTAAGATAGATCTTAGAATATACACAAAGATTTGGCATGTATAGGACCTGGAGTTCGGAATGTCTATGGTTGCAGGACAATAATTATATTTGAAAAGAGAGGAGGGGTTAAGAGGAAGGGAATGGAAGGAAAGCAAAACCTATGGCTGAATTAAAGTATTCCAGCAATGAAGCCTGGGTGTGTGATGTTGTTTTGTTTTAAATCTTTTGGGGAATGTAAGTATCACTGAATGTGAATATGTTCCTCACCGTCCGTGATCTTAGTATCCAGTATATGTGAACTGGAATGTCCCTTAGCAAATGTTTTTAAGCTATTAGCTTCAAAAGGTTTTAGAAACTGATTTAAAAGATTAAACTAAACTGAATACTTCTTGCTTTTTTGTAGATTAGTGCTATAAATACTTGGACTTTGTTATTCCTTCCATTTTGAGACTTTGAAGGGCATTTAAGCAAAATGTTAGGAAAAATAATCCACCTGCAGAACCAAAAATAAGGAACAAAAGAGCAGTGCCTGAAAKAAGAAATGCAACTATCCAAACACAATAAAAATTTCTGAAATATTTGAGTGCTCCTGTGATGATCAAATCCAATCCATCAAAGCTGAAATACAAACATCTGTGTGTTGCTATTGTCCTTATGACAGTTTCTAAGTTATATACTTATATTCCTCAAAGATGGAAGGAAGATGTGTGTGTGAGTCTATCCTAACAGTGGCTCTGCTGGACTTCTATTTGTCAGGCTGAAGTTTAGGTTATGAATAAGCACTCTGGTTTTGACAAGTATGCCATAGATTAAAAGGAAGTAGAGTTATCAGAGACATATAATCCAAACATATAATCCAGAGACATATAATCTTAACTGGGAAAACCTCACTTTACCTCTTTTTACTTTTTACTTTTTAGAGAAACCTACAGCAGTCTTGTACTTGAATATATTAAATTCATATGTCAGGACCTGTTTTCTTACCTCACCATTTTATTACTAACATTGCTGCTATGTAAAGATGCCATGCAGGCACCTTGTTTTGTGGTAACAGATACCCTTCAATGCACTTCACCTTCCTTCCATGCAGTCACACAAACCTTCAGATACGAGCATGCCTATGAAAGCTTCCAAACCCTCGTTCAAGGTGTCAGCTTTGCCCTGGCAAGGACTCATAATCAGGCTGCAGTCCTAACTCTTGCTCTTCCCAGAATATAATGAAAACTGTCTGGGTTAAATGTGCTCTGAAATTTAGAGGCTCAGCCCATTGCTGGGCAGTTTGAGATATCTCTTCCCGTACCCTTTGCCTGACAGGCAGCATCCTGCTCTCTTCCAGTCAAATCCTTCTACTTTTCTCTYTCTCTGTCATTTCTCTTTCAGGATACTGTTAAAATTTCTGTAATGAGCTGTTTGTGCTTTGTCTTCTGATGTTGTTCACTGCAGATGTACATTTTTACATACATCTTCTTTCTTTTTCTTTTTTTTTCTTTTTTTTTTCTTTTTTTTCCTGTTATTTGTTCCAAGGATAGATGTCTTAATTGAGTGTGTTATATAGTGGAAGGAATAAATAAGCCAATATATACTATTAATTAAAATGGTGTAGTTCCATTATATGCACAATACAAGCAGTTTCTGATTTCTTTCTGAAAGCAAAATGTAAACGATAAGGTGAAAGGCAATCAGTTCTGGAGAGCTACTGGTCCAGTCTGGGGCACTGGGTACTAGTGACTTYCTGAAATCTCACTTCCCTCCTCATTGTTAATGTGGGAAGATGCCATATAGGTGACTAGTTTCTCCTTTGCTTTTCTTAACTATAGCCAAGAAGACTATAGACAAAATAATCAGGAGCCTGATGGAGTGCCTATTTTGTCACATCCTATGATATTTCACTCCAAGACAACTGARAGCCTTACCAGTGTCTTGTGCCAATAGTGCTGATGAAATATTTGTCTTGAGTATCTTGTAGGCAGCAATGGCCAGCAGATGATTCAGTAGATGATGATGCTTAGATTCCTTCAGTACAGACAAGCACTCTGTATCTAAGTATATAGGGTTGTGTTCAGTGCTCATTACTGATCTGCAGTGGCTCTTCCTAGAATGTCCCCTGTATACATTCTCAAAAGTCCTGCACCAGATGTTACCTGAGCCGGGCCTGGGATTTACRGACAATCTCATGACCTTCATTATGAAAGGTAGAATGTCTTTGTGAAGATCAACACAATTTATTTTTTGACCTTTATAGATGTTGGGAGTGTGTAATCAGCTGGCTTTTGTTTGTTTGTTTGTTTTTTTCTCTTTTTTTTTTCCTCTCCTGCTGTGTTTAGGATCACACTAACTGAAAAGCATGGCTTTATTTATTTACTTACTTATTTATTTTTTAATCAATAGTGTACAAATTCCTTTGAATTCTGTGTCATTATATAGCTTCCATACTGGCATGACAGGTAGATGCAACTATATGCCTATTGTATGTACTCTCATGAAGTCCTGTTGGTGCCTTAGGCTTTTACATGGTTGCAGTTATTAAAAGTGTTGAYTGGTTTAGGAGCTGAAAATATTTTTCTGGAGTCTGGCCTGGTGCTTCTAAGCCCTTTAGACCCCAGTAGGTGAGCTTTTTCTCTACTCTAATTGGATATAGTACATCTCTACTACCGTCATGTAGGTCAACCCTTGGCTGGACAAGGCAAGAAATAACGAATTTCAATTTTAGTGGTCTGATTACTGCTTTTCTTGAAATCCGGTTTACCTGCTTCACATCCCACATGCACTTGTTTTTTCTGAGATTTCAGAGCTTTAAAGACCTCGTGCACTTCCCTCTTCCTGTGTACGTACCAAAGAAACTCACTGGCCCTATTCTGAAGATCCCTTATACTTAGTGCTTTGGAAGCTGAGAGTGAAGAATCTCACAACGTTTTTCCTTTACAGTCTTTCTGAGACACTAAACAGTAATAAAAAGGATTAAAATGGTAGCCATGGTGATGAGATGGTGTTATAAGCTTGTGTATAGACAGCTACTTGGTCAGTGTCAAAAGGAGCTTTCCACTGAGACAGAGTATAAGAGCTGTTTATTGTCACAATTACTCATAAATATTAAAACCACTAAGCCAAGTTTATATTTTAGCATACATATAAGCAATRTTTCTTAATTTGGCAAAGTTTACTCACAAATGTGATTTAGTCACTGCCATTTAACACTTGTACTCTGCTTTTACTTGGCTACTGTCATGCTTCATATCTGCCTGATGACAGAATCGATCAATTAAACAACTGCACTGTGACTTAAGTCACAGAGAGTGCCTGTTTACATTCACTAAAGCAGCCAGCAGTAAATCTTGAAAGCATGATACTTGTCCTTTCACTTGGTCTGACTGTTCATTAAAGAGTATTTAATGKTTGAGAATCAAAATGGCAGTATAAAACTTCCTTTGACAGAAAATCAAAACCTTTTGTGAGCTTGTTGTTTCTCGCTCCTCCAAAGAAATATTTTCKCACCGACGAAAGCTGCGGGTGCTTCTGGTGTGGACTTCTCTCATATCCTCTGCTCTCCTTCCTTCTGGCTACTATGAAGACTGACCACTTCTCTTGTTGGGTCTTATTTAAACAATGCCTAAATGAAAACTGCAGACATAAAACAACCAAAAATCTTTCCAAAAGCCCTCCATTGCCTTATTCTAGGCATTATTTTCTTTTTCGTTTTTCTTTACTTTTTATTTTTCTTTTTCTCTATTCAGTTATGTCTATTACAGAGAAACTACGTCGTTTGACCACTATACGGACTGTTTGTCCACAAAGTTTGGAAACGGTGTATCGTTATATCATTAATTTTGTTAGTTTTATTACATGCATAGAGTTTGCATTTCTGTTCTTACTGCATTTACTGCCCAATCTGAGTGCAAAAAAAATGAGGATTAGTGAGTGAGAAAAAAGAAATACTAAGGCAGAGAGTAGTGCCTTAAGTGATGGGGTTTACTCAAAGCAGCCATGGCTTTTCTGACCATCTCACTGCTGCAGCCCTAGAATTCTTGCCTGGATTCATCCCCATGGTTTGCAATGGTTGCAAAGGTGGGGAAGAGGGGGCCAGAGGCTGTRAGTTCGTGCTGTAGTTCAAGGCAGACAGAAAGTGGCTACATCTATTACACTTGAGATGCCATTGGCTTCTCTGCTCATTAGCCCTGCAGATGGTTCAGAGGCTTCTTTGTAAGAGATATGTATCTTAAGTGAATAGAACCAGACAGAAAGCCATAGCAAGCAAATTCCCAGCTGAAGAGCCCCAGCTGGTGTAGAAGGTTCAGTATCTAATAGAGCTTTATGAGTTTACAAAAATTTGAGACCTCTGTCCATTTGTAACTCTAAATAACATATGTCTGCGGAAAAACACTCCCTTGTAGCTCAAATGGTACAGAAAAAGAGAGTTTTATTGTAAATGAGTTTGGTGATGTTTTGAATTTAGTGTCTTTTTAGATTTTTCTGTTTTTAATTGAATTAATTTCTATGTTTTTAATTATTATGGTCAGATTTCTAGCCTTTTCTCTCATCTGATATTTCTGTGTGTATTCCAGAATCTGCTTCCTCCACGATTAGAAATGTCTCTCTATGTTTGTCTCTGGAGTTTTCTTCAAACTGAAGCCTCAGTGAAAAGCTGAAATAAAGGCAGTGACTAGAGGAAAGAAAAGGTATTTAATTACAGAGGATATTTAATTAAAGTTACACTTTAATTACAGTGTAACTGCTGTGTAACTTCATCACTTTGTTGTTAGATGTTTTCAATTGTTCACACAGAAACCATGAAATGCACCTTGTGTTTAGATTTAGCTTCAAAATATACTTAAATGTGTATATTTACAAATAATCATGAAAACCATTGATAGAGTGATTGCATACAGTTTATATGCTACTTACAGAAGGATTAAACTTGAGCAGAACACATCAAACTTGGTATTTCTGGACTGAAAAATCAAATGATATGAGAACTTCAGTAATAGCTCCTCTTCAAAGATTATCTGTTCTTAAAGGAGCACAAATATTTTTGAACATACATTGTAGGTGCCTGCAAGAACAGCATGGTTTGCTCTATGCAGCTTTTTCAGTAGCAGCAGTGACTTAGAAATTGCATGCTTTGGGGCTGGAAAGCAAATACAGAAAGCAAATACAAATTCTCCTTAGACCAGAAGATGGTCTCTAGGGGAAGAGAATCTTCAAGTTTTTGAGGACTGAGACAAAAATAGTCTATTTTGATCTTTAGATGAATCATAATAGAAGTGGAGATTGAAGTCTGTGCCCTGCACCAGGACAGAAAAGCACTGAGGATTTAATGTGATCACAGCATGTGCAGTCACAGAATCACAGAATGGTTGAGGTTGGAAAGGACCTCTAGAGATCATCTAGTCCAACCCCCATGCTCCAGAAGGGACACCCAGAGCATGGGGCACAGGTGGCATCCAGGCGGGTTTGAAGATCTCCAGAGAAGGAGACTCCACMRCCTCTCTGGRCAGCCTGTTCCAGGGCTCTGTACCCCTCACAGGAAAGAAGTTCTTCCTCACATGGAGATGGAACTTCCTGTGTCTCARCTTGTGTTCATTACCCCTTGTTCTATCACTGGTCACCACTGAGAAGAGTTTGGTTCCCTCCTACCTACATTCTCCCCTCAGGTATCTGTACATAATAATCAGATCTTCTCTCAGTCTTTTCTTCTCTGAGCTAAACAGGCCCAGCTCACATAGTCTTTCCTCATAAGATGGATGCTAATCGATGTAGTCCTAGGATTGGAGAAAATACTTAGGAAATATTGATTTACCTACAATTAGAAATTAGATGGTGAAGAGCTATGATGTCCAAAGAATTTTGAATTGAAATAAATAAATCTCAGCCTGAGGTATTTCCTTGTGTGCTTCTTCCTCATTTTAAAATAAAATAGTTTACGAGTTCCTGCAGTAGATGAGACAAAAGGGCTGCAGAGCTGAAACATAATTGTAGGTCATGACTTACTACATGCTTAAGGCTATAAAGGTATACATATATCTTTAGACAAGATATATAAGAGTAACTATCCGTATAGGATGTATGCTTTTGAAATAAGAAAGACCGTAGTCAGCTAAGCGCTGCACTGAAGAAGACTCTTTCTTGCCATGTCTGCAGCTTAGGTTTTCCAGTTTTTAATTTCCTTCACAATGGTTTTACAGGTCAATCAGCACTTAGCTTGTGGTTTGTTGTTGCTGCTTCCACCAGAACAGATTATGGGCTGACCTGCTGGAAAGCAGTTCCTTGGAGAGGGATGTGGGAGTCTTGGTTGACAAGGTAACCATGAGTCAGCAATGTGCCCTCGTGGCCAAGAAGGCAAATGGGATCCTGGCTGCATCAGGAGGAGCGTCAAGCAGGTCAAGGAGGGGATCCTGTCCCTCTACTCAGCTCTGGTGAGGTCACACCTGGAGTATTGGGTGCAGTTCTGGGCTCTCCAGTACAAGAGGAATGTGGAGCTTCTAGAGAGGGTCCAGCAACGACTGACAAAGATGATTAAGGGCCTAGAGCATCTACTGTGTGAGGAAAGACTAAGCGAGCTGGGCCTGGTTAGCCTGGAGAAGAGAAGACTGAGAGGGGCTCTGATCAATATGTATAAGTACTTGAAGGGAGAATACAGGGAGGAGGGAGCCAAACTCTTCTCAGTGGTGGCCAGTGACAGGACAAGGGGTAATGGGCACAAGTTGAAACACAGGAAGTTTCATCTCCAAATAAGGAAGATCTGATTGATATGTACTAATATCAGAGGGTTGAATGTAGGGAACAGGCTGCCCAGAGAGGTTGTGGAGTCTCCTTCTCTGGAGATCTTCCAAACCCGCCTGGATGCCACCCTGTGCTCCGTGCTCTGGGTGTCCCTGCTGGAGCATGGGGGTYGGACTAGATGTTCTCTAGAGGTCCCTTCCAACCTCAACCATTCTGTGATTCTATGATTCTAAGATTCTATGATTCCTTTAGTCTCCTAGATTGTGCATGCATTGGTGACTTGGTAAGTAGGTGATTTCCAGTTTATGTCCTTTCTCGGGGTTCATCTGATCTTTGTTCCAAACAGGATGTCTAACTCATGTTTTCCTGGAAGGTTACTAGAGGTCTAGATATGAGGAAAGGCCTCTGTCTTTCATCAAACAACCTAGAAAATTTCCATAATTCTGTGATATTATTTACACGCTAAGAACTGTAGGTGAACCTTTATTCATTGCATTAAATACAGAGTGAGGGTAGGAAGACCTTAACATCTTCCATCTGAGTAACTGCTTTTGCAGGAAAATAATTTTATTCTTGGAGATATTTCTTTAAGAAATACTACGAAATATRAATAACCTTTCACTATATAATCACCTAGAAATGTTAAATAGGATAAGTCAATTTTTTTGGAGTTGAAGATGAAGAAAAGCTTCCTGCTACGTGAAGACTTTCTGGAATCAAAAAAGGCGAGTTGGGTAGAATAGCAGAAAGTGCTTGCTGGATGTAACGATTAAGCCACAGGGTGTTTTTTTCTTTTTCTTTTTTGTTTGCTGTTGAACTCAAATTATCAGCATAGGAGAGTCAGGTTTTCCTGTTGAACAATTTTTGCTTTTCTCTCCTCTCTGCTTTTTCCTATTCCTTCCCATTCAGTGAAGTGTTCAAATAAAACACTTCCAAGCTTTTTTAGTCTGTGAATCATCTACATCTGGCACTTGGTGAAGTGAATTGTTTTGTTCCCTTTCCAGGGGAAAAGCCAGGCATCTGTGCTGGGATCTGGCCAGATCTCCCACTGAGCATCTTGGAGCTGCTGCTCAGCCTTCATCTCCTGTGTCTGTGATGGGTTTATCCTCATATCAGGCTACGAAAAACATCCCTGGATTGAGGAACAAAATCAGCAAGTGTATGATTTTCAAAACATCATAAAGCAGGAAAAATATGGTACGGTATATCTAAGACACTGGTTTGTATGGACAGAAGAAAAAAGGCTCATTTTCCCTCTGCAGACACTGTATGTGTGTGTGTGTGTGTATATATATATATATATATATATATATATATTTACCTCAAGAAATCCATTCTCAAGTCTGCTTGAAATATCCAGGGCTTTATTTCAGGGAAATGTAATTAAATACCAAAATATCTAGGCAAACTGGATTGGAAAAAGTTAGGATCAGATAGGACTATCAAGTTAYCACATTGAACATGATTCTGGGAGGAAAGGAGGAAAGCAAGAARGGGGAACTTGCTTTTTAGGACACTTCATAAAAGGTCTTTTAAAAAAGTGAAATGAGAAATGATCAAAAATACAGAAATACAGAAATTATCTGTAAAGGTAAAGAAGGCATATGAACCATGCTGCCTTTTATCCGTATTCCCTCCCTAGTCTACGGTTTAGATCAGAAATCTGGAAGATTTCTGTATGTGAGCTGGAATACAAAGACCTACTGACAGTATGCTGGCATTTTATGGATATCTAAACTCTTCTAAGCATTTCATATTAACCCTGAACTCTGCACAATGCACAGAGCTTCTGTATCATAGTGACAGGATCTCTCACTGAGTCATGAATGCTAAATGCATAGATGTGCCACTTGTGGAAATGTTTGTGTAGTTGTTTTGTATCTTTTTTTTCTATTTTTTTTTAAATTACAATAGGAAAATAATGAGGAATGATATTAATACACAACAACTTTTGTCTTTGAATTTATTCCTAATTGCAGTCTTAGATGCGACTCTGCTCTATTCTGCATGTGTTGTTTATGAYCTATCCTTCCCTTAGTGTTTCTGCAATTTTATGATGCTCCGTTGTCTGCTTGTGACTACCTACCTACAAGCACGCAGTCGTAAGACTGGTTGCTACCAGTAATTCATAGTTTTTTTTACTTCACTTTTTAACTAGGTCTCAATTAGATTCCTCTTTTTCCCCCTCTTCTCCGATTCCAGATCTATACTAAAGGCAGAACCTGATCATTTCTCTTCAATTTACCATGCACTTAAGGACACTTTCATCCTCATCTTCTGGAGGTTAGACCAGTGCAGTCATCTCAGCATGGTGCTGTAGTTAACAGATAATGAGCTACAGTCTGCCTACTTCTGTATGCCCTTGTTGTCACAGTACCTGTGCACRGAGCTGGCTGGTGGGCTGATATTCCTAAATTGCCAGGAGATCAGATAAGTCTAGGAAAACCTTCTGTGTCCTTTCATTTTTCCCTATTTCTTTCTGTATTATTTGTTCAGTGATAATGAGTGCAATAATGAACACCTACTCAATTTGACTTTAAACCATCTATTTAAATGAAACCAAACAACTCTCAGGGGACAGACTTGCTATAAATTAGGAAAGCTGAATTAGTATTAGAAAGCCAGCAAAATAGATTTGAATCATTAGTCCTTTCTCACAGATATGTTGTTCAAGCAGGCCTACCTCAGTGCTCCAGGATCAACCTGAGCCATATGGGAATGAGAGCGTGACAACCTGCGTATCTCCCTTCCTACTGAGGGCATGTTTGGTAAACCAGGCAGGATATAGTTCAAATGCTTCCTTTTCTGATCATGATGTCACTGACACAAAAGGAGATTTCCAAAATAGTGTTTTTTCTTTGTCTTCTGTGAGAGATTTGTAAGGTCTTCGACTCAATCTGGATGCTAAAATGCAGCCAGGAATTCCCCTGAAATGAATGGATTGTCACTAACAAGCAAATAATTAATTTAAACCTCTTTTAAAGATCTGTAATACTGTCAGGCAGTAGGGAGAGGTAGAAAAGTCAGGCTCCTGGCCAAGATTTTGAAAAGTGGATGTTTAATTAATTGTTCTGACTTGGAAGAGTATCCACCTCTCTGTCTCTCCATGATGCTTAGGTGTGCTGTGAATTTTTCCTTTTTATTCTTTTTCTCTCTCTCTTTTTTTTTTCTTTTTTGGCCTCCTCAGTAGCTTTTATTCCACAAAAGCAAGGGACAGAGTCTCAGATCTTGCCAAGAAAAGTAAATAATTGAAACCATTCTCTATTTTGCTCTTTCCATCCAAGCATAGGAGAATGAAATTTACCCCAATCCTGAGRCAGAACTATGTCCCTTGCAGAAGATTCTGTTCCCTGTGTAGGTCTGGACAGCAGTGCCACTGTGTAGAAGAAACTGCAGCTGGTGAGGGGCTGACCCAGGACCACACGTGGGGGATATTGGTTGTGGGTGAAAGTGGCAGAAAGGCAGCTGTCCTCTCAAGCTTGAAGCAGGCTGAGGACTTCACTATTTGTTCACTGCTTAAACATTGAGAGAGAGCAATTAAGGCCATTCATGTCTCATAGCTGCACACAAATGCCAGAAGCAAATGAAGAGGGCTGGAGAACTGGGAAGGGAGCTGAAATTCTGGCTTGGAAACAGCCTTCAGAAGAATTGGAAAAGTTGATCACTGAGATCCCACATTAAGCTCTTTTTGCTAAGGCATAAAAGTAGATCTGGTCAGTACCTATGGGAACAGGGATTTTCTGTCTGTATGCACAGCCGTCCTACCGCACACCACGGAGTGGTGCCCTCTCCCTAGCTGTGTGGGTGGGAGCTCTGGAGCTGTGTGGGTGGCAGCTGGCCTGTAGATACCCCTTTCCCTGTAGAGTCAAAAGGAATAAATTTATTTTTTTCTTTTCTACTTTCCCAATGTAGAGGTGTTCTTTGGGCCAAATGGTCCTCTGATTTAACTTAGACTAGCAGGGCATTTCGAAAGCTTCTTTGGTTGCTACTCTCCTTCGTGGTCCACAGTTTGGTGGCGCTTTAGAAATAGTCCCCATATTTACAGATCTTGGCTTCTGCACCAGATACACTTTCCGCCAGTCTGCAGACTGCAGCAGACATCAGCTTGAGGCTTGCCTACTTCCCACTTCCCCCACCTGCAAGCATAAGGTGATAGAAATGAAGGTATGGCTCTCTAATGGAGTATTTATTCCCACTTGTCTCACTAAGCACTAAAATAAAGTGCTTTGATTTGCAAAGTACACCAAATGATGTGCAAACAAAAATAATTTGGGATAGCTTACTTGTGATATCTATGTTCTAAAAAAATGACTGTTATCAGGATTTTTTTTTTTAGATGTTGAGGCCTTTATTTGTGAACAGTCTGCATCCCTCACATTAAATATGTCTGCCTCCAGAAGACGGTGGTTTCAGGAAAGCTGCCCATCAGTACTGGTCCATGCCCTCTCCTGACTCCTGAGCTGCATCAAGTAATTTCAGGGGAAAGGTGGTTGGAACAAATGAGTATCGTGTCAGGGAATGTCAGGGGAGAAAGAAAGACAAAAGAAATATTCATGTTGGAATAACTTGGTCTTCCAAAGAGAAAACATAGTTTTGATGGGATGACTGTATTCCTGGGCACCGTTTAGTTTGCATGTATGTGGGCTTGTGTGTCCAGCATCTGGAGTCACTCTTCAGTGGTCACTGAACACAACTGAGAAATCTGACACGGGCTATCCTGTGTCATTGCCTGCATAGCTACTGGCTTTCCCTTGTAAATGTTGACATGCCATCTATTTCAGCAAGAGGAACTGGGACCTTGACATGCCTGGAATGCCTCCATGCCACATTTTAGCATTATGATTGGAAGTAACATGTTCACTTTTCTTATTATAATGAAAAGCAAAGTAATTATCTCAAGCAAAGGGCACTTACTGATGTATTGTTGAGAGAGCTGCTATAGCAGAAGCTCTACTGAGCTTACTTGATGAGGATCACCATGTAAGGTGCTCACTCTGTACGACATGAAGAGGATCACTTGGCTGAGCTCCTTGAAAACGGTACACAAGGAGGTATTGCCTCAGCTTGAGCATTGAGGGGCCCAGGCTGCTCATGGCAGAGGAAGCAGTTGGTGCTTCAGGCTATTTTGACTTGGAAGAGTTAGTCTGATGGCTTTCCCATGTCAAAAGTGTGTGTTTGCACTTTTTTCTGTAAGCAAAGTGAGTGGCTGTTCAAAAAGCAGGATAGCTGCTAAAGGGATCCCTAGATGGATGAAGTGCAGGGGAGAGCACAGTTCATTCCAGGTCCTGTTCTCCCATGTGTATGTGCTTCTGCATCTTCCCACTTGCTTGTCCTCGATATGAAACTTATAGTACTGGGCAAATAGGAATGCCTGTGAAGGTGAGGCTCATTGGAAACATTCCTTCCTTCTGTCAGTCCTGTTTATCTTTCTCTCCTTCTGTGATTTAGCACATATATTTTCATGTCTCAAGCTGTTTTGTGCTTCCAAGTCTCAGCTGTTTTATGTAAGTGTTAAAATTCTTTCCCTTTCATCTGCAAGGCATCTTAGGTAGGATATTTCCTCCTCCACTCCCACTATATTGGCATCAAAAGTTTTCCTCTGTCTGCTAATTCTAATGTGTAAAATATGCTTATGCTTTCAGAAAGCTCATGAGAAGCACAGAAACCCAGAGACTGGGCAGGCCTCTGAGATTTGTCTCACCACTGGTGAAAGAAAGTGGAATTCCATTATAAATATTTAAGATATTTAAATTAATTAAAATTAAATATTTATTTTTGCTAGTTAATTAATTTAATTAAATTAATTAAAATTAAATATTTATTTTTGCTAGTTTTCAGTGACATTTCCACTGAGCCTGAGCTTCACGGATGTACTCAGCTCTAACAGGATTTCAAATTTCATGTTGAGCCCTACTTCATAGTGTGGCATTTTAAGCACAAATTGTGTAGAGGTATTTTGCATGTGTATTTTTGTGTAGAGGTATTTTGCATGTGTATTTGGATAGTTTTTTTATCAGCAAGTATCTATGTTCTGATACTCCAGAAAGTGGTTTTCTAGAAGTTATTATCATGTATTATCATACTTTGCAGCTGATTACTGAGTGCATATATGAGAGAGCTACAGATTAAATGGTATTTTGAAAACTCAACTGAATGAAGGAAGGCAGTGAGGGACTTGGTATTCAGGGCTGAGGCCAGAAGGAAAATAAAGCACTTATTCACTTTGTGAGAACCTGGAAGGTTACTTTTGGAATAAATTTGTCTTAGAAGAGGAAAACTAATCAAAAGAAAGCAAACTGGGGGTAATGGAGAGGAGTTATGCTAGCTCAGGTAAAACACTTCAGATTCCTGTTGAACATCTTGGCTTTCCATCAACTGCAGTTTGAAAATATATAATTTCTTATTCCATACACATAGTTAAGGTAAGTACCTTAACCTGTCTTTCCTTACTAAGCATGTCCCGCTGCTTGGTGCCTTGCTCCTTGGCACACTGCCAGAAGAATCAGCCATTCCTTGTGATAAGGCAGTGAAAAACAAGTGTTATTTGGAGGGCAAGTTACATGGTGTATTAACCTATAGCCTGTAGTTCAGTTGTATTCTAACAGTTATGTTCTCTTTAGAAACCTTATCTTAAATTTTGACTGAATTCTCCCCAGACCTGTAGCTATCATTCCCTCTGGTACAGTTAACTGTTCAGTCATTCAGGAGATCTTGTTGAAATCACATTGGAGGGTTGTGAGGCAAGTCCTCAGCTGAATCAAAGCCTCCCTCTAATACTGCCATTKCTCTTTCCTTGGTGTCTTGGTGTCTTTTTATAGATAAATATATATTTCTGTTCTTTTAATTCACTAATACAGAAGTTAAATCTATCGAGTGGTAAGTGCCAAGATTTATCTTCTTTCCAAGATYCTGTCTTCTTTTCTCAGTCAGGATGCCAATTCTCGAGGAGTCTTCAAAAAGAATCACTACTTAGCACGTTCACTGGGGCATCAAATGTATCACACAGAAGCAGATGAGCAAATCCATTATTTTTTTTKCCTTTTGCCAGATTCACTATGAAAAGACATCTGTTCCATAAGAATTATCAGCTACTACACACTTCCTATGCTCAAATTTGCCAGCTGCAGGATGAGAACACCAGTGAATAATCATTTTGTTTTCTGAGTGCATCCACTGCATTAGTAAATTATAGCTCCTCTGGGAGTGTGTGAAGGTGGGGASACCAAAAACTATGGATTAATTCAGTTTCATGCAAAGAACTGACTAATATCTGTGGCGTCAGCCAGGCACAGATGGGCAGGTGCTGTGAAAATTTTCTCCCTGAGCATCAGAAGCTGGGCAGAAATACAAATTTTTCATCTATCAATCAAAAAGCTGAGCTTCCAACACAGGCTGTTAACATCTTTAAGGCCAACATAGACTATTTCTAGGGGACTCTTTGATAATAAATTATTATTCATTTGAGAAATGTAAAGCCATTAACAGCTGAAAAAAAATTAATAAGCAGTGGGCAGTATGTCTCCACAGAAAACGACTATTCCTTTGCCTTTTGGAGCTTAGTCCTAACAAACTGACAATAATTTAGGTTAAGGTTTTTGAAAAGCTTAACCTAAATTCTTTCCAATCTTTAAAAATAAACTCAGATATGGATTTATACAATCTTTAGGCAAGGGAAATACAGAAGTTTTCTTAAGTACTTGCAGAATTTCTTACTGCTGGTTCTAACCTTTCCTTTCTGTCTCATGGTTTTGATGGAACAATACTATAAAAGCCATTGAGCAAAGGATCTGAGCAGTAAAACCAAAAGATTGACTTGGCTGTATTCTCTTCATTTGTTATAACAGAAACTAGTTTATTCAAGAAGCTGAGGCCCAAGTCAATGTGATGAATTGTTAAAATGCTGTCRAGTGTAAATGGGACAAATCTGAACAGCACTTCTTGTGAACAACATGACTTTTTAGGAAAAAGTATATACGATATATGGATGTAGATGTTCTCCATAAGCATCTCAMAGCCAGAAAAATATGAAATATATGAAAAATATGAATCAAAAATGAAACCACTTTGACAGTGATTTTTTCTTGCAGTAACAAGCAATGAGGATCAACTCCATCTTTCTGAAAGGAACAGCTGGTTCTGGAAGAATTCTTAGACAGGAAAAAAAAATACCTCATACTTATCTTCCCTTGTGTCAACAATGTTCAGTTTCCTGCTCAGTAGTATATTTCTATAGGAAAGCCATTTCAGTTCTATTTCTTTACCTGTACTGTAAGATTCTGACATCTTTTGCTTCAGAACTTTAACCCACAATGTATGCACATATAAAGTCTTAAAATAAAGGGGTCTCAATCTTGTCATGTAAAGTATTATAATACTAATTCAGTATAAGCTCCTATAACTCGCATTATAGATGAAAGATCCATGTTCACTCCAGATAAAGTAAGTTAAATTGATACGTATTCATAACATTATAGACATGTAAACACGATTTAACTGAATCTTTTGGAATAAGCAGATACATTCTGTGCAGTTACCTGGGAATAGTCCTTATCTTCAAACACCACTTGTATGCACTCCATTCTTATGTGCCATGTGCCTTTTTATTCTTGTTCCCTTTTTTGGAAAAAAAAAAAAAAGTTAAATTTGAGTTTTGAAACTCTTTTTTTCCCCTGTTAGATACTTCTGGGTTGTTGATGGTGGTGATTTTCTTTGGTTTGAGAGTGCTTGTTTCTGTTAATTCATGCTAATCTAAACAAATGTCAATTCATGCTTGACAGATACGAGRAAAGAAAGGTTTAAAAGCTCAGCAATCTACGATATCAAGAGTATAGCTGTGAATCAGTTGTTTTAGTTATCAGGTTAAGCATGAAGTTCACGTTCTTCAGATACATTAAAACAGGGAGGATAAATCTTTTTTTCCTGACTTCTACAGTCTTGTACAGTGACTATGATTGTCTACTGATGCAATCACTTTATGTTCATATATTTTGCTTTTAGCTCAGCATTCAATTCTGATGAGCTCATTTTATTTTAAGTGTTTTTCTAAACTGTTGCTATTGTGATTTTGCATTTGCTTTTGGGTAGCTTTTTACTCATAGAGCAGGTTGATAAATACTTTTCTTGTATGGAAAAGATTTGTTATTTACCCTTGTTTCCCCAGTACATCTTGGATGAAGAGCAAGGCCTTTTTTTCTTTTTTTTCTTTTTTTTTCTTTTTCAATCTAAAAACAAGCAGCAGTGTGGGTCTTCTAGAATTTTCCTGAGGTGACAGCGAACTGGATATATATTGCTGCAGTGCTATTCTGCTTCATTCCTTTCTTTTTTTTTTTTTTTTTTTTTTT
>PTEX01000091.1:1596794-1641746 GCA_003342815.1 Eudromia elegans
ATGTATGACCACATACATATTTAATGACTGGGTACCTTTAGGGACAAAAGGGTGTCTTTTTAAAATATGAAACTATGTATTATTTTTGATGTTGATAGCACCTTAGAAACTAATGAAACTACTTGAAAAATGCATCTCAGCCTGACTGAGAGTTCAGGTATGCTAGCATGAATAATTGTGACAATTTTGATCCAAATCCAGCAGATAACAAGAAAAGAGAAGTGGGGAGAGGAAAGGGAATAAAATGACCGGGGAGAAAATGACTTAATAACTCATTCTGAATTTACAATCCTCTTGGTTTTGGAGAAGCAAAGAAGCAGATCTGAGATCTCTTCTTTCTAAGTTCTTAGTCATGCCTTTAGTAATTTAGAGATTAGGCATCATTCTGTTTAATAATGAAGTAAAAATGAGAATATTTTCTAGAAGGCCTCTCTCAAATTGCATAAATTTATTTATTGATCTTGGAAAAGGACAGCTCATAAGGTGCTACTGGGACCATTATCTGAAAGATGGGCACGGTTGAGTGAGCATGCCTATATAAGAGGTAGAAGACTCTTCATATTTAAGAGACTGTAGAAGTCCTGTAGCACTGTGCCATTATGCCTGTGCAAGTATTTCCACATCAGGAAATTAGTATTCAGTGCACTGTGCTGGCTGTAGCCAATAAAGTTGTGAAAAAGGACGGCAGTTCCCTTAGCTAGTTTCAGAAGAAATGAACATTTAATAATAAAGGTATTATTGACTAATTAGAAAGCTCTAATTTTAGCCATAATTTTAACTGAAAACAAAACCCCAAAAGTTAATTTATTCAAAGAAGAAATTATTCATAAAATTGCCGTGTTTATAAAATTACATTATAGTTTGAAACCAAATAAAAAGCAAAACTCTTTCAAAACTTCCATTTTCTCCAATTTAAAATAAAATAAATGCTTAATAAACAAACCCCAAGAACTCTGTTCCAGGCACATCAATTCTATGCACTTTCAAATATCTTTAGAAAATCTCATCAAGCTTCATATGCTTATTGAATCTGAGTTTATTGCATTCAGAATGCGACAAAAGCTAATGAACAGAATCTGTTCTTCCCTCAACTTCCAATCATTGTTGTCCGCCAGACTGCATACATTTTGTCACTGTCCACTCTTATTGCCTTGAATGTGGGCTGATGGAATATTTCTACATTTGCCCCCCAGTGCACTACTTATCCACAGGGAGAACAATCAGAGGCAGTGTCCCTCACATCTAGTGATTTATAGTGACATGTGCTTACTCTCTTACTGAGATCTTTTTAATATTCTGCAATTTTCTTTTCTTTTCTGTCTTTATTTTTAAGTCTTGCTCTCTTATTTGCTAATACTTCTGTTTACTCTTCTTGAAGCACTTTTTCTGCAGAGAAAATGAACAACAGTAGAGATTTGGGGGGTTTCAAGGTCTTCTTTGGAGGGTTATCCTCAAATACAATACAAAAGTTCTTGTGAGGCTTTGCAGACTTGACTCATTTTTGTGCTGTTTAGAGAAGCTGCCCAAATACAGTCTCTCACCTATAATAAATGTGATGGAAATGAAGTTTGCCTGCCTTTGTATGCCTGGTGACATAAAAGGCTGTGCACAGCTGGTAAAGCAGATAAGGTGCTATGTAGAAATGTGTGTGTGTATGAAAGAGATATCTGCTATTTGCATGCTGGGATGGGTATTTTCAGGTTCGAATTCACAGCAAGGATCCTGGAATTAGTTAAGTGAGTTTGTACAGAAGCAGACCATAATAATTGTGTTTTGAAAAAAGGAGGCACAGCTTCGAAAAAAAGTACTTTAAAAGCACTTATCTTTCAAACTTTTTTTCCCCCTCTTTTGTGAACAAAATAATGAAGGATTCCTGGCATTACTTATGTCTCAAAACAATACAAAACAATATTGCTTATTCATAGCCAACAGATGTAACTTTTTTTTTTTTTCAATTGGATAATTTATGCTAGCAATAAATAATTCTCTCACACTGAAAATATTGCTAGAGACACTAGAGAAGTCTGCTGGTTAAAAAGCACATTGCTCTTTAGGAAGAATTAAACATCTGCCAGTACTGCCTGTCAGTTGGGATAGGACTTTTCTCCTTACCGTGGCTTCTTTATTTTCTGTTGGAAATCTCTGATATCCAATTATTTTCCATCAAACCTCTTTTCTATTTATATGTTTCCAAATAATATTGTCTTTAAGTGAAGTGTCCCTATTTCCAGCACATTCAAATCAGCTTTTTCCAAAAGAAGAAATGCTTTGCTGTGTTAGTATGATGCAACAAATCTTGTTTTTTGGTTCTGAGTATTGGTTAGAGCCAGCATTGAATACAAGGGGGAAAACAAATGGGTTCACACAGTTAGGATTAACTTTTTCCAAGCATAGGACAAACATTTTGGAGGTGTGAATGAATGGAGTAATTAAAAAAGAAAGCAATCTGCGTGTAATGTTAAAATATTTGATCACAGTCTGTTTCCTTCTGAAATGAATACACACACTTCCCACCTTGGGGAATGTCATCCTAATACCTTASATTTTCAGACTGAGACCTTGCTTGTGTGAGGTTAATTAAAATGTAGCTAGTAGTTTTGATAGCAAAATCTCTTCTTTCCATCAATGCATAAACCTCATATGTTAAGTTGTTAAGATGTCTGGTAAATATTAATATTGCAGAGTCTGGTGTGCCCTTAATGTGAATTTTTCAGACTTGGCTTCTTGATGAATATGTAGCTTATAGCTTATATTAAAGCTTAAAACTATATTTAACTCTATTATTTGAAGATGTCACCCAGCGGACCAGTTCCCTGAATGTGGTCTTGATATGCTTGCCCCAGTAAATTGTACTAACCCAGAGTTTTCATCTCAAAAGAGAAAAGCTTTATCTCAGTATACATAAACATATACAGATCTGTTTGATGAGGGAAGTATGTCTGCTTAAACTATGCCAAAGTTGGAACCAGAATGAACAGACTCCTTACCAGATGGAACCATTTTGATTTTGAACTACTTCTGCTAACAGCAGTTTTGGTAGAGGAGAGGACCATACCGGAAGATAACGCCACACTTTCCCAGCAGTATCCAGTGAAAAGACAAGAAAAGACGGGCAGACATTGAAATAAAAGAAATTACTTTTAAACCTAAGAAAAAATTTACTGTAAGGGTCAACACTGGAACAGGTTGCYCAGAGATGCTGTGRGAATTTGAAATGATAGCAAGAGCCTGATGATATGATATGAAGTTTTAACATCGCAAATCTGAGAGTTTTGCTATTGACAAATTAAAGAACAGTTTTTGTTGTTTTTTTTAAATTATTTTTTCCCAACGAATAGCATCTTGCCAGAGAGTTTAAGCTGCCTCTTTCAAAGACAGTCTCATAAAAATCCAAAACCTGCATGATAAAAGGAACAGGTATCCATGGTGACCAGCAATTTCCCRTCTTTTGTTCTCTGTTCTTCAGAGAAATTAAAATAGTGACTCACTATTTTGCCTAATGGTTACTTTTTGAGCAAGACAAGATAAACTGCAAATGTCAGAGCTGAGTTCTAATTTAGTGGCTAAAAATATTAGCTAAATTCATTACTAGGAATCCACCATCTTTAATGGAAACATCTTATTGATGAATTTATTTCATTCTAGATAAAAAATAGATAATRTATAAGAATAGATAATATATAGGAAGAAGTAAATTCCCTGTGTTATCTATTTGAATTCAGTCAAGATTGTACATTAGATTAAGCACAGGATCAAGAATAATTGACCTGAATATCAGCAAKTTCATTATTCTGTGGGGAAATGTTTGGAAATTTTACTGATTCTGATCAGAAGAGCCAAATTCTGATTGATATCCTGTTTGATTCCTTTTATATCAAACCCCATGTCAGAATCATAGGATCTTTATGGTTGGAAAAGAACTTTAAGATCATGGAGTCCAACTGTAAGCCTCTCACCACCATACCTGTTAAACCATCTCCCTAAGCATCTCATCTACATGTTTCTTGATGCAGCATGAAATTTCAAGTTCATGTTAAAATCATTATCCTATTGAAATTATCCTCATGCAAAGAYTATTTTACACTTCTGTTTTTCTCTGTGTGAGTACTGCAAGTTATATTTTTCTCTATATATACTTTTATTATTTAACTTCTAGTGCAGAATTTTATATATCAGAGAAAATGTTCAGCAGCTGAAAGCTGTATGGTGTTTCTCCATGATGTACTACATACACAGAGAATGCTGCACAAGCCTGGTGAAATAGAACTAGAGATAAGAAAAACCCTTTTTAGATGAAGAAAAGTAAACTCTGGGGCAAAGCGTCAAGGAATTTTAGCCTCTGTACAATTAGTGAAGTCTTCTAAATAATCTATTATGGTGAGATTGCCATGTTGCCACGATCATAGCTTAATCATTAATTATAGATCATCATTTAACTATCACCATTAATTAATGCTATGGTCATAAACCATGGTTTAACTACTACAATTAACTTAACGATAGTTTAACCATTTAGCCATGTATCTTCATAGTTTAAAAGAGGGGATAGGACTTCTAAAGTTTATGTCCTTTGAAAAGAAAATGGAAATTCTATCTTCTACATTTTATCGTTCTTTAGGTGAAGATGATCCTGACTCTTCCTGTCATGTTATTGAAGTCAACAGGTGAAAGAYTTGTTGGGAAATTTGTTGTACTTGAATTATGCAGGACTGGATATGGGAAAAGGCAYTGGTTTGATGAGGTTGGGAGACGTTCTTTTAACATGAGGAAAACTTTTTAGTTTAAAATATTTAATGCTTTCTTTCTTGACATTTGAAATATTTAGYTAGTTTCCAGTTGTCCATAACAAATTGTATTTTCATTTCATGTACATAGCACTGGTTGGAGTGACTGTAGTCTTTCAGTATTKTTTCGGTGTTTCAGTATTGTTTTTGTATTTCAGTATTGTAATGCTCATCGCTGTTTCACAGACTGCTGATTACCAATATCATTATGGAACCATGAAGGAAACTCAAACTTCTTRCTTATCAGATATCTTCAGAGGAAAATTGCTCAGCAATAAACAGTAAATACTTAAATGGAACTCAGGGGAACAAAAAGGGTTTTCAAAGTGAATTATACAAACTATTCTATGAATATAGACAGTTTCTGAGCCAAAGAAAAATTAGAATTCATAGTGAATAATCTTTGTAATAAATAATTTAGTTGGTGCTCAATTAACATTAAAGGCCTTAATGCTAAACGCTTTTCAAAGGTCCCTCCTACACATGGTAGGAACTCCTGAAAAATAAAATGAAAGCTCCCTTCTCCTTTTAGGATGTTTACWTTGATAAGAACTAAATCCAAGAGAACTTTGTGCAATGTATTAAGATTTCAGGTTTGTTTGCTCTTCATCCAGACATGCAGTATGTTTAGAATCCAAATGGAGCACCCAAAATTAGAGTTATTAGAGGAAGTTTCTGTTCTGCTCAATTATAGACACACTGATGCATGGCCTTGACGTTCACGTTGTGCTACAATCAGCTCCTGGCTGCTTCAGTTAACATTCTRAACAGTGTTCCCATCCTTCTTTTACTTCTTCATAGCCTCAGAGGGAAATAAAAACCTGTGACATGTGGGTTGTAATAAATTCACTGAGAGACTTCTTGCAGAGCATGCTCAAGATGAAAAAATATGGAAGCTTTTATTTCAGAGGATAAATAAAGTATTTGGATGCCTAAAGTGAATGAATGGCATATTTTTGGCCTAAGGCCTCAGCATCAGAATAATAAGACAGTGACTCATTTTTAGAACAACAGCTTGTCAGATCTAGCCTTCCCATTGTTGAAACAAAGTACTATTTTGTTATCTGATTAAGTCCTCAGAATGAGAAACATTTGCCAGAAAGGAGTATTTATTTATCACAGTAAATGTCGAGCTTTAGAAGTGTGGAAATATGTCTCTCTCTGTGATCAAGTTGCTGAACTTGGCATCGGAGAATTGATYTAAGCCCTGTGGGAAAACCAGTAGCAGTTGTGTATTAGCAGGCTGCTGCTGAATTTTTCCTTCAGCTTCAATATATCAATTGCTTGAGTATTTTGCCTAAAGAACATGCTGTCTGTAGCTAGGCTATAATAGCGTGGGACTTAATCAGTAGGGGAGCATCAAAGACAATAGGTTTGAGTTTTCTAAATACAAGTGACTGCAGTAAGAGTCAGCAAGTCTGAAAGCTGTTGCTTATGATGGGGTAACAGAAATGCAGTGTGAGTTAGGTCTTCCAGCCAACCTGGTGTTGCAAATCCTAGTACATTAGAATGAGTCAATACCCTTCACTAGGATACAGTCGCTACATTAAGCTGAAGTATCTCCTTAGCATATTCCTGGAATATGAATGAGAAAAGAATAGGATATAATCTTTATTACCTTCTTGGCTAAAGGACAAATTTAGTCCTGCACTTTTCCTTTTCCTTTTCCTTTTCCTTTTCCTTTTCCTTTTCCTTTTCCTTTTCCTTTTCCTTTTCCTTTTCCTTTTCCTTTTCCTTTTCCTTTTCCTTTTCCTTTTCCTTTTCCTTTTCCTTTCTCCTTTTCCTTTTCCTTTCTCCTTTTCTCTTTCCTTCAATGCTTTGCTTCTTTATTTTTATTTCCCTTTTCCTTTATTTGAGGTATATTCAGAAACCATATGCTGTAATAGGGAATAGATGGGGCAGGTGATAAACATCAGTAAAGACCTGAGGCAAATTACTGTAAGTAGATTAAAGAAAATGATCCCTCCCTGTTGAACCTTTCTAACTTTAAATGACAGATGATATATTTCATGACTTGAATATAAAAATATACTAATAGCTTTATAATGCCATCCCACATTAGCTATCCAAAAATTATATCTCTGTGGACCTGCTAGCCAAATTATTTAATATTTTTAGATCATGTTATCTTGTGTATTCAGTTGAAACCATTTAATTTTTATTCTTCTTCCTTGTCTCCTGTTACCTGTTTGGGAAATGATCTCTGTGTTTGACAAAGAATAAACAATATCTCAGCATGTTTCTATCTCTTCTAATCACAAATCAAGTCTCTGCAGATTAAAAGCCCTGTAAAAGCATGTAGCAACATCTCTAGAGCATCAGCTTGTGATTTAAACTTTTCTATGAGAATAATAGCTTAGTTACAGAATCACAAATACTGGAGAAGAAGCGATGTAAAGGGGAAAAAATGATTGAGAGTTTTGCCTATCACTGCCAACAACTTGTTGCTCTTTCTGTTAAGAGCTTCTGCACCAGGCGATCACGGCAATGGAACCAGAGTGTGCTTCTATGGTCCTGCTTATGCATGAATTGTCTTTCTTTGTCCCTTTTGTTCATCAGCATTGTGTTTAGTGATGAGGAGGCTGACATTTGTTCTTTGAGTGCCTACCTCTGATTTTATTGCTTTATGTAGCATAACAGAACAATATGAGGACATAAGAATTAGGAAAAAAAAGCTAAGAACTTTATTAAGTGCCATGTCTATGTACATAGATCTAATTGTACGGTGAGGATTATTACATTTATTACATGTCCTTCAACCATTGATTAGACAGGAGCAGTTTTAAGTAGGATGAAAGTAATTCAAATAATTTGTGACTCAATCACACCACATAATAAATGTATATTAATTGAATATCAAGTATAGATTTTTAAAGTCATTCTGTGACTCATTACAGTATTGAGTCTAATTATCAAGGTATTTTTATAGTTCAGTCCTAGGAATGCTTAACTTGGACATGTCACTGAGTGCTGCCTGAACTATATGAAGTTGCTTGGAACTKTACAGACTGGCAAGGTCATTATTAYGTTTCTAGTTCAAATAATTAAATTGGGTACATAACCATGAGTTAACAACAATTCCTGTTACTTAACCATTCATCTAAAATTAAAATGACATTTAGTGAATGTGTCTGGTGTGCTGCATACATAGAATTATGAGAAGGTACTTTCAGCATTATRAAGTTAGTCTTGGCTTCTCAGTTGTCTAAATTCCCATTGATTTTCAAGCCTAGTAAAATTTATGAACTGTCATTGCTTAATCAAGGTGACTCGTATTTTTGACAAAGTTTAGAATGAGGATTTGCTTTAATTCCTTAYTAAGGCAGGACAAGCACAACTGATTAATCAAAGACATATTAGTAATGTGTGCTGTTAAACAAGGGCTGAAAAAGCGAGTTTATTAAAAATCTTGAACTGAATGAAATGCCATAAAACAGAGGTCTCAAGTGTGAAAGCAAGTAGGAGTGCAGCTCTCAGGGCTACTCTTTGGAGAACAATTTTGAAAGGGAGAAAATTTGGAAAATACAGGCATATAGAGTGCAGAAACACAGATATAGTCAGGTCTTTTTGAGTACTGGAAAAATACTAGCTGCATGCTTAAAAGCCATGTGAGAGAATAGATTTGTAGTTATTTAAAAAATAATTAATCCTACCATCACTAAAGACTACCTTCACCAAAATGAATGCTGTCTACATTCATAGGGCACCTGGCTCCCCTTACAGTGAAGGTCCTTCTCCTGATGTCTGCTGTGGAGTTACTGGGAGCTTGAGTTTTCACACTTTCAGTGGGATGTAGCTTTTTCCATGTAATTTATCCCGATGAGTATGAGTATGATGAGTACTGTATAAATGAAGCTTACGAGAAGGATATAATGAGTCTTTAAATAAGCATAAATATAAAACTGCTCATCCTTCTGATATCTTAATGCAAATTGGCAGTGTGAGCAGGAAGAGAACTGAAGCAAYRGTCCAATGAGTTCACTRTGTACTCTGAGGCAGACATCTSGGAATGCAGTTATGATTTTTACTGCCTGAATAGGTGGGAAGAAAATGAGCTAACTTTGGAGTAATTGCAGCATAGTTGCACTTGAATTCAAATTATATTGTATTTGAATATGCAACTAGTTGCATTTGTATGTGAATTAGTGAATAAATCCATGGTCATTTCTGAAGGGAATGTACTCTTAATCAGCCCTGTCTTTGGTTTGCTTGATAATATTGGAAAAAGAGTAATCCARAATTGATGTGTGACAAATCTTGAACAGCTCTAAAAGTTAAAATATCGAATTTAGGATGAAATCCTGCAGTCTTGAAGGTGATTTTTTCTACATTTTTGTTTTGTTTTGTTTTTATAAGATCTGCAGGGTTTTCCCTATGGCACTATGCATTACACTTTTCTTATAGACATGCTTTTTTTGCAGGAAACCTTACATGTTAATAAGCTTACTGATAGATAACATCAATTTMAAAGTTTTTACTACTCTGTTTTGGACACTTTCTTAATATCTTTTGGTGTTGAAGTCCCAGAAGACACTTCCCTTTAYGTTATTCCTAAACTGGTATTTTAAAACTGAAGCTGGCTGTTAAAAATTAGGATGTTTTGATTTTGCAGTCCTGTTTTTCCTAATAATTTCTGCAGTGATATTCAACATCATTCTTAGACAAAGTTCTGCTGCACTGCAGCAAGATYATGTAAAAGGCATTTATGTTTGTATTGATTTTCCATCAATACACAAGCTCATCAAATTTCTCTGAAATTGTCTCTGAAATCAGAATCCTGGGTTGCTGCTGCTGCAGTACCATGAGAGCTTTTTACTTATAAAAGCGATCCTCATGTATATAACTCTCACTTTTCAAAGAGAAGCGTCRGAGTTAAGAAGTCCATTTCTACTAGGGCTTTGGGTTATTTTTAGACTGTAGTCCCTGTAAMATATTTCATGATTTTGCAATGCCACATGTTCACTCTAATGATCTAGTATTTCCTTAGATTTCTCATAATGGTAAAAGACATGAAGTGGGAGTATTACATTTCCTGTGTGCCCTGAATGCCTCAGAAGACAAATCAGTACAGCAACTGCTGAGTAAGCAGTTCAGTCACATAGCCTGTATTCCTAAGGTGGTAAACAAAAAGCCAAGAGGAAGCCTCAGAGCTTGTTTCACCATCCTTGTGAGCCTCTTTTTCTTCCTCAGTTTTCTTCAGGTCAGAGATTGAGTGCACTAAAGTTAGAAAATTATGTAAAACCTTATGAAATGTATAAGTTTGGGCAGAAGATTTGGTCATATATCCAGTCCTCTAGCACCGCAATACTTGCTGATGTGTGGACTGTGTTTACTGAGGATAGCAGCTGGTCTACACTGGATTAGATTAAGAGCAAATCTGTTTGAAGTGTGGTTTGGAAGAGACATTTTTTGTTTGTTTGTTTGTTTGTTTTTATCTCCTAATTTAAGATTTCTTTGGGAATGATTTTAGACAGGTATGTAATATTGATACAGATATGTAGTTGCAGACACAAGTAGCTTCCTGGACTTTCAGCTAGTCTAGGATTATTCTGCAGGGCTTACATTTATGGTCCTGCTGGGTTGCTTCAATGGTGCTAAGAAAACTGGGAGTGGACTGGAAATAAGTTATGATGAAGATAATTGTAATGATAGATCTTGCTGTAACACAGATTGGAAATTATTTTGCAGAAATATCTGAAATTCAGTGGCTTATGCCTGAAACTTTATTATTATTATTATTATTATTTAGTTAGTTTTATTAAGGAAAATCAAATTGTCTTGTACTTTGGTTAAAGGTCGTTGAAGGATTTATAAAATTTGTGGCAAGAAATATTTTCCCAGTTCAAAAATATTCTGTGTTTATTTTTGATACAAGTCATTCAGAACCTCAGGAAAATTTTAAACTCAAAACAATATCAGATGAGTAATRGAAAGAAAATATTTTTCTTTAAAAGGCTTTTTAAATTTACTTATTTGATTATCTATATCAGATATAGCCTCAATTATTAACATAATATAATAGACTTGTAATAAAATGCTGTTTCATGCAGTAAAGCAGTTTTATTTTTCTTGGAATTTCTTCTGGKTTTCTGTAGAGTTCTCATGATATAAATCAAAGTCCCTCAGCTGACTTAAATGTGAATTGGAATTGATTGATTTATTAAGGAAACAACCCTCTGGGCATGTGAAGGCTCATATATGACACTTTCCATTAAAAGCAAARGTATTTTACAGCTTGGCACTTGAACAGAGGTTTAAAACTTTGACCTCTGTTTTCTGATGTTTGTTGCCTTCTTTAATTATCATTTAGCCAAGCATATTTAGTTGTCTCAATGACAGAAATATTTTTGTGGACACTTTTACATTTACTTCATTGCATTTGGCCACTTCACAGCTGACATTTATGATTGTTCCCTCTTTTTTTGTTACACAGGAGTTTAAGATTCAGGTCTAATGACATATAGTTCCTTCTTTAGAGCAAAAATATTCAAAGTCAAGCAGTCAATTTGATATCTCATTCACTGTTCCTCAATTTTCAYGGGGTTTGTTTGCCTTGGATTCTGCTGTGAGGATGCCTGTGAGGATGGAGTTGCTGGTCTCAGGGAAGGTTGGTTTGGTTCTGTACAATTTCACTGACCTTTGGAAAACATTTCTGATTCTTCCTTTTTAAATATTTTTCCAAGTTTGTTTTCACAGATGTATATCAGAAAAGGTGACAGACATGTTCTTTTCAAAAAAGGCTATAAAATAATTTGTGATACTAATGAGACAGAAGAAGGAATAAATTAACTCTCATTTTGCCAAATGCCTGTGACCAGATTCTGGGATGACGGACATGAGCTCCCTTTAACACTGGGCTGGTGCCCTGAGGTGCAGCCACCCTGTGCACAGACCAGCTGTGTCTGCAGGATMCCCCTTGGGATCTCAGAATCACAGATAAATGTGAATATATTCTGAATATATATTCAGTGAAAGAGAAACTTTAGGGCTTCACATGGTTATATTTGAATCGGGTATAGTGAGTAAGCACAATTCAGAGAATTTTTTTTTTTTTTTTCACATGCTGGACAAATATAGAGTAAAAAGTTGGTTGCCTCTGAAGAAACCTTACAARGTGATCTAGAAAACAGAATACAAATAGAAGAGTGCCTTGCAGAAAAATGTGCAATGAGTTGGACACCTTCCTCAGGTATGAGTCACTTAACCAGAGCTGCCATTGCAACAAGCTCTGAGAATCAAAGAAAGGAAGAGAGGACAGAATTGGAAATGCGGTCTGGTCTCCATAAGGAATAAACCAGAACGTGATAGTTTAATATTTTGCTAGTAGAAATTTATGTCTGTTCTTTTAATATTGTGTTCATGGCCATAAACTGATGTAACTAACTTCATACACTATTTCAATGAGGAAATGGCAGACATTGCTTTGATGGAACTATCTCCTCCTTGCAAGAGGCATTATTCTATGTTTACTGCTRTGCATTTCTACTTCTAAATTTATTATGCAAGGCACATTAAAAAATAAAAACATAAAAAAAAATGGGTAATGTCAGCTGTGTTCTGTGCTCAGATTCCTGGGGGCTTGGTCCATGGTGATTCTGAAAGGGCAAGACAGCTGGAACAGCTGCTTAATCTYGTGTCATGCAGTGCAGATTTTATTGCATTGCATAAGTCAACACTGGTACAGCTGCACACTCCCCTATCATGACAGCACCAGCTCTGGACCTGGTGAATGGGCTTCAGTTGTTTTCTGGTTGTGTTGCTGGGGAGCTTTTGAATAAAAGTACTAAATCATGTAGCATAGTGTTAAAATCATGCAGAACTCTCTTGTAAGGGTGATGTAGATTTAATCAATTATGGGGCCATTAATGATAATGATATCGTGTAAACCAGTTGAARAATTCTTTGCCCCAGTGATGTATCTGCATTAAAACTTTTTAAAACTTAAAAAGTTTTTAAGAATTAATTTATTAAATACCTCTTCACATTAGCGTTTAGGTCTTGTTGCTTTTTCCAGCTGCTATTGACATGTGTTTTAAATCAACTGTGTGGATTAAGTTTAATATCTTTGATACATGGTGGGGAAATKAGAAAATGAAGTGATTCCACAAAGCAGTAGATATTGGCTAAAACTTCAGAGAATGCTCAGTATACGAGTGTAAGGTTAGCTGCACTACAGTCTGTAGGGTGAGTGTAAAAAATTCAGATTTGCCTAAGGTTCCTCTTTTCTATCACTTTCATAGGTCTTTTCTGAATAGCTTATATTGATCTTAGCAGAAAGTTAACTGACTGCCTAAATTTGTCTGTTGTGTAATAATAGCACTCTTTTAGCATTTTATCTGGAAAAGAAAATAGAAAAATCGCCTGAATAATTAATTACTAATGTAGATAGCAAGTGTTTTTTTTTTTTTTTTTTTTTTTTTTTTTTAGTTCTGCTACAAATGTTTAGAAGTGCAGAAGTCCTGTTTTGCTTTTATCTATATTTTTAATTCTTATGTCCTTGGCAAACCATCCTGTTGATGGTAGGAATGGAATAATGACAATTAGCCAATTTCAGTTGAAAGCTACACAGCTTCACTTTCTTTYGGAAACATATAGCAACGACAGCAAGAATATAAAGTGACATTAAAAATGTAGTGCTTTGCCAACTGTTAAAAAGAATTGCATTTTCTGGAAATTATTGCTGCAGGAACCTGAGGTGAACAAATGTGGAASATTTTTAAAGGCTTTCCTTTCTTCTGGGTGTTGTGGGCACTAATGTTAAAGGAATAATATTTCATCTTAAAACTTCCAGATTATCCACTATTGAAGTGTGTTACACTTTTTGTGGAGGTATTTGATGTCAGAGAAAGATCAGATTTAATAGTCAGTGGGATGAACAGAACATGAGGACAATAATCTTCTGGGAAACCAAACTAGATTATAGCTATGAGTATGAATAATATTTCACTGTTGTCAAACATAAACTAGAAAAATATTACAACTTCTTAGGCAGTTAGCTCTTTCCAGATAGGCTTGGAGACATACCCTTCCCTTCTCCAATTTTTTTTTTTTAAAAAATCCTCTATCTTCTTTAATCTCTGCAGTTGGGTCATCTCTCATAACCAATGGTKACTGCAGATTCTCTATTTTTCTGTCTGCTGTAACAACAAAAAGACAAAATTATACTTGAACACTAAGCTGGTTACAGTGAGATAATTCAGAATGAAGTCTGACCACAAATTTTAGTTCTACTCAAGTGAAAAAGTAATTTGAAATGGATCCAAAAGTCTAAAATTGRTATTTACTGCCTTTTGGATTTTGCCAATCAGGCTATGGCTTTACTTATCAGGCTAAGACCTAGGGTAAATGAAAACCTTTTGGGAAGGCCGTTTACAGCCACACAAAATCTGAAAGGACTTAACTGTGAAAGGCAAGAGTAAGAGTTATTCCTTGAGTCTAGTAGATTGAATTATAGGTTCAGACTCCTCAGGAACGAGTTCATCCACCCTAGCTGGCTGAAAAGTCACATATAAGCATTGCAGAAATCAATAAGCAATTTGTGGATAGACCTATCTGGACTTATTTGTAGTTTCAGATTTTTTTTTAAAGCAAAGGTCTGACAAGGTAAGCCTTGGTTGACACATTTTTTCCTTGAATACGTGATCAGATATCCCACAGGAGTATGTGAAAGGCAGGCCTATGGCTGTAGGCACTACAGAGAAACCTGTAAAAAGTGAAGATAAGTTTGAATTGACTGAGCTAAAGCTTAGAATTTATMTGAGAGCTAAGGTCACAAAGTTATCCTGGAGAAATGGGAGTGATGAAGAAAATCAAGCTAAGAAAAGCTAAGAATATGAGCTAAGTTAGAATGCAAAACTTGGAGAAGGGGTCATCTCTCATATCCTCTTTCATATGTCACACACACCTCTCTGAAATGAAAAAGATATAAAATGCCCAGACTATATTTATGTTAATTCTTCCTTTATATGAAAATGGACAAAGTATAGAGTTCCAGTCTATTACAAAAATTATTCCACATAGTATTCTTAAAAAGTACGGAACTTTCTCTGTAAAATTAACTTGATTTTCTGATTTACTGAACCTTGTCTGCTTACCTTAAAGTGGTGGAAGCAAAAGAGATTTTTTTTCAGGCAAAGTTGCTATACTTACCTCACCATAATTGCCWCTCATTTATGTGTAATGTTATACTGGAGTAAAAACTCACTGTATGCTCTAAGTGTCTGCAGGAGCATGGAGCTCCCGGAGAACTTCTTTAAAACTCCAGCCACTTTCTGCTCTRTCTGTCTTCCCAACACCAACACTAGTCATGCAGTCGTGAAGTTCATATTCTATGAGGCCAATAGCTGTGTCAATAGCTTGTTAATGTTTATTTAATCACGCTCCAGTTCACAGGAAGTTAAAAAATGTTGGCTACATTTTAAGGTAGGAATGGGTGAAATAAGTAGAAAATAAATGTAAGAGCCATTGAACCCAGTGGCTTGTTGTTACTTTTATAGGAGGATAATTAAAAAAAAAATTAAGCTCAAAAGAAGAACCTGTCATGCAGTTAACATCAGAAAAGATAAAATCTGKGAAGCATTTTATTACTATGGCTCAGTGAAATTTAGTTTCTTGGTTTGACAGTGTAGCTCTAAGCAATAGCTCAGTTTCTGTTCTGCCTCAAGGACTTGATACCACTCCTGATACTACTAAATTTTAGAAGAAATTCTTGACACAAACTTAATGTTTCCAAAAAGCAACAAAATTCTATAAAATACCCTTGTTTAAAAAACATGCAGTACAGTATTTTCTTTTTTACACAATTCACAATAAATTGATATATCCCAGGGAATGTAATTTCCCCATACTGTAGACTACAATAAAATGTCAAGATGTAATATTCTGCATAATATTGTTTCTTATTTAAAAGGTTATTTCTTAGTAGACTACTAAAAATATTGATTTCTTCCCTTCTGCTAAGAAGCTTTGAATATAATAATAATAATAATAATAATAATAATAATAATAATAATAATAATAATAATAATAATAAAAAAACTGACCAAAACATAAAATTCTCACTTTGAGTCGATTAAACTCTTCTTTGTCTTCATCCTACTTGTCTGAATAGTTGGAGTTTCTTGACTGGGACTTTTTCCTAAAAAAAAATTTTTATCAAACTTTTTGAGAGAGATGCAAGGATTTGAGCTGATTATCTTTTCAGTCAATTTTTAATCTGTTTTCAAAAGGAATATTGCCACACCAAAAACTTGTTTTTCTGGATTTTCAGAAATTACATTTTTACAAATGCTAGCTTCTCACCCTATGTGTTCTATTTTTTTTTCTCTACAAGTAATAAAATGAGCAACAGTAACTAATTGCTCAGTCTGTATGTTACAGGGATCATTTTGAAACACTGACCTTTATTTTGCAGAGATGATGAGCAGTCATAGTTACAACTGAAGTCAAACAGAACTATGCTGTGGAYCCCAAGTAGTTACAATAAGAGAAGTTTTACAGGAAAATGTTGTTATAGCAAAAAAATATGGACTTGAAAACCAGGGGCATAGCAATGTAATTAGTAAAAAAATGGAGGTGTTTTGAAGGGCAAGATATTCAGAGACTATGATGGATCGCTTTGTTTATAGATAAACTGCCTTCTGAATGCCTCAATAATTCTGAAAGGATAAAATTTATTTTATCCCTTTAAGATCTCATTTAAACTACTGAGATCAAAATATATGTAATCATATTAAAATTGAAGGAAATAACTTTCAGCTATAGTATGTGGGAGTTGTGGATGTCTATGAGACTGAGGAAACAGATGTTTCAGTTTGTTATTTTGGATGAAAGAATTGTACTTTATGCTTACGTTATAGATCACTTTTAAAAGCACTGAATGTATGACCAAAGCGGGACAGCCTTGCTTTTCCTAAAGAAAGTGAAAATGGCATAAAAAAAAAAGAAAAAAGTGCTATTATATATTTGTTGTATAAAGCAAAGGCTTAACATTTTCCATGTCTTCTTTTAAAGACATAGAAAGAGATTTTTTCCTTAAAGACATTTTTTCTTTAAAGACTTTTTTTTTTTAAAGACATTTCTTTAAGGACATTTTTTCTTTACATRTATTGATGTTAAAAAGAATTAAGATTTTTGATTAAAGAATAAACAGCCATATTGGTTACTGCAGATAGTATGAGATAGGAAAATAAGTACATAACTGTATAATAATTAACATGATTCAAATTTAAATCAATCCAGTGATTTCAGTGGAAAGACGGTGCCAAATTCTGACTATATGAAAAGGAAAGTTTGAGGTGTTTCATAATTCTAAGCATATTGCTTATAGTCTGCTTTCTATTTTTCACTGATTACTGAGTAACTTATGAAATTTCTAAGTTGCTGGAGATCCAAATAGTTCAGCTCTTAGTTCAGCTATTCAGCTATAATTGTTAATATAAAAATGTAATTTCAAGAATTTGAAGCCAGCTCTGATTTTCTTGGTTGWATATGTAATACATTTTATCTTCTAAGCCTGATCCAAATTTACCAAGTTCCTAGTGAGGATATGGAATATTAAAGTGGTTCTCTATTATTCTTGAATTTAYTTATATTTGTTTACTTATAAAGGTAATTCTGAACCACTAGCTTATCATATGACTTATAAACATCATTATCAACAGGCATCTATTACAACAAATGTCAGTTTGTGAATTTCAGTAATGTCTTTGGCACAAACAGAGATAAAATTTATACGCAGTATTTCTGTGAGACTTGTTATGCAGAACTTGATTCTCTCAGCAAGTCTTAACTCTTTTAGGTTCTCTGATTTGCAAAGATAAGCAGAGAGTTCTTTAACTTCCTTTCTTCCTTAAGTCAACTCTTTAGCTTTGCTTTTRTTTTTCTCCTTTAATAATTCAAGTTGTAAAGGTAGACAAACCCCCAGGGTTTTTATTAAACCTGACTCTGCAAACTTGTCTTTGGAGCTTATGAAAATATTTCTTCCTTGCAAAGTGTAGTGCAATAAATACCTCTGTAGTAAAGCCTGGTTAGAGCTTTTTGAATAAGGAGAGGAGAAGGGAAGAAGCAGCATTTTTCTCTGCTTATACAATTGATAATTGTCTTTATAAGCAGGAAATTGATGCATAGAGTCAGGGCCACCGTGCAGTCACCCTGCTGGAATTCTACTGGAAAACTAATCTCTAAGATACATGAGATTTCTTTGCTGAAGATATGCCTACCACCTTGAGTGGAAAGCTTTGACATGAACATTTATCACATCAGGTCATATACATTTTGTTGTCTGCTCTTTTGAATAACAGAAATAAGTAGAGTGTAGAGATATCTGCTTGTGATGGCTAGTTATATCTGCTGTGTTTTGCTACCTTGGGAGCTTGATTATTTCTTAGACACTGACTCACTAGAAACGATTTATCCAAAAATGCAATTTGACTTTGGTCTACAGTTCAGAAAAACAAAAACAAACAAAASAAACAAACAAACAAACAACAGGAAAAGCAGMATTTATTACGSCTCCTAATGAGGAAGCTTTGGTTTTGAGAATTTTTCAACATCTATTGCATTAGATGATAGTGTCATTTCTGATGCAGAAAAAAAATCAAAACAAAAAACCCACACCTGATATCATCTGGTAGGTAATTTTAGCTTGCAGGGTTACTGCTTCCCTGGCTCAAGTAGTGTCATCATAAATAGATGAGATCTTTTACACTGAGGAATCTTTCTCAGGAAACAGAGGTAAAAAATAATTTCTCATGCTGCCCTTCAGGATGCATTTCAGATGCATTGTTATATTCCAGCTTTGTCTCTGTGCATCTGGAATCATAATATTGTTTCTCTTAGTTATATATGTATCGAGTATAAAAAAAGTGATCTTTTTATTTCAATACTTTTGTCTTCTAATTTTTCAAATTTTCTTTGTAGGAGACCAGTCTTTTAGCTTTCCTTTATTTTTCTGTGAATTTTATGTGAATGTTAACTACTCAATACTTATCAGGAGGAAAAAAAGCACAGAAAAAGGCCAAAAAMCCCCCCAATCACAATTCAAAAGTTAGGAAAAAAATCAAGTCAAAACCAAATAGGTATTTTTATATATCTTTATTATATTGTACTAATCCACAGCTGTTTTGATCACTGGATAATTCTGGAACCTACATCTCAAAAAGAGAAAGATGTATTAAAGTTCAGAAGAAGTATAGTAGTGAACGCTCAGAGATAATCAAATGTATGGGGAGGTTTCCACACAAAGAACGACTAAATTGGCTAAGAGTCTTTGTCCTGGAAAAGACACAGGGAAGAGGTCACAGTCCCTGTGTTTCTAGCACAGTCATACTGCTTCCGGTGAGCTCCACTGTTCTTTACTGGTTTAAGCTTTTTAGTTGGTATCTGTCTCTTATGATGAATCACAGGGCTCCTTCACAAAACAAGATGATAATATGCTATAAAGTGATGTCTTTCTATAATCTAATTTTGAGAGAAAACAAGGAAAAACAAAGGACAGCAAAATGTACTTCTTTTTCAGTAAAATAATTTTTTTTTTTCAGTTTTAGTTTTCTGATTTTTCCATGGAAAGTTTGTACGTAGCTTCTTTAAATCTTTCCCAGAAAACAAACCCCAATTAACACTACCTCAAATTTCTTGACAACAGGCAGAGCTTAAAATAACAGYATTTTRGCATTTGTGAATTTTGTGAATTATAAGTGTTTTTTTTTTTTTTTTTTTTTTTTTTTTTGTTTTTTTTTTTTGGTTGTGGCAAGAGCAATATTTTATTTGTAGACTGAGCAGACCAGGCTTAAAAAATTTTGATTTCAAATGSAGCCAAATGTGTTACCTTCACGTGGTTGCCTTCTACTGTGAGGGTGACAGAGCCTTGGAACAGGCTGCCCTCCTTCTCTGGAGATCTTCAAACCTGCCTGGATGCCACCCTGTGCCCCGTGCTCTGGGTGTCCCTGCTGGAGCAGGGGGGTTGGACTAGATGATCTCTAGGGGTCCCTTCCAACCTCAACCATTCCGTGACTCTGTGATTCTTCCTTTGCTGCCTGCTGCTGTTTTGTGAGATTTGCCTGGTGTCTGGGTCCAAATGCAATCTAAATATAACAGTGACTCTGTCTACCTGCGAGACCATAGATTTAAGAGTATATCACTGGTATATTGGCTCACTTTTCAGTAAGTGAAGACTGAAAATTAAGATAGCAAATGTATGAAGCTTCTGAAAAATGGGCTGATGAATGCCAATGAGGTAGCAGGAGGAAAGTTTTTTTTATGCTATGGCTTGTTCTTTTCATAAAAAACATTCACTTTGACAGCTGTTGCTTTTGTTTTTCATCTCTTTGTATTTTGAACTCTGAAGTTTTTATTGAGTCACATTTTTCCTCCTGCATTATTACAGCTATATATGCAGTATTAACATTATGAAGCACAAAAATCTCCAGGATGCTCCCATCCAATATTCCTAAAGAAATTTTCTTGAAAAACATTTGTTATCCATTTACATATGTGTTGCCGATGTTTGTTCAGTTCTTCTTTCCTTTCTTTCCTTTCTTTCCTTTCTTTCCTTTCTTTCCTTTCTTTCCTTTCTTTCCTTTCTTTCCTTTCTTTCCTTTCTTTCCTTTCTTTCCTTCTGGAAAAATAACTATAATATCTTTCTTTTAGAAAAATAACTACTGTGCATTATAGTTTCAGAAATAGCTGTCAACAACTTTGATACTGTTTCAGTGCTGCTGATAGAGCACCTAGTAAAACGGTGGCACCTCACAGTGTGCCACCAAGCGCTTAGCAGCCTTTCCGTTACACACAGCAATAGGCATGCTGCTGCTGCTGGTGCTGTCAGTGCATCCCTCAGCACATGGTGCTGTGATTAGGAGAAGATTATTCGCTGGAAAAGATAACTCCAGTCAGCCTAGAATCTATAGGGTAAAAAGACTTATGGAACCACAGRCAGAAGCTGCACCCATTCCCACTTCCCCTTAAGATAATACCTTTTGTGCCTGAGTGCTGCCCACATTGTATTAGAATCCACATTCCTCCCTCTCTTCCTTGCTTTTATTTTGATTATTGCCTGTATGAGAGAGAGCCTGTCTGAGCATGCAAGTATTTCAGATTCTGCTCTCTCTAATTCTTGTTCAGCATCTGAACCCTCTATTTGGAAAGCTATCTACAGCTACTGTGAATCTTGCCTGCACTCTACTCTTGCCTGCAGTGTGTGATTGTGTGACCTCAGTCATAAGAAAATATCATTGGAAAATAAAGTGCTATTCATAGAAATAAAAATTAATTATATTTAAAAAAGGGGGAGGGGTTAAAAAAAGGAAAAAAGAAAAAAAATTTTTTTGGTCAGAGAAATTTTAACTCATAATTGCAGTAGTCCATGAATGAAATGTACTACTATGTGTCAAAGTGATCATAAAATATATGGGCATTAAATATAATTTTCAACTATGCAATGCTTTTTATTTTCTATTTCACTTCAAAAGAGCTCTTTTAACAAAATTCCATTTGTTAAGGAAAAATTATGACACTCTAGTTTAAAACTCAGGTTTATCTTTTTAATATATTCAAYATCATTTTAAATTAAGGGCTGTGCGTTTGTTTCATTTACTCTGTCTACAAGTATGTGAACAAGACTATACTGCTCTTCTGAGAATCATGTAGTCAAAATTTGCCGTGGAGTCTATCCTCTCCATTCAAAAGTAAAATAAATGAACAGAAATAATATATCTAAAAATCTTGTATGATATTAAGCAAATAAACATCACTTAATAATGTAATAGCTCAGTTTTTCATAGTGAAATTATATTTTTCCTTTATTTTATACACTGKTTTTGAGAAGAAGAAAATTCACTGGTTTATAAGCATGAAAATGTAATTAGAGAAAAGCATAAAGATCTATTTACAGATGAATAGCTGTAAAAATTYAATAGGGTAATTCAAGTTAGTAGAATAAACTAGCCTTTAAATTCATATTACAGAAGAGTTCAATAGAGCAGAAAGATGGATTGTGGCTTTTTTAGCTGGTAAGATCTCGGATTAAGTATGACTAATCAGAGAAGTAAATTAGCAAAATATATAGATATCTGTATATATTTTTCAAGATACTTTTTCCCATGAAACAGAAATAATGTGTCATAGGAAAGAAAAAGACCTGACAGAGGAATATGAGGGTGAACAGTGAATGGGGCAGAAGTCTTCACTACCCAGCCTTTCCTTATAGTCATGTTGTGGCCTTGCATCTACCTAAGTATCACTTTGTGTAATGTCAGGTAAAAGGAGAGGAGACAAAGACACAAGCAAATGAAAATGTATGTAATTTTGATCAGGAAAGAAAATTCAGTGATTAAACATGTTTTTTATTTGTTTTGTTTTCCATACAGTTTAACTGATAGGAAATGTCTTTATGTACCTGAATAGATTTCCTGCTGAATTACACTGAAAACCTACAGGGTCATGAATCTTTAATGATTAGTAATATTGACACAGCGAATGGAAGTGATCATTATAAAGGAGTCTGCGTAGTTTCCTGTGTTTTTTGATTGTTTGTTTTTCTTTTTATTTTCTAAAATGAATTTTGTAACTATAGGAAACCTGCTTTATTTATTAATATTTAGAAAACATCTTTCATACTTCTAATACATAGACTCAGTTAACATGTTTAGCCTTGTAGGTACAAGATTAGTGAAAATGTTAGGGAAACTCTGGCATGGAAACAGCTTGGGTTCTCTGAAAGCACAGAACAGAGTTTGGACCTTCTGCAGGTAACATAGGAAAAGAAGGACTCACAAGGACTTCTAACATGACAACTTTACGCTAGAACATAATCTATGGAAAGATAATGAAGGAAAGATCTAAGAAAAGATATTTCTTTTTCATGGACTATGCCAATGTTTCTAAAGAATATTTATACAACAACCAAATAAAATTGACCAATTGGTTACTTTTTTATTACCATTCTTCCTATTACAAATTTATTCATAAGTGCCTTTTTCATATTATTTATATATTTCTTGTCTTATTTTGTGCCTCTTTTTCTTGAATTTGGTCCCTATATATTCATACATTTCAGGTACCTGTCCTTCTACTGATACTTCTGACCTGTTATATGCATGTATTTTTTTTCTCATGCTCTTCTCTGACCTTAGCACAGAATATTATCTACAGAAGAAAAGGTCAYAACCGTCAGAAAATGAATGCTTGTTTTCTGGAAAGCTGTCACGTCTTTATATTGGGAACTGAGTAAGAGAAAACTATTTAGTAGTAGAAGTCCTGGAATATCTTGAAGGTATTTCTGTATTGCTTCACTAAATACCTATGTTACCCATGAGTAATGGGGCCTATAATCTAACACAGCTTATGTGCAGAACCATAAGAAAGGCAAGAAGGCAGGTAAGGCAGGTAAGAAGGCAGCCATTGACACACAAGTTTGAAATAYAGATGAATGAGACTAACAGAGAATTATAAAGCACAGAAAATGAAGGTAGAGATGTAATTATTTCCCCAAGTTTCAAGTTCCAAAAATAAGATCATGGTAAAATTCCTAATTCGATGTCCCAATCTTAGTATTATTACTATGACATGTTTGACAGTTGGAATTTGACAGCATTCCTAAAGCTCAGCTGCAGAACTGGAGCATTTTGTAGTGTCCTCTTCTGCAGGGAGGACTCAGGGCTGCATAGGTTTTCCTATAACCTGTTGAAGGAACATGGGTGGTGCAGCCTGGCACTGACTACCTAGATGTGTCCTTGAACCAGGCTGACACCAGCATGACAACGTGCAGAGTACTGTGGAGATGCAAGAAAACTTCTGACAGCTACTGAAGCACTTCTGCAGGCTGCAGCTGCCAAGGGGTGAGATTCCTGGTTCCCTTAGATCCTTGATCTAGGTCATTGAGAAGAGTTTGGAAAATGGGGCAAAAATTTGAAATGATAAAAGAAACACAGTGCAAGCTGGAGATTATCTCATCTRGGGGTGATCAGCTGTATTCAGCTGGTGTGCAGGGGCTATTTGTGAGGATCTTCTGAAACATAACAATTTATTTAGGCATTGCTGAATGGGCAATACAAAACTCTCTTAATCAGTTATCCATCTTCTTTTTCTCTACCTCACCAGTTGGCAGATCTACATTCAACTACTATAAGATGGAACTGCTGCAGACTAACTTTTCAGACTAACAGTTTCAGACTGAGCTATTCTAATTTAATTCCCACCATTTAAAAGTAGTCCCTTAACTTTTCTTCATTAAGAAGAGAGAGTTTTTGTGAAGGAAGTTTTGGTTCAGTAATTACAGTCTGTTGAAGTCAGTGGGATTTCTGGTAGCATGCTCTGGTACTGAGCATTATGTAAATGTGTCAGAATCACTGCACAGTTACTAAATGACTGAATGTACCAGTAMGGAAGAAAAACTGTTGATGGCTATAAAGACTCATAATTAACCCTGATGGGATCAAATGGAGCAAAGGCAATTTAGGCTGAATTCTAGAAAAAAAATGCTTAATGGTAAGAGCTATCAAACTCTATATTAGCTCACTAACTGTGTAATGGAAGCAACTTTCAGTTGTTGGACTCGAGTGGACAAAGCACTGAAATGTATTTTAGGGACTTATTCTGAAATAGCGAGCTGGATGATGGCATTTAAGAATACAGGATTAAATCTGTCTTCCTGTAAAATCTTGTTAAACCGTCCATAAGTTTGGGCAATAATTTTCTTTTTGCCCAAACATTTCAGGTGTAGGGAAACATGTAACCTGGAAAATCCTGGATATGCGAAAAGACCAATTTTTCCAGTTCCCCTTAGGAATTATAAACAAAAGGGGAGTTAGGCCMTTTCAGAAGAAATCTAAACTAAAATTTTCAACGTTGACTACAGAAAGAAGGAAGTTCAAACACAGTAGGGAAAACGTTAAAGTGGGAAGTGAGAGAATGGGAACAGGCTACCTTACAGTGCACTTAATTCCCAAGTGTTCCTTAAGACCTGTATTTCTAGAAAAAAAATGMTTATATAAAGAAGGCATTGAAGGTCTGATTTCTGCAATCTGCTGCTCTTGGGCTGCTGCCCAAGGAGTATAATCACTTACCTCCTGCTCTGTGTGTTCATATGATGTTAATATGTGCTCCTAGTGCCATTTGTTAGGCACATTTCTTTTGAGCACTGTGCATCTACCATGTGAGGCAACCCTAGCAGCTAACGTGGTGGAWATGCCCCTAGCACATCAGATCCCAGGTTGAGGACACACACAGCTACTGGCAGCCAGTCACTGAGCATGAGAGATTCCCACGCCGGCACAGCCACAGCTGCAGCTCTCTAGAGCCCCTCATGCCGGGACAACCTGCCCAAGGTGGACCATAGGTCAACCCAACAACCTCCACGGAACTTAAGAGAGGTGCTCACCTCTCTCATTGGAGGTAAGTGCAAAAGGGGCCACAGGCGAGCAGCAAGAAGGAGCCAGTTGTCTTGCAGTGGTTATRGGTAGCTTGACTGGTTTGGAGAGCACATTTGAAACATTGGATCTGAAAGTGATTCCAACTGTGTTACCACAGTTCGACAGGGTCTTTATTAAGCTTTATAGTTGGAGARCTCAAAATCTATACAGTAGTGTCTTACAAGAGTTATAATAATGGCAAAAAATTATTACACTGAAAAAAAAAAGAGCTATTTTATGTACAGTCACGAATTGCAACTGGCCTGTATTACATGCACTGCAGAAAATAAATGGCCAGTGGTGCATTCTGAGAAACATGTCATGAATTAATATGGAAGGCATAAATAAAATTAATTCTCCTTAATGGTAAGTAAGAGGGATGTTGTAGATATTGGATTAGCCTTCCCTTGCTAGTGACGTGAAAGCCTTCTCTACCTTGTTACCTGTGTGTTGAGTAGCTAGTCATGTAGTATTATCTGATTCTTTTCACTGGAGAGAATCTGAATCTCATTGACAAGCTTTAAGAGAAGTAACCTATTGCTAATTAAATAGCCAAAACCTGCACTTTTTTTTTCTTTCCAATGTTTTTTCAATTCCAAGTTCAGATTCCAGGACAAAACTCTTTAGGAAGGGAAAGTTGGCTTTATAGCTGTCTTTTCAAATTCTCATCACTAGATGTATCAGTAAATGTAGATGATAGACCAACTCCATAATTCATCTCTGTAAGATTAGAAAGTAAATCTTAAGAAGGATGCCTGGAAAAGGTGAACAACTTTGGTCTAAAGTCTGACTTGCTCAACCATCGGCCTTAACAATTTCCAAAATATGTTTTATGCCATCTTTAAATAAACAAATAAATAATAAATAAATAAATAAAATATCAATAATGCCTTAACTTTCCACTTTCATAATGACTATTGAAATTGAGAATATCTAATATTCCACTCTTAAAGTATGGTRAAATGAACAAGTTGGGTTAAAGAAACTGCCATCTGTGATGTAGTGCCAGAAAAATACTTTCAGAAGTTGAATAAATAATTATTTAATAATAATGATTTTCATGTATAACGCATAGATTTGTACTTATTTATATATATTTTTAAAGAAAGATGTATTAATAATTTTATATATAAACTTCAACTTATTACTTGTGCTGAATAACAAAATTTGCTAATAAGTCAAATACAGACTTARGAGAGTATCCACGAAAGGCAGTTTTTGGCTTGCGGTGGTGAAAAATGCYGAACCAGGGCCTTGATGTCTTTTGGCAAAGATATAATTGTAAAGGTTTGATTGAACAGCTTGCTCAGATGCCTTTCCAAAGATTTGCAAGGCCTTAAGGATTTCACAGTGATTATCTCTGCCATATGTTTCTTTGAAAGGCCAGTTTTGCCAGGTCATCAGTTTACACGCAGATTAAACTGTCATGTCTGAGCAAACTTTCAGAAACCGGTAAAATGAATGCTGAGTTCCTGTTACTGTCTTTGATTATCATGGTACACACACCATTTTTGTAACAGCAAAATTAGAAAATAAGGAGGATAGACAGGTGATAAATGAAGCTTCCATTTGAAGCAACAGCTGGGGTGGCAGAAAATTCTGTTTTTCAGGGGCTGCTACTAGTTATTTTACATATAAATTGCCTGGCTCATCTCTGGCTGGCAAGTTTTCTTGGGACCAMCAATATTTACAGCGCCTAATTCTCAAAGCAAATGCTAAGAAATATTTTCCTTTCTTACTGCTTGTGAATGACTTGAATTTGGCACCTGCAAAAAAGGCAGAAGGAGGTTCAGGTCCCTATAAATGGATGGAGGGAATAAACATTGCCACCACTGAGCTTGTAAGAAGAAAGYTAGAGAGATCTTCCGCTTCTGCAGCAGCTGATTATCTGACAAGATGATAATAGAAATCTTGCTGCTCTGACCAAAGCTAATGGAGTGAAGCAGAACAGATAATGCACTGCAGGAAAATGGGAAGAAAACCATTTCATAATGGTTTTCAAACCGGGGTCAGGGAGTCATGCATCCAGAAAACGGGTTTTATTACTGTTGTGCCCTGTGTCAATTAAGAACAACATAGAGTGGTATAGATTTAAAGTTTATTAACCACAGCTTAGTAGGTAACTGTAGGTTACTGTAGGTGACTAACTATTAACAACAGGTTTTTATATAAAGACTTTGCCCTGAGAATTGGACCTCTGTCTGCAAGGCAGGAGAGAACACTCTGCTCTCAACATGTTGAWGATTTTTTTGCATTTAGCCAAGCATTAGGCACATGTTTGCATAGAAGATGGGTGTGTGCTGAGCAGAGAATTCATGCTCAGGTATCAGGGGAATAAGAATGTGATTCCCTGTATGTGAAGATTGCTTCCGAATCTCAAGAGTGAACCACAGCGAGAAAAAGGAGCAGGACACTAAAGAAGGTATGCACAACCAGTATTCAGCAGACTGGTGTTTTTTCTACGAGGGATAGGAAAGAAAACAGAGATTTGGAAATTAGGTTTGAGGAAGAAAAATAGATACCATAGCCTAGAGACAGTAAAATATTTAAGACGTCAAAGTAACACAGAATAAGGAATGGAGGAAGGCAATAAAATGAAACGGATAGCAATGAAATGAAATGGATGGCTATAATTACTTAACACAAAAAGCTTAGAACATTAAGAAAAACTGAGGAGAGAAAATAAGTAATCTGCTCATGTTAATCAAAGTGGCTGAGGAAAGCAACAAGTATATCAGGGCAATACATATCAGAAGGAAGGAACTGTACCAACATGGACATAAATACCTCAGTAAGAAAGAAGATAATGAATAAATGCACAGTCTGTATAAATATGAGGTGAATTATAGTTCATTAAAAAGCATGTGTAGGAGTACTTGGAAATACTGAGAACATGCTCATATCAACCATCTGAGATAAAATACCCTTCCTACAATACTGGTAAACCAAATTAATTGGTCATAAGGAAATAATTGAGAATTTTTTGACTGTGGAAAGARATTCCAATATTTCTTTTGCCTATATTCATTCATCAAAAGGACTTGATGTGATTGTGGTACTTTTTTCACTCTGCTATGTTCCTGCCACTTTTCCTTCATCATGACATGAGGAAGGATCTTAAGAGCAGAAACTAACACTACATATTAAAATAATATTTTGCCCTGAGTTATTCCTCATGTCCATATTCTAAAAAATATTATAAACATTGTTGGAATTTATTTGTAGTACTTTATGTATACTGGTATATAACCTGGGTATTAGAGGGAATACAGAGGAAATTAGGGAACCAGAGGTAGAAATAAATGGGTTCAGCAGACTCCAAGAGAATGCAATGATGATACTACTGAATAAATTGCAACAGTARTTCTTCCCCTGTTGCAGTTAGGGGAACTATCCTGGGGGAACCATGGGGACAAGGAGTCGGGTCACTAGCTGTGAAACATTAGTCACACAAAGGAGGCAACAGAGAAAGATTTTCTGAACCTCTTTCTTGGAGATAACATGGAAGAAAGCATGAAGGTTTGGAGGAAAATCAGTTGCTGAGCCCCAGCAGCTCAATTCTGACCCTCCCCAATCCTACGCAGGCTATCAACTGAAATGGGAGATTTCTAAGTCTTTTGGTATATGCAGAGGTAAAAAATACTTGGAATTAGAGCAGCGAGGAGAAAAAGATGATGAAAAATGAAGGCAGGGAAGAAGAGAAATGTATGGAACAAAAAGACAGGGTGCCAGAGCTGGGGAAAATACTAAGGAAATAACTGACTAGTGTATTTTAGTTGTTGCATAATGTTAGCTCTTAAGGGTGCAACAGACTCAAGTACTGCTTTTCTTCTCTGTTGTCTTCAGAAAACAGGGGCTATCAGCTGTGTCTCTCTTTTGCGTATGTCTCAGCTCTCGTCTCTGTTTCCCTGTCCTTCTCTCTCCAAAACTGACCCTGTGCAACTCTGTTCCATTTCTGCTGAACACATTTCAGCCTGTCCTAACAAATGTGGTATAAAGAACAAACCTCTGTACAAAATGCACAGAAATGTTCCTACCAATGTCCACACATAAAATGCTGGAGGACAAAATCTGGATCAACTGGAAAAAATCTGGATTATTCCAGAACATGCAATAATGCTTGCATGATCACAAACTGATGCTTACTGTGTGCTTTTACAGGGAAAGGCGGGAACAAAGCTCCCATTCACTCTGGGAATCAGCCTTGCTTTTAGGTGAGTGACATATATACAGTCCAGTACATCCCATGCAGACTTAATTTAGCATTTGTTTGTTGCTGCAAATTAATCTTGAACTAATAAGGCATCATCTTGAAAGAGCAAATGTTATCGAAATAAAATTAATATATTGATCACAGGTTTAATAACGGGAAATAATTTAGACAGCCAAATGTAAATCGTTATGTGAAAGATATGTTTCCATGCAGTCAGTGCGATAACAATCAAAGATAGCGGTGATTAATTACTAGAGAACTGATTCTGCTTTCATTCATATTAACACTGATACTAAAAGGTTGTTCATTTTGATGACGTGGGAGAATATTTGTGAAGAGATCTGCTCTTGATCAGAAGATGATTCTTTAAAGTCTATTTTCTTAAAGCAGAGACCTGCAATTTTTTTTCTTTATGGAGCTATGCATAACAGTTTCTTGGAATTCTGCCCAKTTCTGCTGCTTATTCATCAAGATTTTCTTAACAGAATAAAAGTTTGCTTTAGTTATGAATATTATCTCTGTAGCTAGTAGCTATTTATTCATTATAAGGCAATTTTGGACATATGGTGCTTGGACTAAAAACTAAATGGAAGTCCTGTTATTAGTATTTTTTTTAACTACAGATTTTTTAATGTAGGATGTTTTTTCAGACATCTCCCTGTCTGCTTATTGTCTCTTTTTATCTCTGCCAGTCCCAGTTCTGAGTTTCTCAGAATGAAATTACTTTCAATGCTAGAGGCAAACCTATTGAATATAGAAGCAAAATGGAAACTCTCRGCTACGGTGAATTACTGTTTAATATCACAGATACTTTCATCTTTGATCAAATAACAATCAAATAAAAGTATAAACACACATGAGGTCAAATTTTGATCAAAACAAACGAGCAAAACCCATTTTTAGTTTGTTMATTTGCTTTCCACTTCTCCTGCTTTAAAGGAAAAAACAGAGGAATGCAACAGAGAAATAGAGCAGAGGAACAGTCCTTGTAGCAGAGGGATACAAGGGCCTATTTCTCTCTTGTGCAAGAAGCAATTCCTGCAAAGTCTGCCCTTTGAAATGTGAGCCGTACAGTTGCATCCCAGTATGGCACTGGAACCACCCCAGCGAGCCTTCGGCAGCCGGCTTGCCTAGGACATGGGCRCTGCCAGAGGTGGCAGGTGGCTGAGATCACATCCGCTTCCTGGAGGTGGGACCTGACCATGAATGGGGCTGTGATTGGCCATTCGGTRGAGGTCCCTGATCCAAACCCTTGGAGGAACAGAAGCAAATGGAAGGGATGGAGCATTATTCTTTGTGTGGTTCCAGACCTGTATGGGGGTTTGGGGAGGGGTGCTTGGTGCTGCAATGTCCTGTCCCCAGTGTGTCCCTAATGCAGACACGTGGTGCCTGGCACCCTCTGTGAGGAGTGGAGGTCAGTGTCCTGTGGTGAGGACAGGACATAGCCCCAGGGTCCTGCTGCTCCAGTGGCAGGAGGTGGCTGGAGAGAGCACAACTGTGCTGGGGAAGTCCCACCAGGATAGGCAGACTGAGAGTGCTCAAAGGTCCTCACCTGACTGACAGGTTCACGAGTCTTGAAATAGGGACAGACTATTAAGAATAGGCCTTATTTATAATTGACTACTAGAGATCCCCTGCAAGCAGTTTATTTATCTGGTGGCCATCAGCCAAAATAATGGGATCTGCTCAACTGACCTGTCTAGATTTGAATATGAGGTGTATTGATCAAAAATATATTTACTTAATATCTTTAATTGGCATGCTGTACTTTGATCTACTGAAAATGTATTATATTTTTGGCCAGTAGGGATCACTCCCAAGGACAGTTCAACCAGGAGTACCATGAGCTGATGATGGCACCCAGACTGGGGCAGTAGTTTATTTGGAGGCAGAGCAGATGCCTATCAGAGCCTGAACTACACCATGTTTATCTAAGGGGCCAGAAGAACTTCATTTAYCTGATACATATCTGTCAATATTTGCGAATTCAATGTCACATGCAATGACAAATCAGAAATAACTTTTCCTGTGTTAGAACCTCTCTGGGAAATGGGAAATACATTTGCTTRCTGACACTGGCTAAATTGATGCAATTGATACAGCTAGCATATGAAGCACTAACAGAAACTATGTATTAATTCTTAACTATCACTTTTCAGGTCCTCTACTTATTTACTCAGTCCAGGCCACTTCCTTAGCACCACACCATTTTTCTTTTTTTTAAGCTTTTAATTTTTTTAAGCTATGTATTTAGAGGTCACTGGGAATTTGAAATTTGTTGCCTTTACTGTTCTTTACATAGACATGCATAGCCACACAATCTTTGAATGGTGGCAGGGGGGGAGTGGGTTTAATCTTATTATTTTACAATAAACTTTTTCTTTTTCTCAGGCTCGTGAAGGTCTTGAGTAGGAAGTTGAACTATACCTTTTATCGTAATATATAAACATAGTTTTCAAAACAGACGCCAGAATCTAAATCTCCCCTGTTTTTGGATCACAGAGTCACAGAATAGTTGAGGTTGGCAGTGGCCTTTGGAGATTTTGGAGATGAAGTCCAAGTCCTTGATCGAAGCAGAGTCACCTAGGGCAGATTGGCAAGGAGTACAGACGGATGCCTAATCCTGTAGCCTACAGAATGATTTTCCCTCTGTTTTCTCTCTGTTTCCTGTGAATCTTGAATTTCTTTCTCCAAAGACAGCTCTACTCTGGCTAAAGAGTAGAACTTGTTTATAAAAATAATCATATAACTGAGATGTTTAGGTCATACTCTGGTAGTATGGGAGCTGTCCCCATAAGCCTCTTAGGTAGTGGAGGTTAAAAGACACGTTCTACATTYGTGCTCCAACAATTATACTGTTTGAGGCAGGCAGGGTTGACAGCAGCAATTCCTTCTGATATATTTTACAAAAAAAGCAAATGCTTATTCTGTGGTGTTTCAACCTGTTCTAGTACACTAACTTCTTTTTCAACATAGGGAATKCTGCACATGTGTCAAAGGAGCATCAAGTGAGCTTTACAGTCAGGACACTCTCTGAGCTTAATTTATAAAGTGAAAGATCCCCAGAGTGAGACAGCAGCTGGTAGGAGGTTTCTGGCATTGTTATTTTGAATTTAAGGAGCCAATTAAGTCACCAGCTTTCACTTTAAGTACATTTTTTATGCTCRAATTAAGTTTGGTAGATGGCAACATAATCAGCTGTAAAATTGTTCATATTTGCCCTTTAAAATGAAATTGAAAACAGCAAGCTAAATTATTACATAAGTAATAACAGTTACATCTTCGTTGTCTCAGCCCAGGTAATAGGCTCTGCACAGGAAAACACGGGGCTCAGGACGGTGCAGCCCGTAGAACAGTGGTTTTCTCTGGGGTGCTTCTCAGGAGTTTAGGATTCCCAGGTGCTCCGCAGCCTGAGTGACTGCACTCCAGTGACCACAGGAGGGCCGAGCAAACCTAGTCAGAAAAGGGGAAGTGACAGTGCAGACTCACACYGTAAGCATCTGAGTATTGTGAATTTTGCACTACATTATCTGTTCAATACTCATACTGATGTCCACTGGCATGTGTACTGCTATCTGTTGAACATCCTGTTGAGCATCCCATGGACTATCCTGTCGGTATTCATACTATTTTTGACTGAGGCYATCCGTTTTGCTGTGCAACTGTGGGCTGACATTGATTGAGTGGATAATGAACTATGTCCAGGAAGGATGAAAGGAAGTTAGTTACATATTTGTGGCATGGACTCAGACTCACTATCAACCAGCCTGCAACATGACAACCCACACRTTACTGGGGATGCCCTGCTGACAACCACCAGGGAGAACCTGAATCAACTTGGTGCAGCTCAAACATGACGAGAACATCCTGAAGAAAACTATACCCATAGGGAAGTGTAGAACTGCTTAGCTCCAACAGAGCTGACTGATGAGAAATTCCTGCAATATTGATCTTCATGAAAGGAAATACATACATAAGCTATTCCTCTTACCAGATATATTTTATTTGAAAAAGAAGAGTATGCAATTTAAATTGATTTTTTTTTCCACATTTTTCATTGCTATATAGAGAAGTGAGTGGAAATTAATGAATAGCATTCAAAAAGAAGKTAGGGAAATATTCTGGCTCAGGCTGAATAGAATGTAAAACAAAAATTAAATGACATGAGAGGAGGAAAGGAGGGAAGGAAAAGCACTGATTTTGGATATATTTTTTGTTTTACACAAAACAAATGTTTATATTTTATTTAAATATATTTGATCTAACCAACTCTCCTACTAAATTTTAAAAAGACTTTACAATTTTGAAAGGAATTTYAAAAAAAACCTTTCTGTTGTTCCAAAGTTGAATGAAAATGTAAATAATTTTTTGAAATGGAAAAAATAAAGCAAGAGTAAGTACTATCTAAAAACAGCCAAAACCTGGGATTTAAATTCAGGTTCAAATCTCAGCCTGTCTTCCTCTCAGATACTTGCATTCTGAACCTGAAAAAAAACTYCTGCTTTTGTTTCTGTTGTCATTTTAATGATGTATTTCCTCAATAAGTGCTTTTAGAAATTTACATGTCCATTTATCAAATCTGTGCCATTAAAAGTGGCATATGCTTTATCTGAAATCCTAATTATGATAAACATTTGTAGAAATACTATTGCCTATTTTACTAGGTTTTTTATATTTCAGAACACAGCATGATTGTATAAAATAGGAGGTCTGRATACTGGTTAGTATTGAAGGCTATCATTAGTAAAAATGAAATTAATTGGACTATGCATCATGTGGTGTTGGTTCTTGTGGAAATATCAGAATAAAACAGCAGGCTTTCCTGAGAAARGGAAAAACATGTAAACAAAACATCCAAAACCTCACCAGGAAGCATTAAACTTATGAAAACTAGAATGAAATTAACCATCATTACTAGTCTACTGGGGACATTACAACTGCAGCCACAGCCTGTTAAATATTGTCTGCACTTGTAAGAAGAAAACATATTACTTCTGGCTCCAGCACTGAGATCCACTGAAGTGGCTGCCCCTGCCCATTCTAGTGAAGAAGCCCTGTAGTCAGATGTTATGCAGAGGTTTTACTTATGTAGCTCTATGCTAAGGGATGCTCTATGGGAGGGTTGCGACGCTTGGCGCTGGGGTAAGGAAGAGGATAAGGAGGTGTGAAGGAAGGAGAGAAAACAGGGATCTCACTGGAAACACKTGTGTTCAGAGAAGTGGTTAAAAGTTTAATGTGAATGGCTAAAAACAAAAGTGCTCTCTTTTTAATTGTTTCAAAATGTTTCTATTTCTTTTTTTCTCTTTCGTTTTGTTGCTTTTGAGATATGAGGGATGCAAAATCCATCAGAATTATTTATTGATGAATCTGTAAGACTCTTTTAACAATGTGAAAACATTTAAATGTCTATACCTGAACAAATTTACTAGCAACGGTTCACCGACAAGCAGTAAATATTTACTCATGAGTATGTTGTAAATAAAAGCAATATATGATATATTATTCGATGCGATAATTTGCAAAGCCACTTGTTTCACTAAAGCTAGTCTGAGTTTCCAGGAGAATTTTAGGACATATGTTGGACGTCTTCCCRGGAAGAGGAAGGTAATATCAGCTTTGATAGCTTGGAATAAATACTGGTCTGCTTCAAAGGACTCTGCCTTATCCCAAATACCATTAGATTGTTTGGTACATAATTCTAATAYATTAACTGCACATGTATGAAAAAGGAGCTGTGCTTAAACCTAACAATATTGGCCTCATACAAGGTGAGACGAACTGTATCTCAACACTAGAATGAGAGAAAAGATTGTTCTTTGAACTAGAAAATTAATATTTCAATTCCATTTTTTAGTAAAAAATGCTGTAGTGATATATATGTTTATACTAATAGATGTTTAGTGGATATAGATATTTATACAAATTCATGTGCTGTTCCGTCATATACGTAAGTCTAGTGCTGCTGTTTATAAATTGTGTAGTACAACTCACAGGATTTACATATTGGATCTGATATGCTAATACTTTTAACATCCAAACAGAGTTCTTTTCTCCTTACAACAACATCAAATATTATATACATATTTTTTAATCTGCACTGTATATTTGGAAGTGGAGTTTAATTATATTCACGGATTACAAGTTCCAAAATTTCTGAGTTTTATGGAGTATTTTTCACTGAAAAAGTTAAAGTAAATAACATTGTGGTCTGCAGTGACACCCTTTTTTAAGTCAGTGTCATTATCTATGGAAGGTGGTCATGGTCATATTGATCTTCAAAAGTGAGCTGCTGAAATGCAGATTCCTATAAATTGATTTGAGGAGCCAATTGAAACACATGAGCTAGGACAGAAAAAGTCTTAAAAGTGAGGATGTATGTTATAGCAACCGGGCAATTCAGTGAAATTAGAAAGGAGATTTAAATGCACTAAAATACAGTAGGAAAATGGGTAGAGGGGGGCAGTGCATGTCCTTGAAGCAGCACTTTGGCTTATCCTGGTAAATAGAGACAATACTAAAACATTTAAAGAAAGGAAAGCAACACATTCTACTGAGATGTAAGCTGACTGTGAGTGGGCCAATTGGAAGAGTGGGCCACCTGTGAGGCGTGAAGTGGAAGGCAACAGTGAGTTGGCCAATTGGAAGAACAAGAGATGAGTAAGAGCAGAAGAGGTAAATAAGGTGTCAGTGACACAGATAGAAAAAAAAAAGCAGCAGGATTAAAGCAAGCAGCAGGATTTGGAGATAACTTTGCAGATACGGGGTGACCTTGGAGTACAAGGTGTTTCCCAAAGTGGCCCTGCATAACCTGGTGAAAACTAGAAGGTTATTTTGACAATGTAGCTAGATAAACCTGTACCATGTTTGCTCCTTAAGTGGGGAGCAATATTATTTACAAAATAAGTAACAAGAGAAGGTCCTTTTACAATAACAACCAGACCATTGCTGAAAAGATGCTAATATGCTTTGGATTCCAATAGCTTCAGCTGAATTGCTTGATTTTTTTTCTCTCAAATACCTAAGCTAGAATGATCAAAACAAAATTTCCAGAAACAAAGTGAAAATCTTTATTTTCTGGACTTGATGATCACTAAAAGATGTGTTGCATAAAGTACTTTGTAAAGTTTTTGAAGATAATTAGGTCTCTAGTGTGCTGAGTGTGCATGAGTGCTTTACACATTCAGCTGTCTTGAGACTGGTATATCGGTGACTGATAAAGAAATGTGAAGGTGGAAGTGTGTCTCGCAGCTAATGAAGGGTGAATAAAACAACAACCAGAAATTTCTCTCTCCTTTTTTTTTCTAATTTTTTTAAAACATCTCTTGTAACTTTCAATTTCCACTCTTTTACTTAGATTGAATTCCTTAGGGAATCCAAGAAATTTCTGTGCTTGGGTCACARTTAATAGCAACTTCAAGGGATGATTTGAGACCTGCATGTTTATATCAGGAGGAAAAATAGGCATATATGCATTTCCTATTATTTTCAGTACTATCCATCMTAAGAAAATAAACCTTTAAAAATGTGTCAAGCAGTGATGAGTATAGCTTAAAATAACTGGCTTAAACAAGCAGCCAAAACTTCAGACTTCTCTGAAACCAGAACTTCTGACTTTWAAAAAAAACTATAGTAAGCATTAAGGAAGGGTTGTTTAAGAGGCATTTATCACATCTTCATATAACAACTCTTATTTTTAAATTATGAAGAATGATATAGCATCTCTCAGTTCTCAAAACATACTTAAAAGATGGCATTAACTTCTGTTTTGGTGAGGGACACACACTATRTCATGTCTTCAGGTTTTCTGTTAAATTAACAGCTATCTTTCMTAAAACTGTTGTCTTAGTGGAGAAGAAGAGCATTAAGTATATGAAAGCCGTACCTTTTTTAGGCTTTGCCAGCTTGATCATTAATGTTTTTTGTTGTTTATGTTATTATATGRAATAAAGTAAGGGGGCTGTTGAAGCATTTTCATAGAAGTACYAGGGTATTGCAATACCTTTGTTGACCCTTCAAAGCTTCTAATGTGTTTCTATCGGGTTGCAAAGATTCCTGGCAAGGATTCCCTGTTCCTCTGTGTGAAACTTGGAGAGCTATCACTGCACTTGACAAGTTTCATAGTATTTTACAAGATGGATAAAAGCAGACTAGCTTTCTCTTCTCTCCTCATCCTTCTCCTTGGGTCTGTTAATATGAGTAAATTTCCTGAACTTAGTAAATCCCCCATCCGTGTAGGAAAAAGGCATGTATGTGAAAAAATCGAAACCGTTCATAAATTAATTAATATTTTATTTTCTCAAAATTTGTACTTCTGAAATTCAGAATACAAATTAAATTGGCAAATCCATATAAGAAAGCTTTTTTTTTCTGCATTGAATCACAGAAACAGATTGAAATGATTTTTAATATTTTTTTCAGGAGCACTCTATTTTAAATCAGCAGCTTATAGTATTGCCAACATATTGCAGAAACTTAAAAGATACTTTTTATTGCTATCTCAGTTAACAACACTGTTGAAAAGACTGCTTGTACAAAACTGGGTAAAACCTAACATCTTTCTTGCCAGTGATTCAGCTTTGATCCTTCGAAAAGCTTGCTAGCTGCTCATTCTGAAATGAAATCAGTAACTTCTTTTTGCCAAAGGCATTTCATGCAAGTGTGAAAAGCTATCAAAGTGAGGTACAGTTTCAAACATCTCAGCTGTCACAGGCAGTAGCGTTTTCCAAACGGGAACCAATTTGACTAATTATCAGCTACTGCCACCCTCGGCAATTGATAWTTTGTTCAGGAAAGTCTGGAATAAAATCAGAACATGTTGAGGCTCRTCATTGCCAGAACTGGCTTTTATACACGCTCTATATTTAAACAAATTCTTCTTTTGGGATCAAAGAGGTCAGCCTCAAAGTGCTGTTATCTCAAATAAGGGCTTCTTAAGAAGCTGCTTAGAAAATAACTAATAATAATGAGAGCAAGAAAGGTTTGAGTAGASGCTGAAGGTGTAATTTGTTTGGTGAAGCAGCAGGTCTGCAAGAAGCTGCAAGGTGCTGTARAAGAAGATGCAGAAAGGGTTTGTCACCAGAAAAGCTGATAAAATACTTAGATTTCAGGGGAGTCCTGTCAAGAAGGGCTGCTTTAAATGAAATGGAGCTGTTTAGCCCTTGCTGTATTTAGGGAAACAAGATATTCTTTTCTGAATGTTAAGAAAAGTGTAATGTATAATGTAAAGTGTAATGTATAATGTAAATTTATAAATCATCTTTGTGGGGGTTTTTAACTGTTTGGGTTTTTTTCCAAGAAATATGCAAGGTCTCAACTAGTAGTTTGATGATGGGCTTTGAAAGGGTGAAATTATGAGCAAGTCTAAGCTACAAATGAACACTCTTTTGAAAGGAAAGGGATACCTGCCCATCAAAACCAGAATGACTTTTGTTCAACCTCTCAGTTGCCAATGGCATATTTAAAGTAAATTTGAAAGTGTGTGGGGTTTTTTTTATTCTTTTTTTTTTCTTCTTTTTTTTCTTTTTCTTTTCTTTTTTTTTTTTTTTTTTTTTTTTTTTTTTTTTTTTTTTTTTTTTTTTTTTTTTTTTTTTTTTTTTTTGGCACAGGCAACAATCAGAGTCCACTGCCATGTGGACTCTCTCAGTTTTCAAAGTGTGAGACGTGGCTTGAATGACCTGTCAACGCAGCCATGAATTCAGCTTTCTTTGTGCTTACATGTCCTGTAAAAATCCTGTGCACAGCTTATACTGATGCAAGCTGACATCTTAAAAAGATGTAGCACTAATAGCATTTGCAGTAGAGGATGTGGTAAGTAATAGTAATTACAAGACTAAAAGTATTATGCTTTTCCAAATTTTAAGTATCAGAAAGCAACTGGAAATGTAGAAAAGACTCTCTCATAAAATATGTACTATGTCTTAAAAGCTGGTACGGGGAAAAAGAAAGAAGAAGAGAGAGAATTTCATTATAAGGGCAAAGAAACGGAAATTTCAGAGAAGCTTCAGTCATTAACAGTAAGGACCTTTACAGGACATGACAGCACTAGGCTGTAGAAGTTGAGAAGTCTGTGCTACAAATGAATGGGATGACAAAAGCTAAGCAAAATCTTCACTGCCCAATGGAATCAAAACATTCTTTTTTTTTTTTTTTTAATGACTTCATCACAATGTTACAAGTCTTTGTTTTCAAAAGTGCTTTCTACCTTCTAAGAACGTGCCTAAGAATAAAATTGATTCTGAGTTCTCTAACACACCGAGTCATTCTGTTCTTACCAATACCAAAACCACAGTAAAGGAAGAGATTTTGCAGTAAGGAGTGCTATAGGAAGAATTCTCAAGAGTACYCCAAAGGTACTGTGCCTCTAGCTGCTTTCTCAAGTATATGTCCAAGTCCTGTGTCCATGGCAGGAATCTGTGGCCAAGATTACCCAAGAGGCCTACCTGGAACCATAGTTAGGAGAATTCAAAATGCACGATATGTCATAAAGACGTAGTCTAGGTTTGCATACGTCTCAGGCCACTTCGGCAAACCAGTGTGCCTTAAGTATTTCTTATCAACAGTCTTCTGAGGTTGTTCATCCAGACTGAGAAACCTCTGAAAGCATGTCCCTTTTATAACAAATTCATAGATTCTTTGGTTATGGCTATTTGTGAAGGCAAAGGATTTCCTCTATAAACTCTGCATCAAGACTGCACCTTTTATAGAAAACTAGACTATCTCTTCTCAGACATGGTGAAAGACTTGAGCATTGCAACCTCAATAATATTCTTTACATATGAACCTAGCAAACATGTATATGCAATGTCTGGAATTGTGCATCAGAACCTGTCTCATATGGTGGTTCTGGTAAGAGGTATTGAAATTATCCTTTAACCTGCTTTAGGAAGAAGTAAACAATGCAGGCTCATAAAAATTTTAAGACGTATTTTTCTTACCCTGTATCTCTTTTCTGAATGCTCTCCAGCTAATAAGAGTCTCTTGAAATGTGGGTACAATGCTGGGCACTGTGTTGTTCCTTTACTAAACTTGACCCTCGCATTTCTAATATATTAAAATRCCTTATTTCTAACATTTCTGGGCATGACACTTGATGTATTCCTTCCTATTGCTGTCTTCTTTATGAACATTTCATAAGTTGGCAGTTTTCCTGTATTACCCAGGTGTCGTGTACCAGAGGAAAGGGAGTTTTGTTTTCTTGTTTTCACTTCTAGAGGTACAGATTTTTTCAAAACTACTTTCTTTCTCTTACATATGTTAAAATGTTTTCATATAATTCTCTTTCATAATTCACAGTTATGCATTTACCTTTTCCTCCTCTTTAATCTTGTGTGTGTATTCCTTCATGATAAAGCCTACAACTTGCCTGTCATATGACTTCCCTCTGTAAGSATTCTGTGAGGATGAATCATTTCACATGTAAGCAAAGACTGTAACACAGGTATTTCCTTGTAAATACTGCACTGCGAAGGAAAATAGATCTATTTGCAAATAGCACTTTCTGTCATGTTTGCACCAAGGAAAGAAGGATAAACTCCTGCAGAAGGCAGTATATGGAAGTATTAACGGTATCTCTTGCAATTCTTTTATAATGTTTTTATATGGTAATGTCATATGAATTTGTTCTTGTAGGAAGAAAATGAAACACACTATAGGAAAAAATAAAGCTAAATTCTGAGATTTTCAATCTGCCTTGTTATCAAAAATCCCAGTCTATCCAGGCAAGGTGAATAAAAGTTTTGTTTTTGTAAAAGAGATGTTATCTGCATGTTTCTGTAACACTTAAAAGCAGCATTTGTAGAAATCCCAGAAGATTTACGCACTTAATTGTAGGTCTTCTTCTCTGAGCAGTTCTATCCAATAGAAAATTTGAAACGCTAACTTGGCATTCTTTCCTTTTTTTTTTTCTCTTTTAAATGAGAATCAGTGGCTTTGCATGCAGATACATGTATTGAACATCAATAAGGGGCTAGATTCTGTATTCCTTGTATCCATCCATTCCTTGTGTACATAAACATCTACTTAAATTTAGATTCTGGTTCAGATACAGCAGCATTAAAACAGTTATACAAAACAATAACATAGCTGCATATTGGTGGTCTTATTCAGCTGCCCTTATCTTGGACTCTACCTTACTATACCAATTGGTACCAGTAGTATACTGGTAGTGTGTATATATATATATATATGTGTGTATATATATATATATATATTACTAGTAGTATACAGGTACCAATACCAATTATCCAAACAGTTCTTGTAAATTGGATTGGGCTATGTTATGACAGTATGAGTGAAAAAGCAAGTCAGTAAATTCCACATGCAGGATATTATATAGGAATTTTATATCCCACAAAGAAAGCCTTCATTTTTTTCAGGGAAACTGGAATGCATCCAGCACATGAAATTAATATTTTACTATTTCTCATTAGARTCTTCAGATAGGCTCTTTCTTGGAAAGCTAAATGTGATGAATAAATATGACATTTAAATAGTGTTCATTTAATTCACAATGGGTTRTTGCCAGAGAAGCATGACTTGCATGGAAGGATTTTTTTTTCCCAAATAGAAAGCACACTGCACTCTTGAGAGGTATAGTTAAAGTTAGAAATGGTTRTGAAATATTTCCACAAACTGAAGRGAAGAAGCCTGGAGAGAGGAAGACTTGCCCAGAGTAGAGGAAGACTAGGTCAGAGAGCACCTGATGAAAACTCAACACCCACAAGTCCATGGGCCCCGATGGGATGCACCCCAGAGTGCTATGTGAGCTGGCGGATGTCATAGCCGAGCCGCTCTCCATCATCTTTGAAAGGTCCTGGAGAACGGGGGAGGTGCCGGAGGACTGGAGGAAAGCCAATGTCACCCCGGTCTTCAAAAAAGGCAAGAAGGAGGAGCCGGGCAACTACAGGCCGGTGAGCCTGACCTCTGTCCCTGGGAARGTRATGGAGCAGSTCRTCCTGRCTGCTGTTTCCAGGCACATGRAGGMSAAGAAGGTGCTCAGGWGTAGCCAGCATGGGTTCACCAAGGGGAGATCATGCTTGACTAACCTGATAGCCTTCTATGATGGGGTGACTAGATGGATAGATGAGGGCAGAGCAGTAGATGTCATCTATCTGGACTTCAGTAAGGCTTTTGACACCATCCCTCACAGCATCCTCCTGGGCAAGCTCCAGAAGAGTGGGTTAGATGAGTGGACAGTGAGGTGGATTAGGAACTGGCTGGATGGCAGAGCTTAGAGGGTTGTGATCAGTGGCACAATCTGATTGGAGATCTGTAGTTAGCTGACAACTGATCCCCAGTGGTCAGTTCTCAGCCAAGTCCTGTTTTATTTAGTTATCAGCGACCTGGATGAAGGGATGGAGTGCTCCCTCAGCAGGTTTGCTGATGACACTAAGCTGGGAGGAATAGCTGACAGCCCTGAGGGCTGCGCTGCCATCCAGAGGGACCTGGACAGACTGGACAACTGGGCGATGAGAAACCTCATGAAGTTCAACAAGGGCAAGTGTAGGGTCCTGCACCTGGGGAGGAATAACCCCAGACATGCCTACAGGTTGGGGACTGACCTCCTGGAGAGCAGCCCCGCAGAGAGGGACCTGGGCGTCATGGTGGACGACAAGTTGACCATGAGGCAGCAGTGTGCCCTCGTGGCCAAGAAGGCCAATGGGATCCTGGGACGCATTAAGAAGAGCATTTCCAGCAGGTCTCGATTCTGCCCCTCTACTCAGCCCTGGTGAGGCCACAAGGCCACACCTTGAGTACTGTGTCCACCTCTGGGCTCCCCAGTGCAGGAGGGACATGGAGCTGCTGGAGAGAGTCCAGCGCAGGGCTACAAAGATGATTAGGGGCCTGGAACATCTGCCCCATGAGCAAAGGCTGAGAGAGCTGGGCCTCTTCAGCCTGGAGAAGAGAAGAATGAGAGGGGACCTGATCAGTGTATACAAGTACCTTAAGGGAGGAAGTGAGGAGCATGGTACTGTCCTCTTTTCAGTTCTGGCCAGCAATACGACTAGAGGAAACAGCCACAAACTAAAACATCAAAAGTTCCACAGGAACTTGAAAAGAAAAATTCCTGACATTGTGAGTGACAGAGCCCTGGCACAGGCTGCCCAGAGAGGTGGTGGAGTCTCCTTCTCTGGAGATTTTTCAAACTCTCCTGGATGCCACCCGGTGCCATGTGATCTAGGTGACCCTGCATGTGCAGGGGGGTTGAACCTCTAAAGGTCCCTTCCAACCTTAAGGATTCTATGATCTAAAYGATGATCAAAATGCGAATTTGCTGCCTTTCCAGAAAACAGAAATCAGAATTGATTGCAGTCATTTTCACCTCCATAGTTTTCAATGGTAGATAAAAATACAGTGCAGCAAAGCCTGCAACAACCTAAATATGGTTTAGTACATATAATTTACCTCCCTGCCCACACTTAATTAAGTTATATGCTATAAGGCTTTTCTAATTTCCCTGTTTGCGACATATRCATACCTATGTGTGGGCTTAATGGGTTTTATTTTATTTCACAAAGCTAAATTGAAAAAAAAAAAAAGAGCTAAATTAGCAGAAATGTTTTAATGAAAGTTTGTAGTTCCTTGTTAGTCCCACTAGGGATTCCTGTTTGATGCACAGACAGAGTGTCTTTGGTAACTCATATCTCTTGACATTTGGTCAGCTGATCCTACCTGACTGGCTCAACCACATGATTTTATCATAGGTCTGACAAGTTTCAAATAATACGTCAACACTAACTTTTTTGCTATTTTATGGTCTGTGCAATGAAGTACAGTACAATCGGAATATTTGGAAAAGCACTCAGGTTACTGATCTTTGGAGAAATATGGACTGAGCACAAATAAAGAACAAATAATCTTACAGTTATCCTAGCTTTTTGCCTTTTTGTAGTTCCTCTAAGTGAGAAGTATATTCTAATTCTCAATGTGTTGGAATTGTAGTACATTATGAAACATTTGATGTTTATTTTATGGTAATAAATAGAAATAGGTTACCGCACTAAAAAATCTCATTTTAACGTTCATCACTTTATCAGTAGGAATGTTTGTTTGAGACTTATTATATTTTCCAATATCACAGTTCGTTGAAKAGGAAATAGAAAAGGTGTGATGGCATCCCCTATTGAAAATATAATTGACTTAAATGAGCTTTGTCTGAGGTCCTAGGTCATTTGGCAAATAGCACTAAATATTTTTTATTACACAAGTCTAGCTTGATTTTCTGGGAATGATAAAATTACTTTTTGCTCTACATTCAGAGCCACCTTTAAAATAAATCCCACCAGAGCCTGATAGAAACGTGCTTGCATTAACTATTTTCCTGGGCATATTTTTACACTAATCAGACCCACTGCCCTCCAAAAAACAGTTTTTGACACTCCTGCATAATACATAAGATACTTAGCAATGACATGGGTCTAGGCTCTTCATGGTGCAACRTGGCGGGATGATCAGAGCCCATGGCCATAAGCTGAAACAAGAGAATTTCTACTGAATATATATGAAAACGTTTTTCCCCATGTGGACAGAGAGGCAGGAGGCATGAGCA
>PTEX01000091.1:1641977-1751479 GCA_003342815.1 Eudromia elegans
AGGTACCCAGAGAAGTTGCACATTTTCATGGAGTCACAGAATGGTTGAGGTTCGAAGGGACCTCTAGAGATCATCTAGTCCAACCCCCCTGCTCCAGTAGGGACACCCAGAGCTCGGGGCACAGGGTGGCATCCAGGCGGGTTTGGAAGATCTCCACAGAAAAAGACTCCACAGCCTCTCTGGGCAGCCTGTGCCAGGGCTCCGTCACCCTCACAGGAAAGACGTTCTTCCTTATTTGGAGATGAAACTTCCTGTGTTTCAACTTGTGCCCATTATCCCTTGTCCTGTCACTGGCCACCACTAAGAGTTTGGCTCCCTCCTCCCTGTATTCTGCCTTCAAGTACTAATACATATTGATCAGATCCCCTCTCAGTCTTCTCTTCTCCAGGCTAAACGGGCTAAACAGGAAGGAGAATGTATCATGCAGCAGATATTTCCTTCCMAACTGAATCTAATATCCAACTATTTTAGCAAAAAGCCAAAATCAGGAGCCAAAACATACCTAACTTTGAAACCTTTCTCTCTTTGATGGAAGGAGAAAAAAATGCTTAAGACTTTTTACTCACAGACTCCAGTAGATAGACAGCAGTRGATAGACAGCATGAAAAATGAGCTAAATGGTATAGATGCCATCATGCAAAGTTAAAAGGCATTTCATTTGCTGCTTGAGGTCACCTTATCAGGAACACGCTATCGGAAATGACTCTTTTTCTTTTCCTCAGATATCTACAACTGATGAAAAACTTGAGGATTTTTTTATTTAGGTAAATTTTGCAATAATTTCATTTCTCTATCATAGCATAAGTTTATACAATTGGCTTGCCCTAGAGCCAATATAAAGGCTGAGGGTAAACTGGCATTGGGTTTTCATTGGAGATCTGCCCATGATTAATCATCTTAAGAACAGGCTTTAAACAGTCTGGTGCTTAAGTCAACCAAGCAGTTTGTTTGAGTTTGAACATGTTTAAATCATAGCTCACTGCTTATGCCGAACAAGAAAACACACGATATAAAGCAAATGTTACATTAAAGTATTTTGAGAAGTTTGAATCACATTCTTGACTGCTTGGATACAATATAAACTTCCTCACCAAAATTACCAGTTTGTAGATTGTACCAGATTGTACCACAGAGCATGCTAAATAGTTCAGGGCACTCTGAGACATGCTTGCCAAGGCAGCMGGACAACTATACACTGGTCGATACTGTGGGTGGCACATGAGTACATGAGAAACATGCTTTTCTTACGGGCTGGCCGAACGCAGAACTGCTGCGTGACACGGCTTTCGGAATTCTTTTCTTAAATAACATATCTAGCCAGCAAATGAAACTGGATAAACACAAGGGAAGAATGTGGGTTTTGTTTGTTTTTAGATAAGCTTTAGTAAATCATTTGCACTTTTTTAACATCKCTTTGACTTTTCTATCTTTCAAATTCAATTGCTTCTTTTTAATAGAATGTTTATCTCCCAGCAGAAACTCAGACTTAAGGATGACAATTCACTGTGTTTGGCTGCAAGGTTAAACCTTGGTCCAACAGCAAAGTGTACCCTGAATAGGTGTGAGAATGCTTGAGAAACACTGTCAGCCACTTACATAGATTTGGTAACGTGTACCTTGTCCAAACCCACAGAGTGGRAGAAGCCATATTCTTGGCTTCAAACATGCTTAGAGACATAAAATGAGGACAGATAAAAAWTGCTCCAGTCCTTTAGAAGGTCTCAGGTATTCCCCAAAAATACTCTTTGAGAATGCTTCTGATTATATATGTATTTTTAATCAGAGTTAGTCTGATTTGAAAAAAAAAAAAGAAAGAAGATTAAAGTCCTTAAAATCTTTTTTCTTCCACTTATATATGTTTTTATTTTATTTTTAAAGAAATAACAATAGAAATTTTCAGTAATTAAAAGTTGCTGAAAATCAAAAAYAAACTAAAAGACAACCATTTTCTCAGGTAAAATAAAATCTTGTATTTTGTACTGCAGACTTTCATTAAAATGAATTCTGTTAACACTGGAAACAAATTCTCTAGATGAAATCAAAAGAATAACAGGTAAATATCTGAACAGTTTTCTGCAGAGAGCAGTTCATGTCATTAATCACACTTTTACTAGACTTTTCACTRCTTTTACACACTTTTCACTACTGTCTTTGTTCAATGTAAAAATGGTTGCCTTGTGCATTTTCCATATCTTCGTTGTGATGAARCATTCCTGTGGGGTGAAATTATGTTTACTAGATAATCAAGTATTGACTGAATCTTTAGGTGGCTCTGATCCTTTGTATTCATATCATTCAGTAGTACCAGTTACGCAGTTACTAGTGATGCTGCATCTTGAAATTCCTTCCCAGGTTCTTCCAGTGCATTTGGGGTCAATGGAAATTGGCTTGTGCATTCTTGTATGATTGTTTGTAGTYCCTTCTTGCCACTTGAATGTGCCCTCAAGTATAGTAATCATTGTCCTGAAACAAAAAGCAAGCAGACCTTCAATGAATGTGTCTTTCCTGTATAACCCACCTTGTTGATAAGCAGAGACAGATTGTACAAGCTTGGTGTTAACGGTGCACCGAGAACAGGCCAAGAGCAATATTTGTGCTTCTCTCAAATTGCCTCTCTGTCTTGGAGGCAGCTGCTCACAGACRCACAAAATTAATTTATTGTCTCAATATCCTCTTCTGTGCTGCCTAGGGTATCTACACCACTCAAGAAGGGCTTGCTGAAACCGCTGCTTGTTGTGCTGACCAGCAGGGACACCAGTACACGTTATGGATAAAAACATCAGCCTTTCTAGGTTTGCAGGATAGAAGAYGCTGCTTCTCTGAGTCTGTAATACAGGACCGAGGCGAGAGCAAACAGGCAGATTTATTCCGCCAGGGACTGTCAGCGGTGTCTCGCTGTTTCCTTGCACCCTGTCACTTGCCTCCTCTTTCTGCTTATGCTGCTAAGTGTGGAGGGCCAGAAGCTGCCCGTTTGTTTCTTGTGTGGGTGTGGGTGCTCACTGCAGACTTGATCCGTGACAGAAACTGCTAGTTGCCACAGCCTGAAAATAACGATGATGAAAGAAGAAATCGTTAAGCAGATGGGGCTGATATCATAAGACMACAGGTCTTTCCTGAAYTTGTAGCTGATCTGTATGCTGYASAGCTAATGAYAGCAGAGCTAATGACAACAAACTACGCTATGTAGGTGGACCTGTACAGTGTGTACAGTATTTAAGTTAAAAAATGTAGGCCTCTTCAACCTGATGCCTTGAGCTGCCAATATTTTTATTATTATTATTGCTTTCTTTTTGTCAACAGTGTCAAAGAGCTCGGTTCTGCAAAGGCTGGCAGCATTACACACACAACAACTCTATACACGGAACACTGCCTTTTTGCATATTTCCTTTATAATGCCAGAAGACATTTGACAGACTCCAGAAAAGATCTCTTTAGCAAGGTATAAAAGAAAGTAAAATAAAATAAAATAAAATAAAATAAAATAAAATAAAATAAAATAAAATAAAATAAAATAAAATAAAATAAAAATAATGTGGTAAAGAAAATTCCTAAGCCAAATTAGAAAATTTTGAATGTACAATTTTTACTTTTCATTAATTAATGATATTAAAAAGCCGCATTTACTGCCCTGGCAGGAGTAGGCTATAATTGGCTTAATTTGTAAGGAACAAATTCTGTATCAGAATTACTTAGAGCTGGTTATCATCACAGATCTAATCACCCACTTTTCAACAGTCATGGATGAGTTTCCTTGACTGTCCTCYGCAATATAATGATAAAGGCCTAAAGAAGTTTCCTTTTCATGTATAATGAAAAAGGAAGGAAAGATTTTGTCCTACAAGATATAATAYAGATGTGATATGCGGTTGGCCCTGAGATGCGTTAACAAACATCAAGTGCTATTTGCTAGCCAGAGCACGACTCTCTGAGGCAGTCACCTCAAGCAGCTTGGGGTGTTCCCTGTGAGATGCACGCTTCCCTCTTGGTACCTAGGTACTACTATAGGTCTTGCACAGGAGTCTGTAGTCCACAGGGCTCTGAATATTTTATAGGCTTAAGGTATGAGGGAAAAAARAGTGTGGGATACTGTTAGTCCTTTCTCTTATCACTAGACTCCTCTGTAAGCGGAACCAAGTCTTGAAGCTTGGTAGAAAAGTTAACTGTGATAACCTATGCAAAACAATATATTTARTGTGGGTGTCTACCATATGATATCACACAGTTTCCACTAACAGAGCTATCAAGAAAACTAATGCAGASTGATTATATTTTCATTTTCTAACATCACTTCCAAACTTCAGCTTTGGCACCTCAAGCAAGTAATAACAGCTGTTGGCTTTTCTGGGAACACATTTGGCTTGACAGGACTGCTGGATGCCAAAGCAAAGAATATGTTTGGTCCCCAGTGATAGCAGTGATAGCTGGGTCTTTGCTTTGCTCTTTGCCAGCTGCTAAGAGGGAAAATGGTAAAGGAAAAAAAAAAAGGAGTAATGGTTTTTGAATCTAACACAACATGATCTTCCTTTCTTCTATAATTTTATGTTAAGCAGTTTAAAAACAAAAGCACCTTAGTGATGTTTTAGAAACCTAAAAGAGAAGGAAGAACCTGTGCGTGTGAATATTTTATTTATACATTTTGAAATTCTTAAAAATCTAAAATGTTACTCTATAGTGATCTTCTAACAAGAAGAAAGATAAGTTTTCTTCTCTATTGAAATGTCTCTGCTAGTTTCTTCTATACCATATAAGAATGGAGTTTCATTTCAGAAAAATTCAATGGGAAAAAAATGTATTATGTATGGGTTGTAATGGTGCAACTGAAGTGATGATGGTGGAGCAGAAGCTGACATGGCTGATCAAAAAAAAATGCAAAGATAAACAAATATGATTTCCCCCCACTTTGTCTCTGTGAGGTGGGTACAGGTTCTTGCAAGGCAGTCTTAACTTTCTGAAATAATCTCTGCGATAGTTGCGAACCATCAATTTCTGAAATTTAAAATGTAAGTATACAAGCCCAAGTTGTGCACTGCTCCTTCACTTACCGTGCTAGCAGACGCATGCAGGTAATATGCTCCTCCCTTGATCCTGTATTTCCGCTCCAAGCATTTGGAAATCAAATGCTCATTCGCAACTGAACATAATTATATATATAAAAAAATCTCTCAGCTTCCTGTTCCCTGCCTCTATTTCTTCTCATGCTTCCTACATATAGTTGTTGATCAAGTAATGAAAATCCAAGAGTTTCCTGGCTATACGTTTGCTGAAATGCATATTAAGTTTGTTCATGTTAGCTCCTCTTTGGTGKTTTTTTTTGTGTAAGGATTATAGCTGAGTAGCTACTGTCCCATTTTAGCTTTCCAGAAATGTGTAGCAACCTTATGCATAATTCTAATGTCATTTTTTTTGTTAACACCATAGTTGTCTTCTACTTTAGCTTCCCCAGATTTTCAGTTTCTTTTTTCCTGTTGTTGTTTGATATGATTACTGAAAATGCCTCGAAGATTACATATTTCAAATTGCCAGCAAGCTATTGGCACTGCACAAAAGATGGATAAATGTGCTAAGACAGCTTCTTTTCTGCTCATGTTAACTCACAGCTGCAAGATCCTTTCAAGCTTGCATTAAACTCTCACTACATGTGTTGATCTGACACTTGAAAAACCTACTAATGGCTCAGTAATGTCAATTAGTATAGCTTATTTTTCTAGAGATATAAATTTCTTATTTGGAAAAAAAAATCTGTTATAGAAAAGAAACACTTTAATGTGTTCACTGTTAATTCCAATTAAAAATGGCTAAAAATGGGTCTCTTTGGTAACTCGATTTCTTTCAATTTCTCTGCAACTCAATTCTTTCAATTTTCCTTCTGCTGCAAAATTTAAATATAGGGTGTTATGAGAAAYGGTCAGTCTTATAACTATTAAACCAAATGGATATGAGTGCAAGATCATAGATTTTTAATTGTTTTTTAATAAGCAATTAGCTTTCAGGGAAAAGACTGTTTTTCTGAGGTAAAATGGATGCAAACATAAATCTGTATTCAGAGACTATTTAAAAATGTATTTCAAAATCAGTTAAAACTCTAGCAATATTTGCACAGCCTAACCCTTCTGTGCTTCTTCCAAACTTCTCTTCTGTCTGYGCTCCTTTCTCCAAGCTCTAAGAGAATCAGGGGAATATACTGTAGCAAATTGTTATGACAGCATATTTCCCTTATTCTTCAAAAATTCTCTCATCTACTTGACTTTTCCTGAATGTTTTTTACCAAAAAAGAAAAGCTTTGACAATGCTTTACCTGAGCATTTCCTAAGTGTTGAAATGGGAAGAATTATAATTACAGTTTTCAATTTTCTTCAATATTAATATATTTAAATAAATGCACTTATCTATGGTAATATATGAGTTGAAAATAGTAAAACCGATTTTTAAAAAAAAATTTTTCCTTTTTTTAACATTACTTTTTCCCAACCCTTCCTCAAGGTATGCACATAGAAAGACAATCTTTTCAGACAACTGAACTGTTCTCTATTTTGATCTCTCCAAACCAATTTGAACGTGGATTTCTATATTAAGAAGTTATTATTCCACTGAGCTGAGCCACATTCACCTTTATTAATGGTAGAGTGACTAGCTGGTAGGAAAAAAAAAAAAAAAGCTTTAAATGGACGTTGTACTGGGAGAGAGGAAAATCTGGTTGTCATGATTACAGTTCAGCTTTTCTATTTCCCATGACATGGCAGCTTTGTAACTCACGTTTTGAACTTGCAACCACATTTAGATGCTTCAATGAAGGCAGCTTTTGGGGAAAACTGACCTATGGGTTTAAGAGATCCTATTTGCTTAGTATTACTTTTACAGGAAGGATTTCATAAGCCAGTTCCTCTAGCCTCAAGTTTATAAATGTACTCYAAATTCCGTTAATACTCTGGCCATATCTGTGCAATGGTGTATCTGTGCAGTCTGGGCAATGGTGCTCTTTCCTCATCCTTCCAAGTATTTCAGTAACTCAAGTCATTGTCAGCTTTCGTACATATCTGCTCTTTGCTTGCTAAGGTCTGGTAGTCAGGACAAGGCTCTAATCTGTGAATTTGGCTTTTCTTTATATCAGCTCATAACATCATTCAAGGGGAAGTCTTGGACAAAATAATTCCATGCCACAGAAAATATTGGGCATCACCTGATGAGGGAGAAACCCAGCAGAAAATGCCCTCTGCTCCTGGCAAGGTGAGGCTGCAGTGATGACATTGGGCTAGAGCRTACCTCGACGTTGAGGGAAGTGGTGGAGAAAATCCAGAAGGGTCCTAAAGATAGTTAGGGGCATCTAGTATAATGTATGATGATAGGCTAAAAAGGTCCATTATGTCAGCCTGATTAAAAGAAGATTAAAGGTGAGGTATAACTGTTATCTTCAGCTACCTAAATGCAGGTTATAGAAGACTCTTGCTCCTGTTTCGGGACAAGAGCTAATGGCCACAAGCTGCAGGAGTTGAACTTCTGTCTGACTTCAAGGAAAAAAAAAAAAAAAAAAAACACCACCACCAAAAGGGAGCAGATAGACATTGGAAGAGAGCAGAGAGTCTGTGAAGTCTCTACCTTTGGACACTTCCCAAAAGTTGACTCGACGAAGCCCTGAGCAACCTGATCTGACTTTGGGACTGGCCCTGTAAGAGTGGGTTTGGTGGTAGGAGAGCTGGAGGTCCCTTGTAACCTAAATTAGTCTGAGATTGAGTTAGGCATAGAGATCTCCGTTCTTTCCCAGGAAAGTAATAAATGGTAACATTCAATCACTCTGAYAAGGCCAGTGAAATCAATAAATGCTTTCTTAGAACTGCAGAAAATGAATTAAGCACTGCCTTCAGCTAATGCTTGAACTACCACAAACACACTACTCTTTGCCTTTCATTGGTGGGTGACAGTTTTTGGCTGAGCCAATTTATTTGATAAATATATCAGTTGCAGAATTGACATTTTTCAATTTAGTGATATTTCCCTAAAACTTAAATACCATCCCTTCAAGCATGCCCTATTGGTAATCCAAAAAATATACTTAAAAATCCTTCTGTCTCAGAGTTGAGATACTTTATGCACTTTCTGTATTTCTTTTTAACTCTGATTCAGGCACTGTTGTAAGGCATTATACAATCACTTATGGACAGAGGTGTTCATAAGATGTTATCTTCACCTTGTTGAAAAATGTGTTGAAACATTCCCACTCACTGCATGAAGAATTTGATGATGCTACTCATACCCCAGTATGAGAACTGGCAACACCTTATATCATTTCTGAGGCCAAGCACAAAAACTGAAATGGAAATAGGGTCAAACTGTTATATTTTCCTTATACAACATATATGGGATTATCTCTAAAAACACCGAGACAGCATTAAATCCAAGAAACAGACATCATACTGGCCAGTAGGTTTCAAGCTCGCTGTCAGAAATTTTATTGGAAATAGGCAGAAAAAAATAGACAAAGTGATGTTAGACTTCTTCCTACTGTTCAAGTATATTCTCCTCAGTAATGATCTAAGGTCAGCATTCTCATAGTATTGAATCCATTACTGTTTTCTTCCACAGATATGCTAAATACATCCATTTAACTGTTATGACATTCTCTGGGGGAAAAGRAAACACTGGAAATTTAGGATCTCTTCAGATATATTTCCTCTAACAGTCTTGAGAACCAGATCAGGTAATTGACAGTAAGTAGCTCTAGTGTGGTTGTAAATGCTAGGTCATCTTCAGACACAGGTAAAACTACCAGTAGTGTGGGAACGTATGTTCTCTTCTTCTGGATTATCAGCATTCAAGAGCTCTGCAGCTTTCTTTCATCACTTTCAGTTGTCATATTTGTAAGTAGCCCTACAAATCTGAGTGTGCTTTCAGTAGTCACAATGTGTTGTCAGATAATGCTGTAGGAGTGCTGATCACCTGGTTTTGGGAAATAATGTTCAAAGAGTCATGGTCTGAAAAGAATGCTAGTCAGTTATTTATGCTATGAAAAATATATATATATATAGTCGTGGTTATTAATGATCATATAGAAAATAACTGTGGATGCTCTTAATCATAGCAACTGGCTTTATCTTAAGATCAAAAGGATATTTGTTTTAAGTAGTTTTYAGTCATTTGTTTGTTTTGACTGACTATAAAGCTGGTTAAGACTCARAATTCCCTTACTGTTAACAGTGATTCATGGAAGTCTGGAATGTTTCCAGATACTGGTTTATCATGATAGTTTATATCAAAGTGATACAACTTGAAGAAATATATCACACATTCCAGTGTTAGACATCCTTGTAGCAAAACAGAGAGAATAGATTCTGAAATTTCTCACAGTGTTTYTCTATAATTTCACTTAGATATTCAACTGACCCTTCCTAAAGTAACATTTTCRGGTGTACGTTAACTTTAGTCACTTTCATCCTTCCATTTCAGACGGAATTAATTTCATCAAAATGCATCAACACGTTCACAATCCAAAATCTCTCCTTATTCCATACAAAATATTTATTTTAAGGTAAACTTTTATTTGTTAAAGCTAGTATTAGTTGTCTCTGAAGAAAAAAAACAGATTCTAACATAATATCTAAAATGTAAATGTTGTATAGCTCATGAAATGTACTATGTTCTTCTGATGTCTATTAAAATTAATAGACTCTCTTTGACTTTTGAAAGGCATTTGCTTTGGCAGTGAAATCAGACCCTAACAGGCAATGCACCCTAGCCAGCATTTACACCTCTACAGTCAGTAACACCTAGATAGTCCCCATTATATAATCCATGTCAAAATGAGCCTTTGTGCTCTCTTTATGTAAAAGCAAATTCTTGGCAGATGTCACCTGAGAACTGAAATGTTATGTGGGCGTTTGAAGTTTGAGATGTGCCTGTGAAATTACAGCTGTGTTTCATAAGCTTGCGGTAGTACTGCTTGGTCCGGATCCCCTACTAATTCTCACATTCAAGCAAACTTACCTTTGACAGCATTATCAGCAAAGATTGGTAAAACAGGGGAATCAAAATAGARAGCTCTTTCTGCTTGATCTAAATATTTACACTGCTATTGCTTTAAGTTACCAAAGTTCAAGCTGTAAGTGACACAGGGTAGATGCTCTTTCACACAGCAAGGAAAACAAACAAACAAAAAAAAAAGGTCAATCTTTTCAGACTAGTTCTCAGTATCAACATAGAGATTTTCTTCTCAATTGTAATAATTGTATCACATAAATATCTGATAGAATATATGCACTTAATAACCAAATAATGGAAATAGATGAAAACAAGACCATAATATTTTGATTTCTGACAAAGATAGCTTTAAAGGAAAAATGCTTTAAAATTTATGGATTAAAAAGAATTGACCGTAACATTATTTTATACATTTATAAATATTTCTTTTTCCATATCTCACTTGCTACTTCACCTACAACACTGTTATGTCAGGAATGCCCACACCACACTTGAATTGTTGCCAAATAATGGCACAAACATGTCTGACCATATTCCCATTTCCCATGGTGAGCATCAATTCTTCCTGCTCTAAAGGATTACTACTATTGAACAGTTTTATTTTTTGTTTAAGTTTATGATATAATACTGATGTTGATAGGCACYCTGGGTAAAAGGCAGTTAATCCTGAGCAAGAATCCCTGAAACAACTTATTCGCTATCTGGCTGGTGATTGACTGTAGCTTTCTATACCCTCTAAGCGATAATATTTCAGGCTCAGTTACTTTTGCTGCCACGAGAGCAGGCTTAGATCCTTCACTGCTACATGCACCAGTAACATGTTCATTCCCCAAGGTGACTCCTTTAATATAAACTGGAATCTTACTGTGAAAAGAGCAGTTTTCTGCCAGTCCCCTGGGAAGGCTAGTGGGAAAGAAGGATTCAGAGAAAGCTTAAAAAATATATATATATTTGATTACTTCAGTTGTGCAGTAGCAAAAACCTATGCAGTTTTATTTCCAAAGCAGCAGGGAGAAGATATATTTTATATTACTGCCTGTGTTCTGTATATGATTTTTGCTCAGGCTACTTACACACCGCTTGCAGATGCTAAGGTCCAGCTGATGGTGCCTCAGAGATGAATCTTCTCTTACTTAAATAGGTGCAAATCCTTTGTACAAACTCAATTTTCTTCTGTGACTTGACATCAAAACTTACCACTAAAGAGAGTAAAAGCAGACTTCTGACAGTCCCTACGATTGTAAGTCTAAAGACTGCTAACAAACTTTCTAGATAGTATGGCTAGAAAAAGATGCCTGTGATTTCCCAAGTTTTGCTTCCTTTTTTTAAGGAGAGAAATGTATGGAAATATCTATTTTCATTTAACACATTTGAATTTTTATATTTATTTAGCTGAAAAGAAACAACTCTTTTCAGTTTTTCACGTATCTCTAACTATAAATTGGCATTTTTAACAGAGTTTGCTGTTAAAAACGTTTGGGTGTGTCTTTAATATTCACATCATACTGTTGTGTTACAGTAGGAATGAACTGTCACATATGAAGGCCTTTTTGTACTATCAAGACAACTCATACTGCTTTTTTGTACTCGGAATATTACCCCACTATGCTATAACCAATTAAATGAATGTTAACATAACATAACATAACATAACATAACATAACATAACATAACATAACATAACATAACATAACATAACATGCTTTCATTCCTATGTTCTTGATTTACATTCACTGCAGAAATCTAAGGTAATCCTGCTATGTGTTACTGGCCTCACACAGTGTTTCACATAAAGTGGTGCTTTCTTTAAGAATGAGATGGAATAACCTTATTGCTTTACATTGCATTTACATTCTTCGAGAAGCTATACACAGTTAAATTTCTTTTAAATATTGGTTCTTAATTTGACAATTTCTACATCAGAACAGCATAATAAATTGGTGTTAATTAGGCAAGTTGTGTATATCCAGGAAAAAACTGTTCTGCTGATAGACTTTCTTTTTGATAGACTTTCTTTTTTCGATATAAYTTTCCATGAGGTGCTGTAGAGAACTCTGCAAGACCATGAGTAGCAGAGGAGGTCATTCAAAACCCCTGAAAACATTTGAAACTGTCTTGAATTAAGAGTTTTATGCAGTATTCTGGGTTTTTGACGTTTAGTTTACAGTAAAATGTCAGCCTGACAGAAAGCTTGGCAAAATGGACTCATCCATTTCAGTACCACCTGCTGCTTGAGAAGATGAATATAGGAGAAGCTGGGCAGCCAGGTGAGATCTCCTTCCTGCCTTTCTTTCCTTTTTTTTTTTTTTTTTTTTGACGCATTCTTTGACTAATGAAACTTTTTTTTTCTGTAGCACATAAATACCAGAGGGTATCAGCTCACATGGAGACCACAAGGCCTGAAAGTTTGATGAAGAAGAAAGTAAAGTTTAGCACTACTGTGAAAAATCAAATATATTAAACATGCCTTTGACACATTCACTTCTTTTCACTGCATGCATTCAGCTGTACGTATCTTCTCTAAATTGCCAGCCTTGAAAAGGCAGAGAAACGGCAGAGAAAACGTCTGTCTGCCTTTACCAGCAAGAACCCAAAAGTTCATTGAGAGAAATTGACCTTTGCTCTAGGTATGAAATGTCCATTTTCCTCTTCTTGTGTCCGTTGCACAATTCTAATGTAAAGTTAATGGCAACAACAGGTAAAAATTAATCTCATTAAGGGAAGATCAGCACAGTGACAGTAGATGCCCCCATATTTCGGAAGGGAAGGGAAGGGGAAGGGGAAGGGAAAGCTTCTTGGAAATGGCCCAAAAGATTTCAAAGCTTAGTCAATAAAAGATACAGTGAGTGGCCATTCTCTATGGCAATATGAGAAGGTTAAGCTAGGGGATGAAGCAGTAGCCAATAAAAATTAGGCTGAATATTATGAAAAAAAAAAGTAAGTGGCTGGAACAGCATATTTTAGGATATGGTGAATTCTTGCTCATACGACTCTTCTTAAAACCAACTTAGATGAACACGTTTGAGAATGATTGGATAAACTTGTTCCTCTCTCATTGAACAAGTTTAGACTAGACAAAATGATCCCTTTCCTTCGTTATCTGCGTGGCATGGATTCAACATCTCACTAGCTTTCAATTAGATTTGAGGYTTTAAATCGTTTAACAAGAGCTGTCTAAGGAAAAGAAGTCTATGAAAACTTAGAATGAAAACTTTTAAGTTATACTCAAAGCTACATTTTCTGTAAATAAAACATTTAATTGAAATCAGTACCTTTTTATTCTTTGTGATGGAAAATATATCTACAATTGAACATTATATTCAAAATTGAAGAGATTTTCTTTTGAAATAACATTTTAATGGGTAGTTTTCAGCTATTTCAGCTTCTGAGATTCCCATCTATCCTTGAACTGAAATGCCACTTAACTTTCTTTTTATGTAAAAGAATGAAAATGAATGCATCAAGTATTTAAATATTAAAAAATAGAACATAATTAAACCAAACTGACAAGATAATATTCCCTAGTACATGCAAAATATCAAACTCCAGAAATAACATTAGTAGTGTATTAATGATTGTAACAAGTAAGCTCACCAAATATGGGCTTCTAATGATCTATTTCAAAGTCCTGCTTGCAATTACTGCACTCCACTGTCATCTAGTGCCCAAAAAACTTCCTACAGGTCCTTACATAGAAAAAAACCTATTTTTTTTCAACTTAATTTGGAAAAAATAATCATAAAACAATTAATTTGGAGATTTAGCATTTTCTTCAGTCTGTATATTAAAGCTTGAAAAAAGTCTACACAGGTGGACATGCAAGTCCAAAAATGATACATGAACGGCTGAGAAAATACAAAGCTTTGAGAAACAGCATCTTTACAGAAGTGTCTGAAGGAAGGTACCAACACYGGCTTGAAGAGAGGTAAGTAAAGTGGGCTCAAAAAAGGCACAGTCAAACCACTTCACTACAACTGAAGAGAAGAAAAAAATATAGCTAGTGGAGAAAAATATTAGAACTTTACTGGAAAAAAAAAAAAAGTAACTCCAGCAAAATAAGAACATATATTCCATGCTTTCCCATGAATTTTCTCTCTTTGACACATAAAGAAAGTTAACATGACAGGTTGAAGACCTGTTCTCTAGCCGTATTTAATCTTATTTTATCTTGTGTGGTATTTTAGTGAGCATGCTGTTTAGGGCTGTGAACAGAAAACCAGAACTACCTTTAAAAATTTATTAAGTTTTATTTATTGAGTCTTGCTCTCCATAAACATCCATTTTTATCATTTTGATGAATATTTCAATAAAATTCGAAGCTATATTGCACTGACAATGTTTGACCACCCTTTCACATAAATACTTAGTAGGTTTGAAAGTGRAAGTGAAGCTGCTGTTTCTACTTCGAGGTACCTGCCACAGTCACACAATCAAATTCAGTTTTCGTTTTGCAACATTCACATTCACCCAGGATGCTCTGAGAAGAGCAAGAACCATGCTCACACATTTGTAAGAATGCTGGAATTGAAAACGAAATTCAATAACCTTCTTTAATACAATTTAGCCCTACTAGGATTGGCCTCAAGGAATCATGGCACCAGATTCTAAAACCACAAATTTAATCCAAGCCATTAATATCTGTTTTTGAATGCCAGACTATTGCAAAATACACATTATCTATTTATTTGTTAAATGCTATTCCAAGGAGAAAAGGCAGTAAATACTGAAAGCAAATGAACTCAAGTAAAACAAGCACAATTTATTAACATAGAATACATTAACTAAGAGGCAAATTTTAAAGAAAGGTAAAAATCCAACTTCATAAAAAAAAGTATTAATGTTTATGCTAATACGTAATTCAAAGCATACTAAGAACATTAATTCTGCCCTCCTATGACCTTTTGAGGATATGAAAGCAAGAAGCTTTCATTCATATCACCTTTGATTGAAAACAATTTAATCAGAAAAAATATTCATTGAATAAGAGCTTTCTCTTCAGCTAATAGTGCACTAATTTAATTTTTTTTTAAATCCCTATTCATCTGCTTATGCTTGCAACAAAGCAGCAATATTCTTACAAATTCAGCTGAAGGAATCTTGATGTTCATGCAATTTAAAAGTAAAAGAAAATAAACCTCTAGTAAGAACTTGATTTAAGAGGTTTATTTGGCAGTTAGTGAAATTTAAAATTGGACTGGAAGTGGAACAGATGTAAACTTTCTATTTAAAGACTCTCCTTACTTCAACAAGGACTTTACATAGGAATTAAACAGTAACTCCAGATACTGACCTTTAATGAAAAATTACTGCTTACTTGCTAAATAAGAAATTGGAAAAGTAATTATGAAAAGATAAGGAAGTAATACATTGCATAGGAATGATTTGCTGCTTCTTAGACTGTTGTATTGCTTTTGTCTATTCTATATTCTCTATATACTTGTACTCTATAGTCACATATGTCTATTCTATACATTCYCTTTTCTGTTCTGGGATTGCCTTCCCACTCTCCTTCCTAAAAACGATTTTTTCAAAAAAAAAAAATTCAAAATAACTTAGTGATAACTTATGAAACTAGTCTTGTATATCAAGAGTGTGTTTGGAGCTCAGAGGTACCCCATACTGTGTATGATTAAACAAACAAAAAATCGCTCCGATCCTTAAATTTCAGAGCTCCAAGAGGTGCTTYTCAAGCACCTCAGATTGAAAATTTTAAGATTAACACCGACCTCTAGTGTTGCTTTTCTAGTACTGCAACACATCAGAGGCATCAAGGGAATGGCTAGGTAATTAATTCTTGACTGCATAATTGCACTATGTGACATACTGCAGCAGAGGTTTTTCTTAAAGAATGCTCTAGTAAATAAAGCTAACAGCAGCAGAAATAATTCCTGTTTCTGATAATAAGCGGGGGGAGTTTTTCTGTACTAAGGTTTACAGGAAGGATTATGCAATAAAAGAGAGTCTGCTCTGTCTTACTCATATGCATTGAACAGGTAGGACGGAGCCAGGAGGATGGTAGGAGGTAGGAGGATGGTGCATTGATACCCCCAAATCCACAGAAGATCAGAGGCTACTATATGTCATACTACTGCCRCAACTGTACCATATAGAGCACTTATGGAGAAAGGAAAGAGCAGCAGGGCTTTCTAAGATGACTCTAGCGCAAAGATAAAGAAAGTTCTCACTGCCCCCARCACAAATCACTGCACATTGACTTCATCAGCAATGATCTCCAGGAGACCAAGCCTAGGTACATACACTTGGTTAGAAAWAGGTAGCATTAGGACCTAAATCAAGTGCTCAAGATGAGATACATTTCCCTTGGGTAATTTCACAGATTTAACTCCTGGAGTTCAGACTCTGCTTTGAGATTTTCTGGGTAATTATATAAGACATGGGATCAATTTTATTTCTRTTAAATAATAAAAATGCCTTCTGTTTCAGAGAGATGCAAAAATTTGTCTTTAGGGACAAACTGATGCAGCAGATGGTTWAAAAGACCAAATACAATCAGTTGTGAACCTCCAGCACTTCTAATTTGAGCACTCCTAAGTATTTCATAAACACAGTTCAACTGAAATTAAAAAATAATCTTACTAGGTKCTTCTGGGCTCTCGCTCTGGTAACGAAACATGAAAGAGCACAGCGTTAATTTACTTCCCTCCCTTTGGGGGTCTGGCTTGCTCTTGCTCCACACATTTTTTCTTCTTAGCATTTATTTCTGTGTTTATAATGACAGTATAAAGCACGCTGCCAAACTTTTCCTTCCCTCTATATAGGTTTACTTGAGCTATTTACCTCTTCAATTTTCTTTAAAGGCCTTAATTTTAATGCTGCCTGTAAGTCAATGTGGATATGGTCTGTCTAGAATACATCCGCACAATACTCCAGCCAGTCTCCATCTGCAATTTGAGATGATTTTTCTTGTAGTTTCAGAAATGTAATGGTGAACTAGAGAAAAACTGGGTGTGCGGTAGAGTTTATTTTCATTTTTTCTTTCTTTCATGCCCAAGTTAATTATCCAGGTATTGATCTATACTATCTCTAACAGTCTTATTTCATTATAAGAGAATAATTTCTAATTATATTCCATAATAACCAGTAATACACTTGGTTTCTTTTTAAGTAATAGAGATTTTTGCTTATTAGTTTCCATTTTAGTGTCCTTTATACATGATGTATAAATACATTAAGCAGTCTTTTCAGAAATGCTTCTTAGAATTACATTCACGTAAGAGCACTGGATAGTTTTAACTTCACAGTACTCTTGCAGCCTCTCGATCTCTTTAAACAAYTACCTGTCTACACAGATTTCTGTAACCTTTACATGCTTTCAAAACACACAGAGAAGATAAATGAGGCAATGAAACCAAGCTGCTCCACTGCAGGGCAGGAGTGCTCTGCAAAGCAGAGCAGAACTAAGTGCTGCAAGGCCCTGAAAGAGCATTTTCCCAGCACCTATGCCTGATCTGATCAATGAATATGAAAGAGCTCCTAAAATTGCACAATAAATACAAGTGGATTCTGAAAACAGGGTTTTTAAATGATTTAAGACCTCAATTATATTAGTCTACTCCTACAGTATCTTTTTAAATAATTTAACTAGGTTTGACATCTAGAAATGTTTGATAGATGTATTCTTTTCTGGAGATGAAAGAATCATCATTTCATTGTATTCATTTAATTGAGGCCCATGACTAATTCTTTCAGTTGAGGCTGTGAGAGCCGGGAAAAAAAATGACAGCTTTGTTTCCATTTCATTGAGGAATAAAACAAAAAGGGGTGAATGCTAGAGGTTACCAGACTGAGGAACAAGAAAGAAATTTTGTGTGGTATTTTCATTCAACAATTCATATTTGTGTAAGCACAAATGGGTTTATATACTTGTTTTTAAGTTATTATACATATATACATATATAGTGTATATATGTGTATACATATATGTATATGTATATATATATTTGTGTATATATATATACATATATAATTAATAAGATATATTAAATGAAGAGTTTCTGCATCTTGAATTTCCAGTTTACGTTAATAAAAAGCTTTGGGGGGACAAGTTTAAATAGTAATTTAAAAAGGTAATTATTTCATTTTTAATAAACTGTTAAAAATCCCTGACACCTAAATTACTCACTCGGATTGTAGTTATTCATCCTTTTCTAGCCCTTGAAAAACACAAAGTGCACATCAGAAACAAAACATAGGACTGAACAAGGGCAGATGCAGATAGAGTGGTACATGCAGCCTTAGTGCTGCTACGCTGTTCGGCTCACGGCCTGGGGTTTCAGCTGGATGGTGTAAAATTCCTGTTCCCGAACACGCTGCCTTCCTGTGTCTGGCCCAGGATTATAGTGAGAGACAAACTTTACTATTGAGGCTAAGGAGGGAGCTGAAGCCTGCAGATAAATCTGCACCTGTTTACTTGAAATTAATTCTTTCTGCTCTAGGACAAGGCACTAATGCTAAGCCATGAAGGGATCAGAATATATTATCTGTGAATAGAATGATGATTAAATAATTAGGACATTATTTTGCAAATGGTTGCAGTATATCCCATGTCACAACTGTAAAATCAAAATAGGTCCCTAACACTAAAAGAAAAAAATCAAGTTTCTAGGAACTTAAGGCAGCTTAACTCCAGGCATAATTTCTTCAAACCAAGTATGTGCTTATGTAATTAATTTTAATGTTATTAGAAATTACATACTGGAATTCRAAACTAAAAATGCATGTGTGAAAATGGTAAGTGCTTTAAGAAAAAAAATAACAGCCACTAGAGAGTAGAAAAGGGGAATTACATCTTTAGTAATACTAAAATTGTAATAAAATTAATATAGCAATGCATTCTCATCACTACAAATACAACCTCTGTTGTTTCACGCAGTACTCAGTGTATTACTTTTTAGCCTCCTTGTGCTGAGTGTTGCCTGCAGGTTGTTCAGAGCTGATGTGAGAAGCTCCAGCTGTCACATTTTAGACAAATGAGGTCTCTAAAAGACAGTGCACTACAGAGGAGTTTTATATGATTATTCGGGCTGCCTGTTTTCCCTTCACAGCTTCAGTTACCTTACGGGTTACGTCCATTTTTACTATTTTATATCTGAAGTTCACATATCTTTTGTATATTTCTGCCTAGGAAATATATACTGATCTTGTGACCTGGATGTTAAATTAAAGCCAACTATTCCCTTCYTGCAAGGAGCTAGTGCAAGAAATAGGGCAAATGTAGTTACTCATGAATACAAAACCTGTGTAGTAGAATTACTTTAACGTATTGGGAAGAGTCACATGATGTTAAAATCACTGGTTAGGAATGATCCATAATAGGKGCAGAGGGAGTGCCGTGTTTTCAAAAATGGCATTAGCTGCTTATGAGTCATTGACCATTTGAAAATAAAGGAGCTTATGGATCACTGTTCTGGAGAAGAAGCAAGAGGTGGGATAGTACTTGGTACTTGCTATGGACTGCCATGCTATTCTGAGAGACAATCAATTATTCACCTATACCTACCTGGTAGGTAGGAGAACCTAGCTCGGTTCTAGCAAACCTCTAGCTGTAGCAACCCAGTCAGTTACTGAGATTTGCTTTGTTTGTATAGATCACTTCAAAATAGTAATATATACCTCGTGCTTTAAAAAATGACTATTTCATAAGATAACTCTTATTTTATAACTATTAACTTATTTAGCTTCAATAAACTTAAACAATGAATAACTGTTCAAGATTACCCTATTAGATGTCACAAAGCCTCAACTGAGAAAGAAGGAACTTTAGTTTAAAAGCAGGGAAGTGAAAGCAGATACTTCCAATATTTAAAAAAAAAAAAAAAAAAAAAAAAAAAAAAAAAAAAAAAAAAAAAAAAAAAAAAAAAAAAAAAAAAAAACACAGAAATGAGGGAAAGTTCATAAAGAAAATAACTGTAAGGAAAGCAGAAGTACACAGAGAGAACTAATAGCAAATAGAGCTAAAGAAAGTAGGAAGATGTGGTTTCTCAAGTACATTTTGAACTAAATAAAATGCTGATGATATTGGTCTCTTACAAGGCTGGGCTAATCACAATCGCCCATGAAAATGGTACRGAAGGATTGATACACTACTCCTTATTTTCTGGTATGATTTATCAATTTGCTTGATGCTGATAAACTGGAGAAATATTTTATTTTGAGCTACACAGAAAATTTAGGGGTATCAACAAGCTGTAAGTGAGCAGATATCTCTGGAAAAGAAGCATGTAACAACTGCAGGGCTCACAGTGAAGTTGTACAGTTTGGTGTTTCAGTAATGACAATAATTAACCACTGTGATCCTTTAAACATTAGATTGACATTGGGTGTCTTTTCTAAAAGATAATCTAAAACAAACAGAAATTTTGACAGGTCTGACAAGTCTGTCCCATTTGTTCTGGAGGAAAGTTAAAAAAAAAAAGAGGAGTGTTCATGTCTCCAAATTTTCTATTGTAATTTATGAACTCAATATTTGTTTTCTTGCTAAAATTGTATCTTCCAAAAAGCATTCTCATCCTGACTTGAAGAAATCCATGACTGTTACTTTGTAGCAGTTAATCAACCAAGCTTACTATTTTTTAAAATTTATATGAATAGGGTTTGAAATTGGAATTTTTAATTATAAATCACATTTTCAGTATCCAGTTTTATACAAAAAATACATTGGGAAGTGTATATTTAAAGTACCAGGAAGCAGCATCATGGCAGTAAGCCTAGAGCCATGAGGCAAGTTTGGGCAGAATGGACTGCTATATGCAGGAGTTGGGCTGGATGTGATATCAGAATAATTCAGGAAGAAAATACACAACAGATTTATCAGTTTAGAGACTGATCATATAAAGGAAATGCTAATCTGTAACAGAAATAAATGTATTGATCTAGTATTTTAGTATTAGTATTTTATATTTAGAATATTTGTATTTTCACTGTTTGTAACTTTGTACACAAACCTGCTTCAGGTCACGGCAGCCACTGCAGCCTGGACAGCACAAGGAGGCCTTCCCGCCYGTCCCCCTTCAGGCCGGGCTGCCTGTGCTTGGGCCAGTTGCAGCCACGAGCCTGGGCCCCTGCTAGTGTGAAAGAGCCCTGCGAGGGCTGAAGAAGCCTCACCTGGAGAAGAGAAGGCTGAGAGGGGACCTCATGAGTGTATACAAGTACCTCAAGAGAGGGAATGAGGAGGATGGGGCTGGCCTCTTCTCAGTGGTAGTCAGCAACAGAACTAGAGGAAACGGCCAAAAATTGAAGTTCCAAAAGTTTCCCAGGAACTTGAGAAAGAACTTCTTAACAGTGAGGGTGACAGAGCCCTGGAACAGGCTGCCCAGAGAGGTGGTGGAGTCTCCTTCTCTGGAGATCTTCAAAACCCGCTTGGACACCACCCTGTGCCACATGCTCTAGGAGACCCTGGGTGAGCAGGGGGGTTGGACTAGATGACCTCTACAGGTCCCTTCCAACCTTAAGTATTCTATGATTCTATGAAAGGTCTTCCCGGGGCTGCTTCCCCCGTGTTTAGAGCTGCGCTCAAGTTTAGGRCCTTGACCCTTGCTTGAAATATGTCATGGCTGTGCCCCACTTACCCCAATGACCCACTGGGTTGTTGACTTCCTTGGGCTTGAGCTCAAACCTGCCCCGTCCCTATGAACTTGATGTGCTCGGCTAAACCAGGTCACTGTCGCTCAGGTACTGAGGGATTGCGCCCTTGGCGGTGATGACTCTGCCTTGGCTCCCTYGGCTCCCAGCTTGCCTTCTCATGCAGAGCAGCCGGCTCTTTCTGTTCCCTGAGTGCAGCTAAATAAACATGTCATTTACAAGAGAAACATGCTTTAGGGATACCAAATTAGGCATCTCAAAGTAAAAGCACCCAGTGAAAGACTCCTTTAACTTTCTTGCCTATTTCACAGAATGTGAAAATACACTTGGGTAAATCTTAATCTACTGAAAAATACGCAGAAAGAATAATAATCTAAATCTGGTGGACTGCTTTGAAAATATTTCAATTATCAGCACCCTGGATTTACCGCTTCACTTTCATACACTCTGAAGCAAAACAATCTTCATTAAAATACTACTTTTGGGGGATAAAAGTGCTAGATCTAACTCTAAGCTTTGTTTTTGTTCAGACAAGCACCTGAAAGACAACTCTAATTAGCTGCTTGGCGTAAGTGGTGTGGATCATGTTGAGAGGAAGCAACATAATGAAACGTTGAGAGACGAAGCCAGCCCAACCTGCTCTGCGAGCAGGGCTTTGCTTACTGCTCAGTTCCTGCCTCAGACCTGCCTCATCCTCTGAAACCAACAGTTGTTCCACACGTGCTGTAGAAGCTTGAAGAGCTGCCACATGCCTAGAGCCTCTCTGCATGCAGGGAGTGCTTGAATGACACAAGCGCTCTGTCACAGAGCAGCAAACGTGTCGGCACTGCTGCCCCAGGGCCTGAATGCCCACTCTTGCTTCTCCCCTCTCAATCCCTCAGACTGCAATAGGTCTCTGAATGTACCATCTCCACAAGGCCGGATATGTTTATCAAGCCTCACGAGTGCTTCAGGTTTGCTAAACCTCAACACTGTTTAACTCTCCGCAGCTTTGGTTACTTCCCTGTGTATAGTATGAATGGCATTTGTTTTGTGAAGTCCTAGCTGATGGCATTCCCTTCCACGAGAAAACAGTCCTTCACCACATTTGAAGAACTGATGAGCGAAAATAATTCAGGGGAATAAGTTTACATCTGTGCAGCATAAAGTCTCTCTCAATTGCTTTATTATACTTCCCATTAAATTATGCCTGTTGATCAAAAGTACCACCATTTACTACTGTATTCTGACACTGTATTCTGTAATTTACTATTGTATTGTGCCACAGATGTTCTGAATGTGGGTAATTAGAGCATGTCGCGCACGAAGCTGTGAGAGTTGGAAAGCACTTGTCTGTCAAGTGCCGCAAGGAGGCAACTGAGGGTCGTGAGGGTTTGCCCACACTGCGGTGTTTTCTGTGAACATCTACCCATGTGCAGGGGCTGTGTCTGCTGTCCCTAATGTGACAGGCGGGCTGAAAGCAGACCAGCAGGCATGGCTACCAGGRGGTGTCTATGAAAACCACAACCCTGGTCCAGCTTGTGAGAAGYGGCAACCTGATGAACTACAAGGCAGAGGTTGATCTCTTCTCCAGAATAACTACAGATATTGCCATATCTGTATTGCCAAGAGAAGATAGCCTCTTCTCGTGCCAGGGAGGTTCAGCTTAGATACCAGGGAAAAATTCTACATGGAAAGAGTAGTCAAACATTGGGTCAGGCTGCCCAGCGAAGTGRTAGAGTCACTATCCCTGGCAGGGTTCACAAAACACGTAGGTGAGGCGCTTAGGGACATGGCGAGGTATTGCCGTGCACGTGGTTGGGCTCGATGGTCTTGGAAGGTCTCTTCCAACCGCAATGATTCTGTGAAGAGATAAAATTAGGCGAAGGTGGTGCGCGCACAGGTTCAAAACTGGCCTAAGAGGTAGCAGGGGGCAGATGCTCCGTTGCTCTGTATGACAAACTTAGCTGTTTTACTAAACGAATCTGTCCTGCAGACTGAGACCCCCTCTCCATCCCCTCTCCTTCCCATGACCCACTGCCCACAACATGAGGCCCCGCCCCGCCCCCCCCTCCACCCCATAGCGCCCGCTTACGTCACCAGCGGCCTCGCCCCTCGCTCCCCCCACCCCCTGGGCGTCAACAGCCCACGGGGTCTACCGGTCTTGCGGTCAGGGGCTGACTTCCGCCTCGCGCGGGCGCGCTCTCCCGCGCCTTCCGCTCTCTGGTTCCGCCTCCGGCCGCCCCCGCTCCCAGCATGCCCTGGYGGCGGAAGCGGGTGACGACAATAACAAACAGCGGCGGCGGCTGCGCCCGGACTCGCCGTCCCCGCTCCCCGGCCCGGCCCTCCCGCGCCGCGGCCCCGCCTGCCGCCCCCCGCTCGGCCCTGCCGTCCCGCGCCTCCCCGCCCCGCCCCGCTCCGCTCCGCTCGGGCGCCGCGACCGCTGAGCCCCGCGGAGCCGCCGGCCCGGCCGCGGGGGAGGGGGCGCTGCCGCAGCCGCAGGATGCGCGGCGCCGCCGCGGGACCCTCCGGTGAGTGACAGGGGAGCAGGCGGGGAGAGCGGCGAGGCTGGGGCTGTCCCGCCACCACCAGCGCTTCGCCCGTTAGCGGGGGCGGGGCTGGCCCCGGCGGGGGAAGAGGGGAGGGAGGGGGCATCGGGATCCCGTTCAGGGCGGCCCCGCGACAGAGGAGGGCGGCACCAGTCCCGAGTGCGACCCGCTGCCGGTCCGGGGCCCGCTGTGAAGTTAGTGCGGGCGATGACTCAGCCCGCCCGAGCCCGCGCGGGCTGCAGGCGCTCCCGCATCGCACCCGGGGGTCCACACTTCACCCCGCGCGGGAAGCGGGTGCTGTGTGTGCTGGTCGCCCGGCGTGCTTTGCCCCACGCGGGAAAGCGGGTGCTGTGTGTCCTGGCCGTTCCCACTTCGTGCTTTGCCTCATGAGGGGAAGTGTGTGTTGTGTGATCTGTGTCCCCTCACGCTTTGCCCTCTGTCACACCCTCATGCTCCCTTGGGGTCTCTCCCTCTGTCGCTGTCAAGTGGAAATGTCGCTGTGAAGTGGAAATGCCCCTGTGAATGCTCAGGGAGTTAAATGAACTGATCACTGAAATACTCCTGCTTCTTACTTAACTTTATCTGGTAAGGAGAGGCGGAGAAATTAAAAAAAAAAAAAGAGAAAAAAAACATGCCTGGGCCTGAGGTGCTCAAAACCAAACACTTGTCTTCTTAGAGTCGAATGCCTTTTCCATTTTATTATTTGTTTGCTATCCGAAGTAATGAAGTGGCATGTTCTGTCGATAAGTAGTTCTCTGTGATACCTTTTTAAAGCTTCCACCTCTGCTTCCTTTTCCATGTGGGAGAGAACAAGGAGGTCAGGTATCTTTTAAGGCACTCATGTAAATGGGAGTTAAAAGAAATTGGCTTTATGGAAGGAATTACAGTCCTGAAATTGTCTGTTGCTCGATAAAAGGTACCTCAACTGTACTGAAAAAATGAAGATGATTAAAAACATGTTTTTATAGTTGGAGGAGATAGGGAATATTATAAGGAATATTATGTACTATAAGCAATTCTTAACAATAGAGAAAGCTTGTATAATGTTGTGATATATTTCAGTTGTGATCTTCAGAAAATTTAATATCTCTCATCTTGAAGGATTCTTCATTCTAGAGGATGAAGAAAGTGAAGAAATGACCATGTTGTGCCATGTTTTAGACCAAATTTTGGTGCTGAAGAGCAAATATTAACAGGGAGGAAATTAGACTTTTAAAAGTCATTGTTTAAATGAGCGTGGGGAGAGAATACATTTGTACTTGCTTTAAATGCTGTCTAGAACTCAGCTTTACTACATTATATTAGGACTAATGAGGAGAAGGGGTACATCTGAAGGAAGCTTCATGCCATATGTCTTTCAGGAGAGGAAGCTGTACAACTGGGGACAGAAATTGGACTTTTTGGATTTTTTGAGGTAATGGATTAGTGTAAGTAGACCTAACTGGGATTTTGAGGCATATCCCTGGTGTACCATTTTTTAGGTTTTTTTCATTAAAAAAAATATATATATCTATATATAATGCTGTGTTCTGTTGAATAAACCTGTTATGCTCAACCTAGATTTGGGTTACTAGTCTTTGAGATCTTATTCAAAGGACTGTGTTTCTCCCCATGTCAAGTTACCATAGTTATAATTAGAAGTGCAGGAAAGAGACTCACACTCTGAGAGGAGTGAGGAGAGGCCAAGGGTTATTTTGAGGTGTTTTGTAGTGTCTCTTTAAGACACTGTCCCTGTGTGTACTCAGAATGTAGCTTAGGTTACAGGCTCTTCCAAGTCTTCAAAGACTTTGGATGAAAAACATAATTTCTAAACACCTTGTAAATTCGTTAGGACTATAATTATTATGGTTAAGTAAGAGAAGTTTATGGGTGAAGTTTTCCATATGTTAAGCTTGTAGGGTAGGTTGTGATCAGTTTGTGTTTGTTTGTTTAGTTGACTATATTGGTAAAGTAAAGCAAGTCAAAATGAAAAGTTGTGAGTGCTCTCAAGCTCTAGCACATACCTAGTTGTCACAGCAGCTACTCCAGCCATTTGGGCACTGTCCAAACAGTCATGTGTCTCTTTCTGCACATGCCTATTGCCTGGGAAAGTGGTGCTCCTGAGGTGACTCCACCATATGCTGGTATTATGCGAGGAAATTCTAAAGAGGGGTGGATTTCTTTTTTAAACGAATGCCTTAAATTTGGTGTGTAAATGTTACTAGGTCAGTGAAGCTGAGGAGGAAAGGACCTTTACTGGTAGTTATGTCTTAATGCAAAGTTGGTAATCAGAAAAGTAGTAGACACTTGATTACAAGATGAAAGCTTCCATAATAGTACTATATGGTACTGCAAGACCTGTTTGAATGCAGTGATACTATGAAGACAGAAAAGCAGTACTATTAATATGTAAATTATATGCATAACTGCTAGATTTTTTAAAAGATCTTATTTTATAGCTGACTTTTTCAGTAAACAAGTGGAAGGATTCTTTCATCTGTACTTTGTTAAAAACTTGTAAGATGATTGATAGTGTTAGAGAAATTGCTAACAGTGATTTATTTTGTGAGCTAATTTAGTGAATGTTGTGCAAAGAACATGGCTATTTTTGAGTTAGTTCATTTTGCAGGCCTGTTTGTAATTTAGTTTTAAGTTCAACTGAAAGAAGTTGGAAGGCATTGTGGCTGTATACCAGCTACTTCTGCCTCCATTCTGAGGCTTGACTAGAAATGGATTTAGTTGGTAATGTGTCTTCTAAAGGAAATGGTATCTCTGCATTTCTAAATTACTATTTGCAGTTTCTGATATAAACACCAAAATAAACTTATTGATGTGAAATTTTCAGGGAGTTTCAAGTGGATTTGCTTTCTGTCAGCTGATTAGAAGAACCACCCATGGCATCAGGGGAATTCTTGCTGGCCACCTGTTTGGGGTGTTTTTTTCTTTTCTTGTTCAGATTTACACTCTGATTGCAGTAGGATTTTGAGCCRTAACTAGCTGTGTAAGCAGCAGTGGTTACTAGTGGAGCTTTTTGTGTGCATCCAAGATGTTGACAGTTTCTTTTGGGAACAGGCTTTGCAACTGTACTGTGTATGCCACATCAAAATGATGCGCCATAAATATAAACATTTCTAGTCAGTGAGTCTAGAAAACTGTTGTATCATATGGCAGCATTTCTCTGGTATGATTTGTTTTTAAGTCTTACACTAGCTCATCCCTAATCTTTATTGGTTACCTGTTGATCTGTAAATGGAATGTAAAACTCCTTTTGTTGACTAGCTAGGTCCAAAATGTTCTACATCTATGACTACCTGTGTAATTCCATAATTGTGCTAAGCAGACCATCAGGAGGTTGTTTTAAGTCATCAGCACTGTTTAAGAATGTCCTCTGATTTCAGATTTTATGATGATGATGTAATAGCTCTATTTTCTTACTTCCCAAGGATAATTTCTGAAACAATATTTTGATGTTTATGGGAAAAAGGGATTATTTTGGTAGTAGGGTAAAAACAGCAAGTTCAGTTTTTCAAACTGGCTGTTCTTTTTGTTTGGGTGGATGAGATGAAACTTGTGAGTGCATGATAGAAAAAACAATGTATCAAATTTCATTATTATTTTTCAAAAGATATACCTAAACACTTTTGTGCTATTTTCGGTTTGAATAGGTTGAAAGCCACATGTATTTTAGAGGTAAAAAGTGGTAATACAGAAGTAATTGATAGGCAAGTTTTATTTCCAGGAAAGCTTCAAAAATCAGGCATCTCTTAAAACAAATGCTGTCCAGGTGACACTTTGATTTCTATGACTACTTGAGGTAGTTGCTCCTGAATTTCCAAAAATTTTTACTTGGTGTTTGAGTTCTCTTTTGTAACTGTTTTAATTTGTCTAGCACTATGTATGTTTTAATGTATATTTTAATGTTTGTATTGCATGCTGTCAAATATGCTGTTTGTTACTGATATTGTTGATCTGCAGTGTCCTATTTATCCTTTAAACAATGTTTTGATTATGTTGCAAGGTTTCTAAATGTCACTTTTTTATATTATATTTTTGTTTGGGCTATGTTGATGCCTAATAGATGTGTTGGTGCATCAATTCGATGGAGATTGGATCCCTATTTGGAGCAGGTGTGCTGAGAGTAGCCAAAGTTTCTACTTATAATTAGTGTTTTTCTTGGTGCAACTTTACTTCCGTCCTTCAAAGTGTATATTTTGGTTGAACTGATATGAAATGGAGTTTCTTACATAAGGATATATATTACATAAGAATGTACTGTGTAACTGAACGCTTAGCTCTTTCAATATATTATGCTTATGCTGAACTTACCAGTAGAATACTTACAGTGCAACATACTAAAAACATTCAGCAGAAATATTTAATTGTTTCTGTTTGAAAGACACTTGTTTCAGACTTGATCACCACTTGTTGCTTTGAAACAAAATTCCATACTTTTTTTTTAAAAAAAGTCTCATTTCTATCTGAACAAAATTCAAAGGGAGTGAATGCAAACTTTATTTACTTACATAACATCTCCTTAAAGGGATGAAGTACTTATGAATGGCTAAGAGTGGATGGATAACACAGCAATTTTACCATGTGTGTTATGACAGCAGATGACACACTCTGGTTGATTATGGAAGGAGTTCTGCTATAATACATAAACAGTTGTTCTTTGTGAGGTTTTTTAGTTCTTAAATTGCTGGTAGTGTGTAAATCCACAGTATGTTATGTAACGAATGTTTAGTGCATTTCAGTAGCTGCTTTAAACTGTCAAAGATTAATCTGGGTGGGAGTGGGAAAGAAGGGCATCTGGAAATTACTAAATACCTATTGAGATAAGATTTAACAGATAAACTGCAGGATTGATTTGAAGAATGATTTTTCGGTATATTGCTGTTATCTTTCACTTTGGTGCCAATAGAGATCTGAATATGATTTCCCACTTGTATGATTTCCCACAGAGTAGCAAGGGATTTCACACACACAAAAAAAGGCAGATGTGATCTTTGAATATGTAGGATGGAGGTTACACTGAACCTGTACATTACTGGTACTTCGCTTACGTGYTTCAAATTTAAGGAGAGTGATTAAATAGGTTATTAATAAATGAGGTGGCTCATAGCTAACACACAAATTACCAAGAAAATGAGAAGCCAGAGAAATTGCATCTCTGGACCATCCATGTTCAAAGACTAGGATCGTAAGTATCCATATAAAGAATTTTAAAAGAGTTTGTGAGTTGCTACTCATAACAGCTGATCAAAATTAAAGCAGATTTTCTTTTTTTGGGAAAATATTTCTTATTTTAAAATAAGATTTTGTATAAATAAAAATTAAGAAGTTCTGTGGCTTCTTTTATGCAAGAGGTCAGAGTGTATTCCGGTGATCCTCTCTTGTAGTTCATTGCCAGTCTTTTACATTTACTTTCCATTTTCTAATTGTAATGCTTTCATTCTTGCATAATATTCAGTAAAACTTACTGTCTGTGCATTTGTCCTTTAAAACGAGTCTTTTTGAGTTACGGGGTATTATTGGCATTTAAAAACTCCTTCTAGCTTTTTAGTGTCATTTCTAGAGGGGTTGGTGAGAGATGTCTATAGTCATAGTCTATGTATAGACTATGTCATAGTCTATATTTTCGGAAACTTTTCTCAATCCCTTCTGTAGTAGTTGCCCATTTTTGAGTTATCTTAGTCTGTTCATTAAGGTAATGGTGGATTTTTTTGGTTTTTGTTTTTTTTGTGTTTTTTTTTTTCTTTTTTGACAAGTTGGGTGTTAATAACTTTACAGTGACATAGGCTGTTACAGGTGCAACTGATGGCTTTTGAAAATTCTAACCTGTCTTCCTGGATGACAGTGCTAACTTAACTGCCTCCTGTACCTGTCATCTGCTTTCTGCCTGTAGTGATGGTGCAGCAGTTTGTGGAGTTGTATGTTGAATTGGATGATGGAGTTAATTCAACCAGGGAAGATATTTCTAACCTGTTACAGCATGCTAATCCAGTTTACCTCAAGTAACTATGAAAAGGACTTACTATGAAAGTCAGTGCAGAAGAGGAATGATAGAACTGAATTAGAAATGGTCTGCTAGAGCTGGTACTCTGCTTTTAGCTGGCCACGGGAAGTCTTTGTGTGAGAGAAGCATGGGTGCAAATATATTGTCCAAGTGCCATATAAGATGTAATTTTTTTGGCAGTTTCATGCAGAACTGCAAACATCATAAGTTTTTTTCATGCTACTTATTTTAAAGTGTTTATTTCTGTAGAGAATCTCCTTCCACTAGCATGGAGTAATCTGAATAAAACAACCTGAAATTGCATGTAAACAAGAGTGCAAATTCTTTGCAAAGTGCATTTATTAATCTCTAATTGGAGATAAACATATGTTTTGCAAATGATTGTTAAATGACAAAATATACATTTTTAAAATGAAAGCTCACAAGTTCTTTAGTAAACTTCGTTAAAGACAAAGCCCAGACAAGTATAGAAAGGCTGTTTCCATGAATTTCAAGAAAAGAATGAAAGGAAAAGAGCATTTTTATAGGTTGTTGGCTGTTTCCTAGCAATGTACATGTTAGAAAACCTTGGTTTATTTTCTGACTTGTATCAGCACAAAAATTAGGGTTTTTCTCAAGTAGGAGATGTGTTTCTGTTTATTTGTTGTTTGTTTTTACAAAAGATAGTAAATTTTCTTTCTATTGGAGAAGAACCTTTGTCTGGTCCAGTATGTGAGTTGTGTTTTGGCTGCTTTTCAAATACAATGAAAAGAAGTAAACAGATGCAAACACTTATAGCTGAAGTGTTTATAATTATGTACATGCATATGGAATCATGACATAGTGTCTAGTAATTTGCTTGTTGTCTCTCGAACGTGTTGGAAAATGTTGTTTTCTTAGAGTACGTGATAAAAGCTTTGTCTGAGCTTGTAAGCTGCATTGTTTTGGACTACAGCAATTTAGAAGATATTCCTTAATGCATGGTGTTTTACCTAGCCAGGTGGAGCTGCTTTGCCTCTCTTGCTATTCTGCTTTGATGTTGAGGAGCTGGAAAGGTCAGTCCTTTTGCAACATCTGCTTCCCTGGATGAGGGGAACATGGGAGACTTCTGTAGTACAGTTCAGTGCTGCTGCTGAGTTCATGTATAGTGATGTATGGTTCATTTTGTGAAAAGCTATTATAGGCATTATATATAATGCTCAATCCTTTAATTTTTCTAGGACTCGTATACTCTGAAGTTTGAAAACTTTTAGTGAATTGGAAAGTAGAGGTTCAGGCATTTTTCCTGGTTGCTGTGCAAAATTGTTACTTCTTTCCTGCGTTAATAGTGGTGAAACGACATGCTTTATTGACCAATAGCTGGGCGTGAGATTTGCTGCTGTTGTAGATGCTGTAATTAAGTAACTGTGTCTGGTACCGTATCAACATAGAATAAATAAAGCTCCAGATGGCACCTTACTTATGTCAGGGGTTGACAGCCTTTCTCAAGACAATGTGCCTTGAAAGTGAAGTTGTAGGTCTTGATATTAGGAAGTGATGAGGGAGTGGATATCAACTGAATCTATTCTCTTTCTCTGAATGAGGAGGGACTCCTCTTGCATATTCATCATGTAGTGTAGGAAGTTTGTATTTTTTTTTTTTTTTAACACCTTAGGCGTATTTGCTTTCAGCAATCAGTTGTCCAGGTAAAGTTATAAATTTGCACTGTGATTTAGAGATCAAAGTGTATGTGTTGCTAAAAGCAGTAGTAAAGAACATATATCATCATGAGATAGATTTCTCTGTTCTTCTGGTGATGATTGTGGTCTCCTATAAAAAGGACATATTTCTGCTTAGGTACATTGGTTCCAGCATTGAAGAAAGCTCCTTCAAGTCTACTCTGAGTGATAGTGATACAATGATCAATATGAAGAAAGGCTGTGTGTGTGTGTGTGTGTTTTTTTTATTTTCCTCCTCCTCCACCCGCCTTTCCCCTTACCTCTCCTTAGATTTAGCTTAAAATCTTTATATTCCTTTTCCTTTGATATTAGGGAGCACCTTCTGTGAAACCGTTTCTGAGGTGTGTGAGTTACATCAAAAGAAAGGAACACTTTGAGAATCAAACTCAAAAAAGCGGTAATGAAATAGCAGACATACCTGTGTGTCTATGAAAGATAAGAATGACAACTGAAGCGACAGCATGTTCTGTGTTAGTCCTTCTACTTTGTTGCATAGTTGGCTAAACTGAGGTGAAACAGGAAGTCTTGCCCAAGAGAGATGTCAAAGGTGAAATCCCAGGACTTGCAGCATCTCTAAGACAAACTTTAAGTTTTACTGTGCAGAGCTGCAGGACAGCTTAAAAAGTTGATATGTCCAGCAGCCGGTTTTCCATTCTCAGAGGTAATAAAGGCATGTCCTCTTGAGGCAGTTACTCCAGATAAGAGTAGCTGTTCTTGAAAATAACTGATATTTAGTGGATGAGAAATGGTGCTAGAGTGTTTTTGTGTGTGGCAGACCTGTGAGACAGACTTGGCCTCAGATGAATTGCCCTTTTCAAMAGGTAGGGATTCTCCAGTGCCTCTCCTGTGAGAAGCCTGACACTTATAATCGGAGGTCATGTCTGTGACTCATTGGAGACAGTGCCTATTACCTGTGATGCAGTGTCAGCTAGGAGAAGAGAACCATCCTTTATTAGAGTCATACAGGTAATGACTGTGAAGATGTGAATGTCTAATACTAGCAGTATGGAACTACAGGCTTCTGAATGAACAGGGAGCATTTTGCCTTATAGGTAGTTCTGTCTGCCCATTGCCAGAGTGGAGCCTCTTCTATCCTGGAGATGAACCTCGGGAAGGATTAGAGGGCTCTGGGTCCTTTCTTGGCCAAGATTTTAAAACACTCGTAAGCTCAGCACTTACTGTATAGTTAAAAAACAGTATGTCCCCAGACACTAAATGCAAGGAAGTGTATATTGCTGCCATGCTATTTTTCTATAGAATAGACTTTTAAACTTATGACTGTGACATGGTTTAATGTGGATTTGGGGGGTTTCTTTCATTTTTTGAAAGAGAACTTTACTAGTTGTAGACAGTTTATAGAAGAAGCATGGAAAATGAGGTGTCAAACTGTGCTTAAATTTATAAAAGCAGTCAGAGTATCAGAGATTAAAATTTAATGGATTTAAAGTGAAGTTGTTAATGCCCTTATGAACCTAAACGGACCACATAATTTTTTTGTTTTCTTTGCCCAGTGCTGTGCTTCAGTGTTAGAGTTTGTGAAGTTGGAAAGAGTTGTACTCTGGAACAATGGAGTAGTCAAAATAGAGCGGTGATTCAGCGTGCAATGGCAAAATGGATAGTTAATGTAGCTGTAGGATTATTTGTGGAATGCTGTGAAACCCATGACATTCAGACTGTAATTACAGAAAGGGAAGGTCTGTAAACAGCCATTCATCTCCTTTTACAGATGTAGAGGCAATGAGTATGTTCTGAACTAAGCAAACTACGTTGATTCAGCTTATAAGTTTTGCAAAACTATTTATCGGCACAGCATACTTCAAAACTATGGAGTTGTTTTGGGATTTACATCGGATGGAATATTTTTGTGAAGTGAAACAAATTGCAGTGTAATCACAATATGTGTAGTTGTATAAATGTTTTATCACAAGCAAAACACTTTGATGGAGGACTTATTTTTTTAGTGTTATCTAAGAGAGGAGAAAAAATTTCCCAATGAGTTCTGGAAGTCGTTTTCTACTTCAATGGTGTGCTATCTGTACTGCTATTTTTTTAATCTTTTTTTTTTTCTTAATTTATAACATCTTTTTTTTGCATTTACTGTAGAAATCCTTATTTTAAGTTTTTTGTTATGTTGTTGTTAATACTTCCTGCCTGTTGATCCTGCAAGCTTCTATCACATAATTTGAAAGATCTAATTTATATCATAGCATAGTTCTAATCCTTCAGTAGCAGAACTTAATGTGAGTGGACTAGTCATCTTGTTACAATCTATATGATTATGTAGCTAGTAACTGTTTTACGTAGTTGTCAAGCTTTTATTGTTTAACTTTAAAATGGATTTACATAATTTTAGCAATGTCACATTAGATGTAGAAACTCCTGAAGTTTTCTTAATAGCTGGTTAAAATAAATGCAAAAATCCAAGCTTGTATTAAAATCATGTTACTGATGAATCATTGTGTTTGTGTATACTAGGAGCTAGTAGATAGATTTGGAATAGTAGCTGACTTCATAACATGTTTTAACCTGGCTCTTGAGAGAAAGGGTTCATAAGCCATTGTGGCTAGTTTTCAGGCATTTACCTCGGTTGATCTTGGAATTATTTGTCAAGTTCAGCCAGAGGTGAGGAGAGCTCTCAAACTGAGTCCCTGCATGTGTTGTGTAAACAGGCCTTGGGAAAGGTACCCAGAGGAGCTCCTACCGCAGCAAGGTCTGCAATCTACTTTCATTAGGCACCAGTGAATCTGCAGGGGAAAGCAACCTTCAAGGCATATATGTTTTGCAACTGTTYTGTCTGTTTGAGGTATTACTCATTTCAGTTTGTGGTGATCTTAGAAGTGTGTAAGTTCTACTTTCTTTTTTTCCTCTTCTCCAAATGATAACCTGATAATGCAAACATACRTTTGTATGTGTCCTGCCTACCTGAGTGTAGTTCTGCTTACTCAGGATTGCATGTTAAGTGTTGGGTAGAAGAAGCAACTCTTGCCTCTAATTTCTTTGAGACCATTAAGAAATCAAAAGTGTAGAAATGATAGGTCTGGAGTCCTCATTTGTGATTGAACTGCTCAGTAGTTTATTAAATTCATGGCTATTTCCGTTGCTTTGATCTAAAGCAAGCAGTGTTAAATTGAATGTACTCAAGTCAGTAGCAAATTTAGGTTTTTGGTAGCTGAAAGATGTTTCAATTTTTGGCTTTCTGATGGTTCTACTTAAACATGTTGCCTTTTTTCTTTGCATTGCACACTTGCTTCTTATATGCATTTTGAATAGAAGGAATGAAGAAGGTAAAAGGGAGAAAGAGAATTTAAAAGCTGAATAGCATTGTGTCAAGCAATTAGTAATCTTTTCTTTTCTTCTTTAAATGCATATGTAAAAGCAGTTTTTAATCTCCATATAAATTTGCAGATTGGGGCTGAGATTTTATGCAACTTAGCTTATTTTTGTTTTACTGTTAGTAGCGTAAGGTACATGTTCTCATGGTTTTGGGGCTTCAGCAGTTTTATTTTTAGTAGTGGATTATCACCCTCATCATCTCAAAAAACTAGCTATGAAATAGAATGAAATAGGAATAAACATCTGCTCAAAATTTGCTTGTGCACTATCCTCCCTGCCTGTGCTGGCTGAATGGAATAGGTTGCACATCCCAGCTTGTTGTCCTGCCTCCTTTTGCTGGTACTCCCCTCTAGCATTGCTGCTTGTCTGGCCACAGTTAAAATGAGCCAGCTTAGTTTAAAAAGATGACCTTTGTTGACCTAACTCAGTTTGATCACTGCAGTCTAAACAGCAGTTCAGAGGGACATCCTTGACAAGGATGACAGTGACAAGCAGCTGGGAATGGCAAACTCTTCAGCTGATGACAAAACCAAAGTCCAATGAAAGCACTGAAAGCCAGGTGAATGTCTTAACAAGGTGAATTTAGTGGAAGTGTTGCTTCCTTCAGGAATCTGTTGGTTACATCCCCCAAATAAGACTGTTCGTTTGCAGAAGGTAGCATGTGAATGCCTTTTTATTCTGGATTTCCCTGATTTAATTGCTGTGTCCTGTGAGACTGTGCTGTGGTTAGCATTGGCTCAGCATTCTGCATTAGTTCTAAAAAAATACACCTTTTATTAATGGAAATATGGGCAATTCTTTGAAGAGAGCTTTTAATTTGACTCTTTGTAAATACTGAATAATGATACTAAGTTAATTTAAACTGAACTTGAGTGTTGTGGGGGGAAATTTGTGCAGCATTTAGGGCTGAACTGTAACTGGATAGCATTCTTAATTATGCAAGAGTGTTTTTTTCTTTGTCTTTTTTTTTGTCTTTTATAATGTTTTTCTTATATTGGCAGGCACTGACTTGTATTTGGCACAAAAATGATTATAAAATCCGTAGGTTTTAGTAACACTTGTAATTGCATTCTGTATCTTTTCTTTGCAGATCTTCTCTTGTTTTGACCAGCCATGGTACACTGTTGCCAAAATCAAGTAAAGCACATGTGTGCATTTTTTCTGCTGGTGCATTTGAAGAAAGTGATAGCTTCATGTAGTGCCTGAAGGTAACTTTTTCTTTATGAAGTTGAAAAGCTTGAGATTGTTGATGCATGGTAGATATTATCAAGATGCTTAATCTTGATAACATTTTTTATTTTTTGAAGAGTTAGCTTTGAAAGATAGGAAAAAAAGCTGTTCAATTTAAAATTTCCATTTATTTGCATGAATAAAAGGAGATTTTGAGTCCAATTTTCTGATAAATTCCACTTAAATTTGTGAATTAGTATATGAAAGTTATGTACTGTGCAAACCTTTTAATTCGTTTGTGGTGAAAAGTAGGAGAGTTTATCACCATAAATACTCCTAGAGGGGATTTGCTCAGTTATTCTTGAAGTTTGGCGGTTTTACCTATCTAGTAACCTTGTCTGTAGAGAATATTCTTAATTCTTCAGTATAAAGTGGAACTGTTAGCAGAGACTAGAATAGAATTCAGATGTAAGGACAATAATGCTCAATTCATATGATTTTTTTTTTGTGCTTCTGGTGGTAGGTATTTGGGGTGACACGTTTGTGTTTCTAAAAGCTTGTTGTACAGACGTGTCTTGGCTAGTTTTTTGTATCTCCTCTAATCCTCGTAAAGCTTGTAGTAAAGTTACACTCTTGACAGAAAGTTCTTTTGAGTTTTAGGAGTAATTTTACTGGTACAATGTGATGCGTATCTCTTCCCTCCCTCAGTTTTACTGAAATTTTTGTTGTTTTCTCATAGTTTGTCAGTTTTGGTCAGTGGARACAAGTGAAAATTCAAGCTGACTTAAAAATAATAGAGCTATCTGTGTAGACTTTGGGTGTGTCCTGTTCTTATTTTAGGGAAAGGTGTACTTCTTGCACTTCCTGTGAAGTAGTTTAATCCAAAAAAAATGTTTATAGTGATGCAAGAATATTACTGAGTGACTGGAACTTTAACACCTTACATTTAACTTCCACTTGAAATTATTGCACTGCAATCATGACAGCAGTGTTYGTACTTTTGTAGCAGCTTTATTACTGGGGAGATAATTTGTAAACTTTTGAACTTCTGAGGAGAAAATAAAAAGTTTCATGATTGAAATAATCCATACATCTTAAAATAGCTTGTGGTACAATTCAATATTTTCTTTTAGTTATGTGAAATGAAGAACTAAGGGCTTGCTTGTTATCGTTCATCCAGAAGTTTGCAGAGTAGTGTACTGAGTAAATGTCTAATGTGTTAGACTGCACTGTCTTGGTCACCTTATAGAGGTTTATAGCTACTAAGGAAAAAGCTACAGATTTAGCTAGTGAAAACTGAAAGTTGCTGAAAATAGGAAAAAAAAATGTGTAAATTAGTTATTGGCACATCCAACCAAACTAGTTTTGAAAAATGATCTTGGTTATTTTTCATATAACAACATTCTGCATGTTTGAGTGGAAAAACTGTGGACATGGCTAGTATTAAATAAATAGACTTTAATTGTTTCAAGTTAAGGAATTGACACTTATGCCATAGACCATGCTTCTGTTTGTGAAACCTGAGAAACCTGATCTGGGGCTTTTAAAGTGCGTTTCATAATAGAGAAAAACAGTTAATGATCTGTGGTAGTGGCCTCTGCAATTGGAACTTGTACACCTCCCTTTCCGCCAGTGTGTATTTTCTTGTGTTCTCCTAATCATCTCTGTATATGGAGACTCCCCTCACACATATTTCGGATCACTGGAGCACCTACGCTTTCAGTAATAGTCAAAGAACTGCAAGTTCCAAATGTTGATGTTTTGACTTGCTATATATCTTAATGTATTGATGTGAAAGTAAATGTGTTCAGCAGTTTGCTTTTTTTATTTGTTAAACTAACATTTGAATTTCTTTGCAGATTCTAAATGATTTTAGTCGTAGAAGGTATAAACTTCAGAACCCTAAAGAAATCATCATGAAGCTGTATGTATTTCTGGTCAACACTGGAACTACCCTTACCTTCGACACAGAGCTTGCTGTACAAAAGTAAGGAAATTATGAAGCATGCTGTGTTTTTTGTGTGTGTTTCTGCTTGCTTTTCTGATTTTATACATATATAAAAATAATCTTTTGTATCCCAAGTGTGACAGACAGATGAGACTCAGTTGTTTTTTGAATATGTGCGTGTGGTTTCCCTTCTGTATTCATTTTTTGTGTTGGTGAATTTTGAAGTCTCTTGAACTAGCACTGTCAGTGCCTTGCAGGTGGCTGTGCTTGATTAAGGTCTTTTTAAAAGTAGTAAAGGTTAGGAGGTTAGGTAATCCTACCTGTGCTTTCTAGGATGGTGAAAGCAATGCATATGATTGGCCTGTTATTCTTAGGTAACTCCACTGTTAAGATTGGATGCTTTTTGGAAAAGTCAGAATGATTTCTGGTCTTCTATGCTCTTTATTTGTTTGCATTTTTACTTACTGTTCCTCTGGAAAAGGTTTAGCTTGTCATGAATTGAAAGAAATTGATTTCAAGGTCTCTTAAGGGCATGGGTTTTGTGTCTTCTAACCATGCAGTTGCATGGCATGTTTGCCTTTTGTCTTGCAAGTCCTCATAAAAATCTTCCTTGAAACAATTGTGAAGATGTGATGCCTATTTTGTATTGAGTGTCTGAGATGTGCACCTTGAGGTGTTTACGGAGAAGATGTTAGTGAACCACTGTYTGAGGCAGACTCTGACAGTGTTGGCACTCGGACTAAAGTAAAACTAAGTTGGAGATAAAAATCAAAACCCTTGAAGTAGTATGTGAGCAGTACTTACATAGCACTTACAGGAGAAAAGAAAAGGCAAATTATTATTGTGATTTAATAGGCTGTCTGCAATGTCTTGACATCAAAATGGTTTGTTAGCTTTATCTGATGCCATAAAGGAAGGGCACTTATGCTGTACATAGTTTTCTAGGTGATTCTACATGTACTTCTCTACTGCCAAGTCTTTGGAAATGGGAAGTGCCTCTTTTCTGGCTAACAGTTCTTTTCAACACTGAAATACTAAGTTGCATCATCACTCAGCCAGGAACCTTTCTATTTGAGGTGTGCTGAGGGACATTTAGGGACATTTTCAGGGAATAAGAAGCATCTGCAGTTTAGGGTTGTTTGTGTGATGTATGTGGTTTCTCTGTGCTTAGTTTTTGTTTTTTGTGTTCAGCTGATATTTTCGATATATTTCAGCTCATGGATTTTCATGTAGGCACTAGAGGAAGTTGGACTTCCACTTCATACAAAAGATCCTTTCCTAGCAATTTTACTGGGTAGATCRGGAATACTGGAATACTAAGAAAATAGGACTCAACTATACAAGTCTGCTATTCCCTTACAAAACTTTGATATATTGAAGTTTCTTTTTAAACGAGTTTGGTTTTTTTAAGCTCTTCATCTTGCGAGGACCTTCCTGTGCACAACTGATAAAAGTGCCAAATATGTCTCACGCTGTTTGCAGAAGGCGTCACTTATAATGCCACCTCTAAGGTTCTGTGATTTATTATTTTTGTATGTGCTTCTATAATTGCTCCTGAACTTGGGCATTTCAAGAGAGGTGGAATAAGAGTGTGTCAGATAAGATCTCTTCCATTTAAATTCCTTTCCTACAACCTGCATGTAATGACTTGGTCCAGAATATTCTTAAGACATAGTCTGCGTTTTTGAACTTCCAAATAACAGTTTGAGATACAAGGAAGCAAAGATTCTTCTCTCAGGGCTTGTGTTTACTCTGTGAAAGAAATATGATTTTTCTTGTTCTTGGAAAAGTTGAGTTCTGTTGCTTTTCACTCTGTTCTTTCTATTCTCTTCATAGCATGTACAGTAATGTCTCCATTATAGCTATGTTTCTTCTTGTGTCTCGGGATAGGTAAAGTTCTGTSTCAGAAAATGTGATATTGTAGAACACCATGTTTTCTTTCATTAACAAGGTAAACTTCCTTTAACAGAGTTGCAGATCTGATTTGAACACCACTAGACTCTTGAGTACTCAGACTCCTGAATACTYGTAGTAACTTGCTTTTCTGATACTGTAGAGTATGAAACAATCAGCAGCAACTGCTTTGTCCAGGTCTGCTGTTTATGCTTCTACCTAAAAAGAAGCAGTGACATTTCTCACAACAATTCGCTGGTAGATATACTCTCCCTACTCCACCTTTTTTTTTTTTTTTTTTTTTTTTTAATAGAAGGAAATATGCTAATGTCTCTTGACTTTAGTTCAGTTGTTTACAGCTCCAGACTGTTTCACAGCATTTGACATGTAAAATGTGAGCTTTTGCATTCCCAACTGCCTGAAGCATGAGCAGTAGTGCAGTGGTAGGTGGACAGTAAAATCCAAGAGCTTTTCTCTTTACTTTCTTTTTTCACTGCACATTGAAAATATCTGGCAACTATAGTAAAGCTTTTAGAGAGGTCTTGGTGTACTGTTTTGTATCCTTTTCCTAAGACTCTGCTCTAGTAGAGAGTGTAAAGCATCGTCATAGCTGATGCAATTCATAGGGCTCTGGTCAGCCGAAGCCTTAATGCGATGGCTTAATCTTGTGTCAGTGGTCAATGAGTTGCGAGTAGTTGATGTTGACGTGCAGCAGATACCTGGGCTACATAAGGCTACCTTCAAGACTGACCCTTCTACAAAGCCCCCTAAAGCTCGACATATTATTGTGTGATATAAAGCTTTTTATCTCAACCATTTCAGAGCTAATATTGGGTCATTTTCATGTATGCCCTTATCCTCATGCACATTTTGATAATTTGAGACATTTTATCCCTCAATCATGGTACATGCAATATCTGAATTGCCAGTCAGTGCACATTGCAGTCTGTGTAGACTGATTCCTCCTCCTGTCTAGCAATTCTTGAGAAAGAAACCTTTCAAGTATAAGTTTGCATTCTTGAGGTGCTTTTGCTGAATTCATGCTGACATATTGAGTCAATTTTGTGATTGATTTTTATATTCTAAGTAGCATTTCTATGTCAGTGCTTAATGTTTATACACATTTGTTGCATGCATATGGATTGTCTAATTTTCTCTYGCTGTGCATTGTATTCCATTTTATGTACAGTAAATCAGAGTTGATTAGGCAAAATTGTGTTTACATTGTGCATAAAGTGTTAAAAACTCCTGCTCTTGTCTCCTGCAGCTTCAATGAGTTATTATATGTTTATAAAGTAAACAAAGAACATAATATGACTTTTAAAGTTATCTGAAATATTTGATGTGACTTATTCCAGAATTTCAGCAATCTTGAAAGAAGATTGCTGATGTTATACCAGTTCTGTGGAGGAACTCCTCCTTTTGCTTATGGGCTTGGTAGAATACAACAGACTAGCACGTCAAAATTTGTCATTGTGTGGAATAAAAATGCAGTAGATGATGGAAATGAAGTCCTGTTTCACTAAAGACAAGATATATGCCTTTTTACAGGAGTATGTATTTAAAATTGGAGAAACTGAGACATCCATCCTGTCCCCCTCCCTTCTCCCCCTCTCTCTTTCCACCATCCGGTTCTTTTCCTTCAGTGTGGCTGACCTGAAACATGCAATTCAAACAAAATATAAGATTGCTGTTCAGCACCAGGTCCTGGTTGTCAACGGAGGAGAATGTATGGCGCCAGACAGAAGAGTCTGTAGTTACAGTGCTGGAACAGTAAGTACATACTGCATTCTTCTATAAATCAGTTCAGAAAAAGGAAAACATATTATTAATTGATTCTTTACTATTCATCTGTATTGTACTTGGGCTCTTCTATTTTGTGAAACTGATTTTTAAGCATTCAACTTACACATGTAGATTTCAATGTACTTCTAAGACACTTTATGTACCTGATGGAGAAATTGATGATTGAACAATATATTATATTTGCTCAATGTCTGGCTTTGTTTTATTTTTTGAGCATAGGACACCAATCCAATTTTTTTATTCAACAAAGAAATGATCTTGTGCGAACGTCCACCAGCTATCCCCAAAACCACCTTTTCTGCAGAGAATGAGATGGAATTAAAGGTAGAAGAATCTCTAATGATGCCTGCAGTTTTTCATACAGTAGCATCACGAACACAGCTTGCTGTGGTAAGTAAATTCTTACTGTACTTGCAAACCAAAGCAAAATAACCTTTTTGCATGTCAGAGAGGTTGCTTGATATAAATTTTGAAACAATTTGTTCAAAAGTCAGGAAATATGCTGTATTAGCCATGGTATGCTCTTGGGACTCTGTCCTTTCAAGGTTGTTGTTGAAAAGTGCTTGCCTCTTCAGTACACTCAACACTTTTATTAAAAGTAAAAAGTAGTACAGGTTTGTGGAAGCATATTCTTATGGCACTTGCAAAATAAAAACAGTCTGTTTCTTTTGGACTATTGCCTTAGTGCTCTATCTTATTTTCAGAATCTTTAGTTTCTCTCAACAGGAAATGTTGTTTCTTGGTAGACAGTTTCAAATCAAGTAGAAGATTGTTAGGATAGTTCTTAAAATTACCTTTCCAAGCTTCCATGTGTTTTTTTGCCTGTTGAAGAACAACTGAACAACTGTTGAAGAGTTAATAAAAGTAAGCTCTCGCTTCCTAAAACCTTTTTTTTCATTGAGTGCTGGTTTCTCTTTATATAGAAAACAAACAACGGAATTTCAGTTTGGTTACATAACTTTGATAGGGGAATCTATATGCCAGCACTAATACATTAAGTATGCGATATGAATGTCTTCTGTTCAAGAGCATGGCTATAATGTGTTCRATAGCTGAGCTGATTGCTTTCCTTCATCTTGGGAAATGCTGTTTCATCTTAATTTTCTTTACATAAGTTTGAACTTTCATGCTTGGATGTGGAGAAAGAGGTGTGTAACACTTGGCACAGATGAGTAGTAGTATATGGCCTTTAATATGTTGTTTTGGCAGTAAGACTTCCTGGTTTCAGTAACAATTTTTAATGCAGTCTCAACATTTTGTTTGAAATTGCTTTTTTTAGGATTGTACAACTGAATTCAATGAAAAGTAGAGAGTCCGTGATGATTTTTTTGTTTGTTTGTTTTACGTAGTGTTGGTTAACTTTGGCTTCCTTACCTGTTGTGGTAGGGAGAAGTAAGCTGAATAATCTGACACTTGACATATTGTCTGATTTTTAGGCAAAGGGTTTTTTTCACTCTAGTTTATTCTCCTCCTTCCCCTCTGACCTGTTGACAGTCGTTCCTGACTTAGTAAATAGAGCCTGGAGTTATTAATGATCTGTGAGTCATATGACTGTTCTCCTGAGAAGCGTGGATAGCGATCTAGGAGTGGAGACTTTCATTTTTACTCCTTATAAGGGAAATGTGAAAACTCTGGCTTCAGCCACCAAGACTGCAAGTACTTTTAAAACCCCTATTTGTGAGAATGGTAAGAGGATGCTATGGAAGTCAGCAAGACTGACTTTCAGTTAACTTCTGCTAAATACTATTAAAAGTTTCTGTGGCCAATTACAGTTATAACACTAACCTAGAGAGACTAATGGTGACTCACTAGATGATTTTTCAAGGAAAAAAAAAGTCCTCCTTACTCAATGGCATATGTTTGTATTAGTGGGGAAGAAGATTAGTATTTAAAAGTCTTTAAACACGGATTTAAGAAGAATGGAGCATTTATTTTTAGCCTGCAGGCTGATCTTGATTAAGATTGTCTCTTCTACCATGCTTCTTGCCCCCTTCACTATTTGTCTACTTGTAAAAGTGCTATAGGGGTGGTAGTTTTTGTGAATTTTTTTTTGGCTATTTTAAGTGATATTCTTAAATCTTAAAAGCCTTCTTACCAGTGGTTCATTTTATCAGAAATTTAAAATCTTTGAAAATCATAGGCTTTGTATTGTTTTGTGGAAAATTACTGGTACCTCTTGGTGGAGGTTGAGGACATGATGTTAAAACATTATTTATGAGCAAAGAGTGAATAGGCTATTGTGATTTTTATGTGTATCAGGGAATAAAAACTCTATGACAGAGTATTAGTGTAGCATTAAAGCAATTTTTCAGTGTTGTCTTGAATCATACAATCCTTAAGGTTGGAAGGGACCTCTGGAGATCATCTAGTCCGACCCCTCTGCACGCGCAGGGTTGCTTAGAGCACGTGGCATAGGGTGGCATCCAAGCAGGTTTTGAAGATCTTCAGAGGAGACTCCACAATCTTGGCAACCCCACTCTTGGCAGCTTGTTCCAGTGCTCTGTCACCCTCACTGTTAAGAAATTTTTCTTTAAGTTGCTGTGAAACCTTTGGTTCTTTGGTTTGTGACCATTTCCTCTTGTCCTGTCAGTAGCTAGCACTGAAAAGAGGCCAACCCTGTTCTACTCATTCCCTTCCTTGAGATATTTACAGACACTGATCAGACTCCTTCTCTTCTTCAGGCTGAACAGTCCCAGCTCTCTCAGCCTTTGCTCATGGGGCAGATGTTCCGAGCCTCTGATCATCTTTGTAGCTCTGTGCTGGGCTCTGTCCAGCAGCTCCACATCTCTCTTGTACTGAAGTACTTGTAATTGAAGCGTATTAAGTGGTAATTTAGAGGGAAAAAAAAAAGTCAAGAAATATGGAGAATGTGGCTAGAACATTAATCTTACTCAGGGTTCCACACAAAGTTTTGGGCTGAGAGGAAGAGGGAGCATGAGATATTAATGCTTATCAATATTGATCAGGGAAGAGCTAGGGAGTCTCTGAAGTTTTGTAGTAATAGTGAGAATGATAGATTCAAAGCCACATCGAGGACGTTACACAGGAGACTTTGTACTACAAGTACCTGAAGAATCTTGTGTTAAAAGGGTCCGAAGGTTTGTTCCTTTTAAATGAATTTGCTAACTTCTAAACAAGCTTAGAAAAACAAAATTGCAATCCTTAAAATGAATGTTTTCAGTAACTATATTTAGAGGAGGGCGTGATTGGTAATATATGATAAAAATTATTTGTATCAGGAGAATGGAAGAGTGCAGTCTAAAATTTAGCTCATATTCTAACCTTAGCTGTTCTTGTCAACAATAAGTAACACTGCTATATAGCTGTGTTTGGGGGTGAGGGGGGTGGGGAAGTAGGTTTTTTTGCCTACTTGTTCTTATTTAACCTGATCTCTGCTCTTTCCACTGTGCACAGTATAATCGGACATTGTAGGAGATGGTAAGAAGTAGATGGATGAGGAATGTGGCAATGTATACATTAAAATGGGCTATGTGTGTAACTTGCACCTTAAATTTTGAGGTATTTTTGCAAAATTAGTTATTTTGTGGAAGTTCAGCATTTATGTCTGTTGCAAATTTACAGTACAAATTGCTTTGAAGATGTTGCTAATTCATAATATGTTCATTCAGACTTATTATTTACCTCTGCTTATTCTGTGCCTATATTTCACAAATACGACAACTTGGTTTCTTATCATGTAGAGAATGACAGCTATTTTGGCATGCAGTGACTTCAATATTTGAAATCTTCTTCCTCATTCTAACCCAACTTAGAAACTTCTGAATGTAACCAGTCTTTTGATGTCTGTGACTTCTTCTGTGCGCATTTGTGACAAGTATATTTTAGAACTATGTGAAAGATGTATTCCCTACACACCTTTCTCTGCTGATTTGGAGCATTTCTTTTTGCCTTGTGAAGGTGAATAGGTATTTCTGATGCACTTTCTGATCTATACTTTGTGAAAGGTCATATGGTAGTGTATACATTCTTTTTCACACTTTGTAGTAGTTCTTGACTCCTAGCAGATATTTTTCTTCTTTTATATCTTTTCTCCATCTATTTTCCCTGTCTGTAAGCTYATGTTTGCTTCATGTCTGTTAGGGCATCCAAAGCTGATGGGCACTGGTTTAGAATCTGCTTTGCTGTCTGCAGTTTAATTGTCGACTCTTTTAGTTCCAAGTGGTTCCCCTGTCTTTTTTTTCCCATCTTACTGATAGCCTACATTTTGGGAGAGTTCGGTAAATAATTTTATTCTGCATGTTAACTTGAGCAGTGTTGAAAATTTGAATACATTTTACTAATGGCTTTTTATGACATGAACTGAAGCTGTKACTAAGTTATTGCTTGTTTCATCTTTCAGAGGTTTTTAATGTAAGGTGTGTTAATAGAGAAAGTATACAAATGTAACATTTTCCATAACATAAACAGAAGCTATTTTTCTTCAGATGCTGTTCTTGCCTACGTGAGTCATTGTCACCTGAACAACTGAGCTACTTTTATGACTTAAYGTGGTTCATTTTAGTGTTGGTAAATATCCTTTTTCCTGAGCTAGAAGCCTGAAGTATGGCTGGAATATTAGTGCTCTTGCAACTTGRTATGGGTATAAGAATTTGTAAAAGTAGTTATTTATTCTTTTTTGACTGAAACTGATTTCACTGACTTTTATATTTAAAACTTTTTAGATTTAATTCCTACTAACCAAMAGTACTCCTGCATCGGATCTCTTACCAGCTATGTGGTTGTCCGCTGTTCCATCATTTTAATGTCAATATATCTCTGATATATATTTCAACTTTGATAAATTTAAGCTATATTAAAGGGTTTTTCACTAATTGTTTTTGGCCTGGGTAATTAACTGTATAGAATTCATAATCTAGAAACTCAGTACCCTTAAATAAATTATGTCTGGGATTTTAATTTGATCCTTTAGCAGTTAAAATTTAAGTTCTTATCCTAGCTTTTGTCAAATGCAGCAGTACTTTTGTTTTATAGGCTTTTCCATAAGAAGTCTTTGTTCAGTGTTTGCTGCATCTGTTGGTTGACTTTTAATTCCTAGTTAGTGCAACCCTTTAATCCTATTTTTGTTTTTTTTTTTTCTCAATATATTTTTCCCTTTGACTAAAAATTTAGTTGTGCTTGAAGTATCCCAGCTTGCCATTTTACAAGTAACTTCATTCCCCTCTTCCAGTTCAGCAGTTTGTCCTTGAGCTGCAGTATGTGGACAATGAAGAACACAGTGTTTGCACAAATTCATATACACACCAGCTTACAAGAAGACAAGCTGTTCTTCACACAGTGTGTTCTGCCCTGCTGTGTTAGTCTGGTCTAATCTTTGAGTCTTTGGCACTGTTGCTAAGATGGAATTTATTTCTGTTAATCTAGTGTGTGTGTGTGTATATTTATATTCCTATTGATTTAAATGAGCTTCATTTTGTTACTTGTCCAGAAGGATGTTGGAATACTGCACTGTTTATTAGTAAGTGCACTTCACATTTCTTGTYACAGTTGATGTCAACTGATGACATCATTATTTGATGACATAATTGTTTCATTTGATCACCTAAAGCTATGACTTTAGATGTGGTCAGAGAATGTGTATTGTTTTGGTTTAGTTCCAGATACTTTCCCATGGTTTGTTTTTTAATTCAGATGAGCAATTAGGCAGTGCAGACCAAGTCTTGAAATTGATGGTAAACATTTGGATGGATGGAAAACAAAACTTTTTCCGTATTTTAGATATTATACTTTTTTTCTTGCTTCTATTGATAAATATACAGGTAAATACAGTTAAAATCCTTTGTGTGAGCCYGTGAGTTTCTTGACAGTAAAGAAATTAGGATTCTTTCATATACTGTTCAGTATTTAGCCTGAAATTAACCTGGGTTCATCTGTTCTTGAATTGACAGTGGAGTTTCTCAGGGTCCAGGCTACCAGTTGTACAGGGAAATTGTCAGTGTTCTAGGTGTGTTGGTATGTCTGTGTGAGAGGAGTATAGCTCTACAACKCACATCAATCTTTATTGTATTATTTTTCCCCCCCGCTGTCTGTAAGCTATTGAGTATTTATGGGAATTGCTGAAAATACTGTAAAAAATCAGTCGCAGAAACAAGCATTACTAGACTTTAATTGCTGAAGTTGGCAACTTTATTGAAGTGTTAAAACATATGTTGCACTTATGTTTAAAATAATTYATTTTTTAAGCCTTCATTTAGTAAAGAACTGTTTAATTTTTCCCTAGGTACTGACATGCTGATTCTGTGAAATAGAATGATCTTGATCTCCTAAATTAGTTAAAGGATGTCTATCCCAAAATACTGTCTATAGAAAAGGCAGGAAAGACAAGTCTGCTCACATGAAGATGCATTTCGGTAGTGATAGAACGATAGAAAAGATATTGTGTAGGTGTTAATTTCTTTCTTAGCTACATTTAAGCTGTATACAGAATAGTTTGTGACTGGTAACATGTATTCCAAAGGAAGCCAAAAGCTTTCACCGCATTATTCTAAATGGATTTACAGCCCTCTTGTTTGCAATGCATGGATTGCAGGTTTGAATTAGTCTTTTCTTCCTGCTCTGTTTGTTTAAACAACAACCAAAAAATCACAGTTGACATACTGTTCTTGCRTCTGCTTGGTACATCCAACAGAAACAGTTATCCATGCAATCAGAATAGTATCTCTTAYTACTTCAATCCCACTAAGAGAATTTACTTTGGGAGGATTATAGTATGGAATTCTGTTGAGTTATGTCTGTTACGTTAGATCTTATGTATCTTGAAATTATCGTGTTGCTGTTGATACATGTTGGGAGGCACTTGGTTACCCTCTCAGCTTTGTATACTTTTTGATAAATCTTGCAATAGTTAAAGTACTTCTTTAAAATTGAGTGTATAGATGTGTGTGTACTAATCATTCATCTCCTGCTAGCTTAGATAAACTGGTAGTTTAGGAAGGAGTGGAATTTTGTCATACCACCAGAGATGAGAATTTAAGTTTTTATTTTTTAAATGAAAAAAAMCCTAACTTCCAGGTTTTATCAGTAAATTCCAAAATGTTTTAATAAAATGATCTGCAGCTTTGTCGTTTATTTGGGGAAGATAAGCTGYCATTGTTGGACTCTTGTGTGTGTATATATATGTGTGCTGCTAGCCATGTGATCAGCAACAAATGCATTTTGTAACRTGATGCTGTTAGAATTTCATTTTCTAAGTATCTCACTTCACTGCGGCAGCAATATAAGACTAAAAATCTATCTAAAGCTGTTTACACTTTCTGTTGGTTTTTTTTCCTGCAGGAAATGTATGAGGTTGCGAAGAAGCTTTGCTCCTTTTGTGAAGGTCTTGTTCACGACGAACATCTTCAGCACCAAGGCTGGGCTGCCATAATGGCCAATTTAGAAGATTGTACATATTCTTACCAAAAGTTACTTTTCAAGTTTGAAAGTGTGTATTCAAGCTATTTGCAGTCCATAGATGATATCAAGTTGAAACTTACACAGTAGGTTTGCCATTAAACTTCAACCTCCAAAGTTGTTATTTAAAAATACATTTTTTTGGTTTGTGTGTCTGCTTAGTTTTAACTAATCAAGYGTGAGATTATTGGATTTTTTTGGTTTAGTTTTTTTCCAAGAATGCTTTTTGCTCTATAGCAGTCATTTTTTTAGCTGACACTTTGCTTTGTACTCATCAGCACACAGAAACATGTATTAAATTATGTAGAAGATAAGCTCATTAATGAACAGCTGTCTAAGCGATGGAGTCATTCCAAATGTACAGTAGACATAGCTGGGTAATAAATTCAGACACTAAACAGAATATTTTAAATATTAGCACTTCTAAATTAATGACTTTTTAATTCACTAAAACATGTTAGGAATGATGATCTATGTTGAGAATAAAACATGAAGCTTATTTAAAGTTATTTATAAGACAAAATTTATCTTTGTATATGTGTATTTGTATCCTACAAAATCTGGCCATTACTTCAGAAAAGCTTTGTCTTTCTGGAAACTAGTATTACAGGGTTTTTCTGTCTGTAATTTACCTAATAGAATATAAGTTGTTGTTGGCTGCTTAAAGAAATAAAGCATGACTATGGATTACCTTAAAAGTTGAACTTTTTTGTTCTGTCCATACCAGTTATATAGAAACATTCAAACTCCACAAAAATAACATCAAAAGAACATCAGCCCATTACTAATAAGCAGGATGCAAACATAAAAGTTCTTTTAAAATTGGCATGCCTTCATCAAACTTTTGTTGCTTCTTTTATGGTGTTATAAAGATAAGTTGAATCAGAAATTTAGAAAGGATAGCTAAAGTTTTAGTAATACTAGATGTAATACTAGATTCTACGTACTGATGTTTTTTCATTTTTACCCTTTTTAAAAAAGCTTGGGTTCAGCTGTTTCTGTGATGGCCAAGATACCCCTGCTGGAGTGCCTAACAAGACATAGTTACAGAGAGTGTTTAGGAAGACTGGATTCTTCAGCTGAGCATGGAGGGGCAGAAAGTGAAGAAACTGAGGATGAGAAATCTGCAGAACTGGTGCTTTATTCTGATTTATCTAAAATGAACAATAAATCAGTGTTAGCCTCTTTTTGCAAGTCAGTTGAACGGTCAGCTTTGGATGGTACAGATCCTGGAAATGTAAAAGAAGATAAGGAATCCAGTCAAAATGCTGCTGTCGGGGACAGTGAAACATCAGTAGAATTGAGAGATGATCAGCCTTCCTTCAATGTGTCTCTGTTAGACTGGATAAATGTGCAAGATAGGCCTAATGATGTTGAATCATTGGTCAGAAAATGTTTTGATTCTATGAGCAGGGTAAGTTAACATTTCTTAAATTCACAGTGTATGCTGAAAATTTCCTATGGAAAGTTGCTATTTATTTTCCGGATGCCAAAACTTTTGAAGAATCTTGCTGTTCTATAACCTGTTTCCCTGCTAACTTTGTGAATATAGAGCAAAGCAGGGAGTGCAGAAAAGTACTTTGAGTTCTTGAGTTTTAAGAATCAGACTTYTAATAAACTTTATAATTTCCCAGTGAATGCTCATCATCTTGCTTGCTTCTCATAATGTTTTTATTGCTGTTTTCTGTTCTTTGTTTTCACATAAATGGAAATTATACTTTTGGTGAAACTGAAATTTTTTCCAGGACCAAAGCTATGGTTAAAAAAAAAAGTTTATATTAAATGCAAGACAGAGTGTTTAAGTTATTTTAATTGTGATAGTTTTATATAGCATATGCATATTAAAAATATATACAAACTGATGCAGACAGATTTGGAAGAGCCCAACACACYAGCTTATTTCTGCTGTTTGCAGAGTACAATCTCACTCTTTCTAAATTACTTCTGTCTTGACCATTATATCTTAAAATAAATGAACAAAAAAAACCCCACTACAGTTCCATTTTTATTCCTTGCTTTATTCATCATTTATAGTTTAAGCTGTTGCTTATTCTTAATATTGGTTGACCTAATTTTGCATTTTTTGATTCTGTATTACTGTAGTCTAATGCTTGAAACAAGAATACAGTCTTTGTCTTGAGCAATTCATTTCCACCTTAAGACAATCTGCTGTCTTCATTTCTGGACTCCATCTCATATAGGCATTCTGATGTAGACAGTATCAACAAGCAGTCAACTTGTCAATTTTTTTTTTTTTTTCTTTTAGATTTCACCTCAAAAGTAGTTCCCCAATTAGAGTAAATATTGGGGCAACTTAGTCTTAGGTAGACCTCAATTGCTGTAGTGGAGAAAAGGCTTGGTGAATAATTGGGCTGAGGATGATGGGAATCTCTTTGGTAAAAATAGCAGCATTCAGTTTTGCAGGGGAAAGGCTTCCTAATGCCTGAAGCCTGAAGCAATCCTCTGCCCTGTTGATTTGTAGCACCTCACAGTGACSTCTACCAGTTTAAAAACAGATTGACAAATGGCATTGGTGCAGTTTGAAAGAGAATATATTCACTTTGTGCATGTTAATAATCAGGGACAGTATAACTCTGAAAATAAATCTTTTAAGAGGCAAGTGTTAAACAGTTGCTTCCATGTATTATTCTAGTAATTCTAAAGATACAAATATGGAAAAAAGAAGATCTTTGACTAAAATACTTTTGTCTTTTTTGATCAATTTGTAATTTCTGGTATATGGCACACATTTTAGGGAGTGTATCTTGTAATTACATGCTTTTCTGCCCCTACCTTTGTCTCGAGACCACTCAGAAGCCTTTTGTCTCGACTACTGTTATTGTTTTACAAATTGAGTTGCTTTTTGTAGAGGGGAAAAAAAAATCTGGTTCTTCCTATTAACGTGAGATTTCTGTGTTATAAAACAGAAATAAGATGTGAAGGAAATTCTCTAATTCAGGGAGGTAGATGATTCTGGCCACAGCCAGAACTAATCCAAGCAAATGATCGGTGTTGATCTATTTTGTTCACCCTGTCTACAGCCCTCATCCCTGCTGATTTCCACCCCCTGCCCTCAAAAAAAAAACCCCAAAAACACAAAAACAAAAAAAAAACCCACCCCTGGGATTAAGTCAAAAACATGGTAAAAAGAATGGATCAAGGAACTGCAAGGGSGAAGAAGAGGAATCAGTTTTCTCTGGTGCCTTTTTATTTAAAAAAACTCCTTACTCATCTATTCTTTAAATTCCCATGCAACATGGACACACAATCTTGAGCAGAATGTCAATGAAAACGAATTATTAGAGCAGTCTCGATGAATCCCAGAAATCACTGGTTAATCAGTGCTTCTTGAAGACAATTTACTTGAGTGTTCATCAGATACTCAAACTTAGCTCTTGCATCTCAGTTTTTAAAAAGCCTTAAAGTACCTTGTCACTTTATTTGTCCTGGGTTTATTACCAGTCCCCTTACTGGCTTCCCCATGCACATACTTGAAGCACATGAAAAACCTGTTGTTGGTAACTGCTCTTTAACCTGTTGTATTTCTCCACTTTTTATATTAAGTAGCRTATTTCCAGAATACAAAAGTGATGAAAGAAAGCTTTAGTACAGTTAGGTTAGAGAAAGTGGTATTTTTATTCACGTTAAACGTAAARAAGCAACTTCTATCCTTGTTAGTTTTTATGTTCAATGCTGGAAGTGAAATGGTAGAAACACTCCATGGTGACAAAAGAGGCAGGATTTTGGCAGTTCTGTGTGGCCCCACAGGGCAGTATCTCTTTCACCAGGCTCTCACATACCAGATGGCATTCAGAAGCCATTTGGGATAAGTGTGTTCATCTCCCACTAATGCCTCATGACTCTAAGTGTATTCCTAACTACCTTATTCCGTGTTTAATTTAAACTCTATCCTATTGCAATTGCTTTTTTCCCTTCCCTTTTTTTCCTTCTTAACTAAATAAATGAAGGCTCTAATTTATTTTATTGTTCTTGTAGTAAGACYTGAAGAATCATCCATAATATTGGTTGGCTTTAATGTGGCCTCTTAATATTTCAACATTATCGTTTCTGAATAATGGTCTGTAATGGAATGCRATAAAATAAACTTTTAATTTAAAAAAAAATGTAATAGCAGATATATTAGCAAAATGTATAGCAACCCTGCCTTTCTATAGCTTGCTTTCCAATTGTCTAGAACTGCTCTGCTTATCTAAGGAGCCATCAAATCTCTAGAGAGAGGCTAATAGGTCTTGTGTTTTTAATCTCTGCTTTCTGTTATGCTTTCCATTAAGACCAATGGAGACTGGTTTCATTTGCTTTAACGACATCCTTCCTTTCCACCCCTGCGTTTTATTTTTCTGCTTTCAAGAATCTGATTATATGCTCTGTTCATCCARAAGAGTTCAAAGAAATTCAGGTCATAATATAGAATCCAGAGACTTATTAAATCAGAATTTTGAAACGGACAAAAGATGTAAGCATACATAGGATTCAAATGAAAATTGAARTATAGTATGAGAAATTATAGAACTATATTGGAAAAAATATTTTAGTAGACTAAGTGTTAACTAAGGGCTGATAAAAGCTTGCTTGTASAACTTCAAAAATGAATTTTAACCTGATACATGTGCAGTATTTAGGTATTCTGCTTAAAACAAGAATAAGGATGTACCTATCTTTCTCTCTTTTTTGTTTTTCCTCCTTTTTTTTTTTTTCTTTAGCTTGATCCAAGGATAATCCAACCCTTTTTGGCAGAATGTCGGCAAACTATCGCCAAACTAGATAATCAGAACATGAAGGCTATTAAAGGTCTTGAGGATAGGCTCTATGCATTGGACCAGATGATAGCAAGCTGCAGCAGACTGGTAAACGAACAAAAAGAACTTGCTCAGGTAATACATATGTGGGTGATGGATTTAAAAAAATTCATTAAAATTTAAGTTTAAAACCTTTGAATTTGCTATAKCTTATATTCATGTTGTCAGTGCATAACACACAGTCATGTATTAGTTTAAGTGTTCATTCTATAGCATTAGAACAGCTCAAAGTTAGTGATAGTGATTAGTGTTAGTGATGGAGAGTACTGGATCTTAAATATTTCATGAGGCTTATTTTCATGTTATTTCATATATATTTTTATATCTGATTATTCTAAATATGTGTATGTGTATATATACCTACAAGAAAAGCAAAGTAAAAAAAAAGCCTTCTATGCGTAATGWCATAGACTTGAAGAAAGAATAAATGTGTTATATCTAGAGCTGTCAACTGCTTATTAAGCTGTATATTTTTATAATTATTTCCATCTAGGTTTTCTTGTGTATAAATATGGAAAAATACTTAACTCTTCAGCCAATCAATATAAAACAGCARTACAAAACTACTGATTTGAGACACATCAGTACCCAGTATTGTTTCTTGTTTATTTTTTTAGAATTTTTTTTTCAGAGTGGGTAGGAATCAGTTAAAATATGGTCAAGCAAGAACAATTCTAGGAAGTACATCTTAAAAGCAGTGAACACTCCAGAGTTACGAAGAATTGATGTAACACTCCATTTTATTAATCATGCTTATTTTTGTTCTTTATAACATTAGAAGAGACTAAATGGTACTTAGCTTTTGGAAGAAAACAGATATCCACGTTCATGGCATGATGGAGGGAATGTGTAGCAAGAACGATTTATATAATTTATATAATTTTAATTAGACAACTTTRCAGCTTGTTCTTGCCTTCAGTCTAGTTGCTGCAAAGGTTTGACACKTATTCTTAGTACTTTGAAGAGCAGACAACTTTTTATCTGCTTTATGTGCCTGCAAACCAGTTGTCATGAGTCTGTTTGTCTCTGCWAGCTCATGCAGGCTCATTAAATGTAAAGCAGAAACAAAAGGAGAACGTCTGTAATGAAAGGCAAGGATAATGCATGAAACTGGTATTGTGCCAGGATGGCATGTTTGTGTGACAGRCAGTGTTCAGGACTAATTTGCTGGTTTACTTTCAGTGTACTGTCTTTTTCTGACTCTGGACTAATTCCAGGGTCAAATAAATACATCCAGTCAGTTGGTGAGCTTCTCCAGTCCTTAATCCGCTTTCTTGGTAGCATTACTTAGCTGTCGTGCAGCTCTATCCATGCTGATGCAATTTGCCTGGTGCCAATTCTTCCCTTTTACTGAGCAGACATGCTCCTTATGAGAAGAAAMGGGGAACTCGGCCACCAGAAAACTGCATGTCTCTTTGGTATAAAATATCCTTTCAGATGGAGGATCAGAGGAAGAGGTGATTTGCTTAATTGTTGCTCATCAGGCTCCTAGTGAGTGGAGTAATGTGTCCTCACTAGACAGTGTCATTTGGAGTGATAAGAAATTTAAAATATTTCAAAATGTATACCTCTTTTATTTTTAAAATATTATAATGACATGGTAAAGCTCCTTTTCTAAATACAGTGTCTGTAAAGAACTACTGTTAATTTGATGCCTAATTTCATACTTTGGTTACGATGGAAAGAATATTAAAATGTGCCTGATCGCTATCTAACATTCAGGTTTTAAGCATCTCATCAAAGCTGAAGCACGAATAAAGGGTTAAGAGTTTCCTATCTTTGCTTGCACGGTGTTGTATCTTAGTGGGAGTAAAGGTASAGCCAGTATTTTGGGCCTCTCAAGGTCCAAGGTAGAAGCAGRCTGTCTGTTGCGTAGGACCTAGAGTTCCTGCTGCATCCTCTGAGCCACTTGCTGTTACATAAAGGTAGATGCTCCAAGTCCTTCTGACAGCATTGTTTAAAAGTAGAGCCTTTTCTGAAGGAATAGATTTAGGAGTAAGTTTATGCTAAATTGAGTGCAGCTGACAGTTGTGGTRGACAGATGCAGCATAACAGTGTCTGGACTCTGCTCAGAACTTCAGAGGACATTGTTGGAAGTTGTAGGGGCTTTCTGGAGATTCCTGAGGAACCAGAGGGTAATTGCTGCTGATGGGAAACGGGAGGTAGGCAAGAACCATGTTGGGGGAGGCCTTTGCTTCTCCTGGGAGAAGCTGTCTTGGTTGCCCCGAATCAGAGGGCATTGGGATGTTTAATCCAGGTGTCCCTTGATTAGGTTGGCTCAAGTACCCTGTGAGTCAGGAAACCTATATATAAAACTAAGGTTTTATTTCAGTATTTAAAATCCTAAAATCACATTCCAGTAGGTAAAGTACTAATATCAGAACTGGCCASGTATTGTTTGAATATCTCCAAAGATGAAGATTCCACAGCCTCTCTGAGCAACCTTAGTCATTCTCACAGTAAAAAGAAAAAAAAAAAAATCCTTACCTGCAGATGGAACTTCCCATGTTTCACCTTGTGCCTGTTGCCTCTTGTCCTGTTGCTGGGCACCACTGGAAAGAGTCTGGCTCCATCCTCTATAAACCTTCCCTTCAGATATTTATACACATTAATAAGGTCCCTCCTCAGCCTTCTGTTCTGAACATGCTGAACAGTTCTGGGCTCTGTCAACCTTTTTGCATATGAGAAATGCTCYAGTCCATCGTTGTTGCTGAACTCAATCCGCTAACTGTATGTCTCTCTTGTATTGGGGAGCCCAGAATTGTACTTACCACTCCAGATGTGGCCCCAGCAGCAGGGTTGAGCAGAAGGGGATGATCACCTCCTTTGGCCTGCTAGCAGTGCTCTTCCCAACTGAGCCCAGGATGCCACTGGTGTTCTTTATTACTCCCAAACCAGGAAGTCGTCTCCATACAACCTGAATATGGAAAAGCTAAGGCCAAGGAACTATGTTTTTGGAAAGGTTAAGGACAGCTGAAAACATGTGCACCTAATGGARTATATTTCACATGTTTAAATATTAACACATGCAACAATAATTATTTGGTATGCTATTCTTCATACATTCTTTACTAGGGAAATTTGGTAATTCATCTTAGTTTTTGGATGACTGAAAACTCAGTTTTCCTAATATTTCCTAATGATGAGGTGTTCCCTAGTCAATGGATAATTGARTGAAGGTCATGTTTGAATTCACACRTAAGTACTTACRAGAATGATGGGGGAAGATTAGCTTCACATCTTGATTTCCAAAGCAATGCTGAATTGCTATAAGTTGATGCAAGTTTTGTTTATGCCAGAAGACAACAAACTGATTTTTAGCAGAAACTAGAAAGTTCATTGATCATTTTATTCCCAGTAGCTACTTTCTTATACAGCATCAACTTATGATCTTTCATTTGCGTTGGCTATTTTTTCAAGTTATTATATGGTTGTGTTGGTAATTTTTTGAGTGAAGAAGGATTTCAGGTAAGATTTATCTAGAATAGATTAAGACTGAGAAAAGTGACATTGGCACTTGACTGTATGTAGCATCTGTTATMTTCCAGAATAGTTAAGGGAAGTTACTAAGGGAAGACGACTGCCATTCTTGTGGAGGAGACTTGATTATATGAACATTGAGTGTATAAAGGATTCAGTGCTTTTTGCTTGTTGTAAAACTTGTGAGACAAATGTCTTTTGTCCTCTAGGGATTTTTGGCCAATCAGAAGAGAGCTGAAAACTTGAAAGATCCTTCTGTGCTGCCTGATTTGTGTTTGAGTCACGCAAATCAGCTGATGATTATGTTAACTAATCATAGAAAACTATTGGATATTAAGCAGAAATGTACCACTGCCAAACAGGAGCTTGCAAATAATCTACAAGTCAGACTAAAGTAAGTTGCAACTTTTCAACTTTATATTGCAAATTCCACTTAGATTGAGAGTGTTTAAACAAAAGAGCTATGAAGAAGACTTTAGCAATGTATACATTTTCTTTTTTAATGTAAAGGAAAATAAAAGCTGCATAATTAAATTTGTGAAGTTTTTTTCAAGTGTGAAACAAAAGAGAAATTTCTTCTACAGTTTTAACACTCTTTACATTAGTAAAACAATATCCAGGAGCCTGTGTCTCCCCTTCTCTACCCATCAGCTACCTTTCTCACAAGCTACCACTCTTATTTAAAATTTGATTGGCAATTATRTTGATGATTTAAAAAGAGTACAACGAATGAAAGTAAAATGTTGTTCAGTAGCTTATGATCATACAAAAGCAGGGAAAAAATTCAGTATTTTGTGGCTTTCTGACAGTTTATGAAGAATTGTTATATTTCAAAACTGAAAATGACAGTTAGTAAAAATAAAACCTTTTTCATGTTAGCATTATTTTTGTATGACATGGATGGTAACAGGTAGCTTGCATTACTGGGAAATGAAGGGTATTTTTTTACTGTATCTAATCCTTAAACATCAGTTAATCTACTATGTCACATTCAGGGAAAAAAACTTAGAGATTAATTTCCTGGAAAACATATTATTTACTCTATCAGCTAACAATTAGGCCACCATAGCGTAGTATTTTGTGTCCTTGAAAAGTTTACAGTTTATATAGACAAGGCAGGTACAAGATRCAGGAGGAGGTAAAGCAGAAACAAACTTGTAAGACTAAATCAACTTACCTTCAATATCAGCTTCAGTATCTTATCTAACTAACCTTAGKAGCAAATAACCATAGGTATAATGATAAGGAAAGGACATAAGGATATTTCTCTGTGAGCAAATTTGCAGATAGTTTAGCTTATCTGATCAAGAAGCAGTCTTCATATTTAATTGTGGATGAAGTATTTTTTCTGTGAAATAGTTMATCTTCTTTTTAAATCCACATAAATTGCTGGCCTTTGTAAGAGTAAGTTGCTAAGTGGAAAAAGTATGTCTTTTTGTATTTAAATCTTCCATTTGTTAGCTTTGTGAAATGTCTTCTTTATTTTGTGGTAGGTAAGACTTCAAGGTTGTTTGTTGCTGTGAGATAAAATCAACAGTGCATTCATCTTCTAGTTTTTTTTTTTGTTTTGTTTTTTGTTTTTTTTTACTTAGAGGTGCCTAAAAGTTACCTCACAACTTTTTTTGGCAGCAAAGCATCTATAATTTTTCCCCTCATATGCACCAGTATATCCTCTTCTTTTAAGTGTCTGACTTGTGATGTAGTTATGTTGGTGTTTATGCTTTGAACTGATCAAGATAAAAAGAAAAAATTGTATTTACAAGGCCATGGAAGATACAATTATTCAAAATTGGAATTTGTATGTGATCTGTTATTTGTAGTGAGGGAGTAGATTGTAATAATTATTTATCTTTTGGTTTCTGTGATAGTAACATCACCTTTAACAATTCTTCTTGATAATCCTTTTCAGTAAGTACTTTTAAAACTTATAAGTAGGGTCTTAAAGTAAGTGTTGACAAACCATTTTTTTAAATCCCTCTATGGAGAAGATTGTAATATCATACCACCTAAGGTTKTGTATGCTAAGAGCATTACTTGTCAACCCCAAAACTCATATGGTGATAACATTCATTTCTGAGCACTAAATAGACTTCTTTCTAGGAGAAGTTAAGAGGGAGCTGTAGGGCAGCTATTGAATTCTGAATTATTTGACATTTCTAAATATACTGGTGTTGTCCCATGTAAAACAATGTCATTTTTCAGTTGATTAAGGTGTGCTGCTAATGATGGTGAAATTTAAATATAGAAGGGATACCTAAGTTCTTATATTCTAATGTGTAACCTACTTTTATAGGTGGTGTTGTTTTGTAATGCTTCATGCCGACCAAGATGGAGAGAAACTGCAAGCTTTGCTACGTCTTGTAACAGAGCTCTTAGAAAGGGTCAAGGTTGTAGAGGCTCTCAGTACTGTTCCTCAAATGTACTGTCTAGCTGTTGTTGAGGTTGTAAGGAGAAAAATGTTCATAAAACACTACAGGGAGGTAAGTAAGAAACTTTTTGAGACCAAACCTTCATCAGTGTAGAAATCGGTAACTAAATATGTATGTTTTGCCTTCTGCAGTGGGCAGGAGCTTTAATAAAAGATGGGAAACATCTCTATGAAGCTGAAAAGGCAAAAAGGGAATCTTTTGGTAAACTATTCAGTAAGTATTTTCTGTTCTGTAGAGTCAATAATAACTACGACTTCTGTCTCTGTATTTAAAGTAGTTGCATGATACTGGTTTTGCTATGTTAAATAGGGAACACCAACAGCATGCCAGGTGGTCCTAGTATGAACAGTATTTTTTTTAGTCATGTTGCCATCAAATTCATACATTTTTTTTTCCCATACATTTGTTAAAAATGCCATGAAAGCTCTAATTATTTCAGTGCTTGTGGTAGGTAAGACTTCAAGGTTAATGTACTTGAGGACAATTTCTGCATAAATGTGTATTGTGATCTTTACTGTTCTTTAAGTAACACTCTGAAAGTGTTATTGAATATTAGAATACTGGCACACATACCTCTATAATTCTTCAAAACAAAAAGGAAATAAAAAGCTATATCTGAAAAGCTGACTGGAGGTAAAAATAAAATGAAATAAAGCCTAAAGTTGTGAATAAATCTTGGTTCTTCTTTCTCTAAAGCTGTTCCAGCAATACGTTCAAAACGTGTGTTGCAAATAAACTACTAAAATAAGAGAATTGAGCAAAAGAGTTTTAGGAAACATTGGAGAAGAATTAGMAGAACTGCAAAGAAAATTTTAAAATAACTATGTTTTTGTGGTGGAGATGAATGTTATCAAAAAGAAGGCTTATTGATGGGAAAGTTTTTTCGCAGTTCTTTTTTGGTTGAAGTTCTGTGGTCACTTGCAATTGTTTTTGAACTCAAGAATGACATGCTTTGTAACGTACTCAGATCTACTCTAGATGTTTAACTGCAGTAGCCAAATTACTTTCCATTGAGGCATTGATTGAATGTTGCATTTATTTATTCTAAATAGTTGCTTTTTCTTTGCACAGGGAAGTCTTTTTTAAGGAATCGTTTGTTTAGAGGGCTTGACTCCTGGCCTCCATCCTTTTGCGTATGTACTCTATATCTTTTTATGTTCTGTGACCTATGTTAACATTGGTTGATAACTTGCTGTGTGGAAAGAGAGGAAATGCTGAGTTGATACTGCATTTAATAAGGAGTGTGCAGAATTGAACAAAAAATTAAAATACGGGAAAAAGAGGCCCAGAAGGATAATCCAATTGTCTAACCCATAAAATTAAGTAGTAAAAGGAAGTAAAAGGTTTCCATGTTTTCCTGTAATCATTGGGTGAGTGAAACAGTTTTCTTCTCAGTTTGATGTGAGCAGCAGCTAATGTGAATGCTTGAAAAAGTATAGTTGTAATSAAACATTGTCCCTTACCTTCGATTTGACACAGTTTGTTTAATTCAAATAGCATCTCTCCTTGATTCTGATATGGCCTTACTTTGCCTGTCTTGTGTTTAACCTCTTTAGGTTTTCTCTGCAGTTTTCTGAAAGGTTTTTTTTTGGGGAGGAGGGGAAAGAAAGAATGCTATTTTAGTATTTTAACTGTTGAAATTTGATTTTAGAATTTTAAATACTGAACAAAATGCTTAGCTGATTGTTTATGAACATGCTAAATAAGCTTCAGTCACATCTCTTTTACCCTAACGCACTGTTTATGTAAAAGAAGCTTGGTAATGAAGAGGAAATGCATCTGCCAGACACGTTATTGGCAGAGACTAAACGTATGAATGGATTTTAATATTTTTTATTGAGATTTAAAAGGAGAAAAAAATCTTTCAAGAGAAATGAGAGTTTAACTGCAACTTCTATTTAATGAATTAAGTTATTTTTRAAACCCTTTCTTAGTCATCTTGGCTTTACAACTATGTGCAAATTATTTTCTTTTATACAGACACGGAAACCTCGCAGGTTTGACAGTGAGCTTCCAGATATTTCATTAAGCGACTTACAGTTTTTGCAGTCTTTCTGTCCTTCAGAAGTGCAACCGTTACTCAGGTGAATCACTTTTTACCTTTGTATGGTATGCAGTTTGCTTCCCTTTCTGTCCARTATCTGCCCCTTCAACTCTCTCATTGCACATAAGAAACAACAAAGATACTTTCTGAAGTGATACCATAGGCAATGCTCTCCACTGACTTAGTTGTGTTATGTCAGATCCGATGACTTGAACACACATATTTCCAGTGTTTTCCRTATTAAGATTCTGTATTGAGATTGAGTGTATTCTCTATTCATCTGGCCATTCAATTTTCCTTTGAACTGCCTTCCAGCTAAAACAAAAAATCTTGTCACTTTTAGACTGGAATAAACTCTTATTTCTTTGTCAGATCAGAATTATGTTAGTGGTATTCTGAGGCAAATATATCATATTGAGCTAATGAGGTAGAATAGAGAATGCCTGTATTCAATTATTGCCCTGCTTTGTCAGACTTATGCTGCTGAAAGATGGATTCTCTAAGTGTCTCTGCTGTCTAGGGGAATTCATCATTTCAAGCAAAAGGYCTATTTTGTATGTTTGTTACCTCCTACAGTGAGATAGGCATGCACATATAGGGAGGAGAGCTACAGTTTCATATCACAGGCAAGTGAGTTGATAGTTTCTGATCTAGGACTTGGAGATGTCTTTCTGGAAAAGCTATCAGTGTAATTCCAAACTCTTATGTCTTCAACCTGTAGAAATGAGAAATATCAAACCAGATAATAAGCAGGAAATATGAGGGAGCAAAATCCTGTCTACGAGAAGATCTTACCATCTGTTTTAGCACTCTCAGGTGCTGCTTGTATCAGGTATTGCTCTTCAGCTGGAAGGGATCTGCAGTTAGATTTGGTCAGATTCTACTTTGCAGCTCCAGGGCTACAAAGAATAAAGTAAATCTGAATCCACTGATAGTCTGCTCTCAGCTTTCAGATTTGCCAGCTGTGTCAGCCTGATCCTTCTTTCTGCTAGGCACTGCGAGAACTGAATTCATTGTTTGCCACTATATCATACTGGTGTTCAGTTGTTTATTTCAGGGTTGCTGGCAATCCTTTTAATATTATGGCTGCTGGCATTAACAATAAATATGATGAGTTTAGTGTGCAGACTAGCAGATTTGTCTAGATTATGATACAGGTGATGTATCCTCAATGCTCAATTTCCCTTGTTATGTTCTTAGTTTTGCTCCTCAGTGATTTGCAGTTAAAATGCAAGCTACTATACCATATTACTAAGGCTTACTGGATATACTGGTTTTTGAACAACTTACAGCATTTATGGGGAAGTTCCAGCTGAGTTCAGGGATAATTTGGCCTGGCTGTTAGAAGATCAGTCAGAAACCAAACTGGTCCTACTGCAGTGATATCTCTTTCCACTTGATGGCAATAGAGGTGGGATTATGTCGGGTGCATCCTGCTTTCTGCGCTCAATATTGCATTTAGTGGAAGTGTTGTTGATGGTGGTAGACTTTCAACTGTGGTGGGCATAACTGTCAAGCCCTGTGGTAAATACTGACCTTAAGACCRTGCTTCAGAGCAGCGCTCCCTCTCTTTGGTATTTTGACATAATATATAAAAAGGAAGCTCAACAATTAGCAGACTAACAGTCTGAAGCCCAGTGCTGAGTCCTTTCTTATCAATACTCATTTCTTGAGCAGCTTCTACTCACTTACAGTTCTTCAGTCTTTGCAGCTTCTCAGATAAAGCAATTATTGAGATCTTAATTCTAGAAAAATTCAGTAGATGCTACTACCTTTATTTATTTTGGATAGAGATTACAAAATACAGCAAATTGGAATCTGTTTTTATTATACTGMAAATATAAACAAAATCCTGATTTATCAGTTTAAACAAGTTTAAAAGTCTGGAAATATGGGTGTCTCAAGAAAACAAAATGAAATGTTCTTGAAGATTGTAAAATTTATAGTTGAATGATTGTTATACAGCAGTTTCATTGCAACCACAAAAGATTTATCTTTCTTTTAATTTAGCATACCTATTATTAGAATAGAATAATAGAGAATTAATAGCAGCTACAAAAGAAGCTGAGCTGGTGAGAATCCAGGAGAAAAGAATCGAGTCATTAGTGCACATAAGTGCTTCAGTTACAGATTTAATAGCCAGAAGTAGTCTTTCATTGCTGTTGTTTTAACTCTAGGTAATTCCAGTAAATACTTTTCACAGAAGGAAAGACTCCTAGGTATTACTTCCCCATTAGTATGTTTATGTAATAAATCATTATGCACTCCTTAAAAATGCTGAAGTTCTTAATTAAAAATACAAATACTAAGTGTTTTGGCGGGAGGAGGTTGTTCATTGTAAAACAGATGGAATGAAGAAGATAAAGGATAAATTTTACACAATGAGAAGCCTGGTCTTGTTGATTCCAACATAGCAATTTAATATATTTGAGTATTAGATATTAAAATGTTGAGGAGAAAAAAAATAATCCTATACTGTCTTTAAGGGTTCCCATACTTTGTGACTTTGAACCTCTTCACCAGCATGTACATGCTCTACATAACCTGGTAAAAGCAGCACAGAGTTTGGATGAAATGTCACAAACCATTACAGACCTGCTGAATGAACAAAAGGTATTTGTTTTTCTTTATTAAGACTTCAAAGAAGGAGAATACTGTGTTAACAACCTCTACAAAAAAAAATGTTTTTCAGAATGTGTGAATTGAGTTTCATTCAATATCTCTACTTTGTGGGTGTGGGTKTGAAAACTGACACTTAAGGAGATGCAGAGTTTAGATTGCCAAAGTTCCTTTGAAATTCACTTATACTTAATAATAATGCAACATATAATAGGAAATATATCTTGTTCAGTCTGGCCCTTCTCCCRTCTTAGTGCTCTGAAAGTCCATCTAAAAATGGTTCAGACTTGTTTATCCAAGAAATCTTTATTGTTATCTGGCATTAAAAAAAAAAAAGTAAGCTACATATGCCAAATCAGGAGAATCTCCTCTTTACCCTCTTGTCTTCTGTTGTGTTTTGACCAGTTAGGATTTTTTGGCTGACTCTGAAATGTCAGATTCTTAGACAGTTTTTGATGATTGTCTTTTTCCATAGAGTAAATTACATTGCACAGAACTTGGCCACTCRTTATGTCAGCTAAAAATGGCTGTCTCCATATGTCATCTCAGTGATTTATTTGAATTTTTTTGAATTGAGCCAAAGAAGAAAGTTTGGAAAGGTTTTTCTCCTCGAAGATGTTGATCTTTCATCAAGTGATACCAAGAAGTTAGTTGTTCTTCTCTATGCCACTTCTATAACTGGTATAYGAAGTATTTTTTAAAATACACTTTTTTTTAGTTAAGTCTGTTCAGTTTGTCACAGATTTGGAAGGGGGTGTGCAGGCTGGAAGCCTTGCTGAAATAGCAGAATGTGGGTACTGTAGCTGCCCAAGGGGGTCCTGGTTGTGCTTTTTCCTTTGTTTTGTTTCTGTTTAGCTGCTTTGGGAAGGAGAAGAAAGCTGAGTCTGTAGAGAAATGAGCAAAGAGCAAATCAGGCAGGAAATGGAGAGCTCGGTTCCTGTACAGCGGTGGAGGTGGCTCATCTAGTGTCCTGTACTGATGCTTCTAGGAATTTTTTAGCATCATCTTAACTCTTTATTTCAGCTTCTGGTTCACAGGACATTAATCATAATGTACTTCTTTATCTGACTTTAGAAATATATCAGAGTAAATAAAGAACAGTAACTTTGTATTTAATTTGTTGTTTCTGTGGAGTTTGTGTTCCTTTTTATTACTTTGTACTTATTCTGTGTGTGTGTGTTAGTGTCTCACACCAAAGCAAGTGCTGTGCCCTCTCATTTAATAACAGAGACAATGTTTAAGCAGATCCATGATTGGGCTAAAGATATCCAGGAGAAAGTTAGTGGCATGTTAGTGATGTAAGATGATTAAGGTGTTTTCTCTGCTGTTAGTGGGTAATTAATGCATGCAATCCTGTGGCATTAAAAGTTTCTCTTGTGAAAGAAGCTGACTTTTCAAATGAGATTATGAATACCGTTTGTTATAGTCAAATAGTTCATAATCCTGCAAAGAATTTCCCCTTTCCCTGACTCACTTAAATAGAACAAGGCATGCAAGGCAGCAGCGGTTCAGAACTTGGTTATTTTTTCTATCCCTTTTGGTTCCTTTTCCTTGTGGTCTCAACAATTACAGAATATGACTCATTGTACGTATGGAGGCAGGCATGTCAGGCACCAGGTTTCCAGGAAACAGGCAACGGGAAACAGTCTTCCACATACTTTTACTCCTCAAAGTGTGGAGTTTCACTCCTCACTAGGCAGTAGTCTGAATGGGACCTCTGCTCACAACAGTCACTGCAGATCTATGCAGTTCATTACTGCCTCTAACTGGGAGGGAACCACAGTCAGTGGAGAGCTGCAGCACACAGGGATGGTCCTTTTTTTTTTTAGAGCCCTTATGCTCTACCTTGTGATACCATCTTGTAAGGATGCCAGAAATGGATAACACCTTTCCTTTGTGTCTGACTCTTTTTATGACTGCCTCATATTCACCTTTAAAGTGATTTTTTTATGTGCTTATTAACATCTCTGATGCTGTGTTTTGTTACTGTTAAAAAAAGCACTCTGGTTTATCAGTGTTAAATGTTTGTCATTTAAAGCATATGCTTTGAATTCAGGCACTTATCAGTTCATATTATGTATGTCCTTCAACATTTTTTTCCTGAGTTCTCTTAGACAAATAACAAGCTGATATTGAACCCAAGAGGAACATATTTAAACATGAACTAATATTATCTTTATCAAAATGGCATTTCCCTGTAATTTTCCTTTCTGTCCCTTACATGCTGATTTTTTCAGTGACTAAAGACAATATTTTGTAAACACAGATGAGTGTTAGAGCTGGAAATAAGCTCCTAAATCTCAGTTTAGTATTCTGTTAGTTGCACTCTTTCCCCAGGTATTTTGGACAGAGAAGGATCTCTTTTTGCATAGCAGCAATTTGCGAAAGCTTTTCCAAAGCTTTTTTCCTGTTTATTTTTCCACTAACTAACTTCATTCTCAAATGAAGTAGTTGGGTTCAATGGATAGCAAAAGTTCCTTTCATAAAAAATAATGGAGAGCTAGAGGAGAGTTAGGGACTCAAGAAAAGCACACAATTGGAAGACGTGGAGACAGTATGTATGGTCTGGAAAACAGAGCAGCCAGAGCAGCAGCAGCTGGAGAGAGGCAGCCAAAGGAGATTGTTTTTCAGAACAGATCACCATTCTGAAAACTCTCCAGCACTTCAAAACTGAACACCTTAGGTACTTTATTGCAAAAATTATAAACATACTCAGGAACAGTTAAGTGTTTTTGATGATCAGATTCTGCAAAGAGAAAAGATCAAACAAGTCTTTCAAGGATGAAGGACAGAAAAGCGAAGTATTGGTTGGCCTACAGTCTTACCAGCACTGTTCTATTCCATWAACTCGACAGATCTCCAGTTTGTGATCCTAATGATCTTGCTCCTGTCTCCATCTCTGTCATAGATATTAATTATGTATTTAGACTGTATGAATGTATCTAGACATTTCACTGTTACTTGATTGAACTAGCAGGTGGGTACTTTCCTATCCATCCTATTGTAAGTTGCTAGGGGTGGAAAGTGAGGCTTGTATGTAGCTTTTTATGATTTCACCATTCAACTGCTATGAACGTTGTCTGAACTTGCTGAGGTTTAAGATTTACCTTTTTTTTCCTAAAATAGTTCTGTGAAGGTGGAGAAGTTTATGAATCTTTGTACTGTTTTACATACTACTGTTACTCATTTAATTTGGAGGGTTGATCTAACTCTGTCTATGCCTTTCTGTTCTACTGGTTGTCTCTGTGCACTGTCCACACTGCTGTTGATCCTTATTGCTCAGTTTTTCAACATTTCTGAACCAGAAGAACAGTTTACATGAATGCTCTTGATACCTATATTGGAAGAAAACAGTTTTGTTTCGTTAAAACTTTCCTTGTGAGCATTCTGTAGTATTCATACTAATAGTGACTTCTGAATTAAGCCGATTTTTAACAATATTAAAAAACAACATTAGAGAAAAATATTTTACCAACAAGAAAAACTTTTCAACTGTACCAGAAAACAAAGCATGTCTATTTCTGGCTGGTATGTTACTTTTTTTTAATCATCTAAATTTACAGTTCAGTCTTTTGGAATAAAATATGTAATTTATACTTAATACTTGCATATAGTCCTTTTTTATGAAACTTGCTTGAGAGTACTTTAAATTTTAAGTGAAAAAAAATTGTTTACTCTTTCTTATTTGGGACAGTTACAGTTAATAAGTTTGACTTTTTTTGTAGTCTAATAGATAATTATATCTGTAATAGGTAGTTATATCTATAATAGATAATTATATCTATAAAATTTAGATTATAGTTATTATATCTATAGGTTATATCTATAAAATTTATAGATAATTTTTAAACTACCTCAAATGCTGACCTTTTTTTCCAATCACTTCGTTAAACATTTGTTTTGTATTTTACAACTTGCAGGCCTCCAATAGTCAAGCATCACCACAATCTGCTACTACGCCAAGGATAGAAAGTGCAACAGGAACCACACTTGCTACCTCTTCTAGAACTCCTCCGTCACTCAGTCTTCAGAGTCCCTTGTGTCCACCGGTGTGTCCTCCAGCTACGTTAGAGGAATTATCTCCTGACAGCATTGATGCTCATACATTTGATTTTGAAACAATTGCCCATCCAAACTTGGAGCAAGCTCTTAAGCAAGGATCATTAGACTTGGATTCCTTGGCAGAAAGTCCAGAATCTGATTTCATGTCAGCAGTGAATGAATTTGTAATAGAGGAAAATCCGGTATCTCCTAATGTAATAAGTGATCCACAAAGTCCAGAAATGATGGTGGAATCTCTTTATTCTTCAGTTATCAATGCAATAGATAGTAGACGTATGCAAGACACAAGTTCTTGTGTAAAGGACGTTTCTGTAGAAAATGCATCTCTCAGTGTTTGCATGGAGAAGTGTAGGATCATTGCTCACGATTCAAAGGTACATTTAAGAGGTATAAAAGAAGATCTAGGTCACTTTAGATCACTGGTACAAAAAGAACAATGTGACTTTTCTAACTCTTTAAAATGCACTTCATTAGAAATAGTAAATGTTATTGAAAATGTAAAACTTTCACTTGAAAAAACACTAAAAGACAAGCATCAACAGGAATTGCAGTCTTTGAAAAGTGAATATGAAACTAAAATGAATAAATTGCTGGAGGATGGTGAAGAAAACGAAAAAAAGATTAAAAAGTTAAAAAGTGACTTATTAGGCCTCGAAGAAGTTCTTCAGAATAAGAATAATGAATTTGCAATGGTGAAAAATGAAAAAGAAGCTGTTGTTTGCCTTCAGAACGAAAAAGATCAGAAATTGCTTGAATTGGAATGCCAAATGGAGACGCAAAATTGTGAAATTAAAGAACTTAGGCAGTCACGTGAAATAGTACTTGAAGACTTGAAAAAACTGCATGTTGAAAATGATGAAAAGCTACAACATTTGAGGGCAGAACTCCAGAGTTTGGAGCAAAGCCATTTAAAAGAACTGGAAAATAACCTGCAAGCCAGGCATTTACAGGAATTTGAGAAGGTAATAGCTGAGCATAAGGACTCTTTAGATAAGTTAAAAAAAGAGAACCAACACAGACTTGAACAAATGCAGGAATCTCATGCAGCAGTTGTCCAAGAGAAACAACAACAGGTAGAAGAGCTAAAGCTGAAACTTTCAGATCTGTCTGATTTGAGGTGCAAGTTAGAAGTTGAACTTGCACTGAAAGAGGCAGAAACTGATGAGATGAAGCTGCTTTTGGAAGAAAGCAGAAACCAGCAACAAGAGACCTTAAAATCACTGATTGATAAGGAAACAGAAAGTTTAAGAAAGGAGATAGATAAATTAAACAGTAAGATACAAGTTAATAATGATGAATATCAAGTGGGCTTATCAGAACTAAGAACTCTAATGACAATGGAAAAAGATCAGTGCATTTCTGAGCTAGTGGACAGACACGAAGAAGAGTCAAAATTACTTAGAACTGAATTAAACAAAGTAACGCATTTACATCAAAAAACTTCTGAAACAGAAAAAAGACTTTCAGAACAAATAACAGAACTGCAAAGTAAGTTAGAGTTGGAAGTGAGTGCCCTAGAAAGGGCAAAAACAGAAAAAATGGCTCTTTGTGAGCAGCAGGAAAAGTACGAAGCTATTATCCATAAGCTTGAGGAAGAGAAAGAACTGTTAGTATCTAACCAAGAACAAGACAGGCAGTTACTCATTCAGAAGCTCAATTGTGAAAAAGAGGATGCAGTACAAACTGCTTGTAAAGAGTTTGAATTACAGAGGGAAGCTGCTGAAAAAGGGCTTTTGGAAAAAATACAACAACTTGAGATGCAAGTTAATCAGAGGTACTGTAAGAATTAAGTTGCTGTGTTTTCATAGTAATCTAAAAATAGTTAATCTGATATTTTCATGATACAATATGCAGTAAGTAAAATTTCTATACATTTGTAATAGTACTTATCTAATTTTTTTATATAAATGTCAAGCAATTTCACTTTCATAAGTAGTGATATTTCTTTGTCAACAGTTTATCTCAAAGGTCTTAGACATCTTGCACAGTACTAATTTGGACACTAATAAAGGTTTTATAAAACTTTGATTTTGTAATGTTACACCGAAGGAGTGTTTCCACAGTAGTATATTACTGTATATTCAGGTTTACCTTTTCTTTCCTGTCCTATCCTTTGCTTTGGCACTAGCACCTACGTGGGCATGTCGTAACTAGCTTTTATGCTGGTAACTTTATTATACTGCTGTGCATAACTCACATGAAAAAAACGTGGGGGGATATATGACCTGCTGAGTCTTGTACAATGGCATCCTTGTGACTTTATTTGCCATGAGTTTACATTTCAGAATGTTTGGTCTGAGCTTTGTTATTTTATGCAAAAGCACTAGGGCAAATTGTTTTATAGAACCCGCTAATGTCATTCTTACTTTAATTTTTGCAGTATTACTYTTTTTTTCATCTTTAAAACAAAAATCCTGTTTTTCCTTGCCCTAAAGATTAGAATTACTTCTCCCTGCTTCTCATATCTTACCTATTTATTAGCTTAATGTGTCTGTCAACAAAGTAATTGTGGTATTGTACGACGGAGGTATGAAAAATGACTATTCCACTGTGTGTGTGACCACTGCTTAAACAATCCTCTAGCTTGAAATGCCTGAACTTGTCGTTAGTGTTCTTGCAATATTTGGAAACACCAAGGATAGTTCTGGTTTGTATAATATATAAATAAAGCATTTTGTTCTATGTATTATGAAATGTCAGATAAGTGCAGTAAGAAAAGAGCAATAGAAGTGCAGCATGCATGCAGATGTAAAGTAGCACTTTAAGCATTACATTGATGTTTAAAAGTTTTAAAGAAAACAAGTGTGGAAAGGGTTGCATAGGGAACCCAACATATGCATAAAATACAGTTCTGTAGTACAAAGGAGAATTTGAAATATCAACTTTACTCACATTACTTTACAATTTTGTTACGCTATCATACTTACCATATGTTGTGTCTGTGTTGATGTATATTCACGTATTAATGTATGAAAAAAAAATCTTTATTTATTCACTGTTCTATTCACTGTTCTGTAAAAGCTTTATGATGCTGGCATAGAAGACAAATGTAGGTGTAGGTGCTCAAACCTTTTTAGAAAGTGAATTGGATACATATCAGTTTGAATAACTTCTGAACACAGGTTGTGTATTCTAATACATTGGTTAAAAATCGACAATGTATTTAGAAGTCATCTGCTTCATTCTGAGGAAGTGTTTTGAATTCTATAAGATAATTTTCATAGTGCAAAATTAAAATACATATTTATGTTTCATGCTAGGGCTGTTCTTAATGCCTTTAATATCCTGTTAGGCTTTTTTTTTTCCCCTAGGAATAAAAAAGTGGATTTTTTTTGTTTTGTTTTGGTTTATATACTCAGAGGATGTTTATTTCTTATTTTCATCTGTTTTAATATTTCAGAATCACTGGMTATCTGTTCGGCTTTTCAGTTCCTAAAACACTAGACTGTTAGTAGCTACAGTTGCCTTGCTAAGCTCCTTTAGGTGTTATTTAGCAGTTGATCTGAACCTTTGCTTAGCGCGTGTCTGTGTGCCCGATAAATGTCTTTGTCTTAAGAGCAACATTTTACTAGTCCTCTAGAAGACATTGACAGGAATGGTTACGTTTGAATGGTTACATTTGAATTGAGCATTGCACTGGTCTTAATTCATATTAAAAGTGACAAAAGCATCTAGAAGCTACAAAGCCTGAACAAAAAAACTATAATACATGACAAATGTGTTTTGGTGATAAGGTGCCTGGAACTGAAGTCATGGTGTTTTAGAAAGATAATAAAATTACAGAACATTTGTAACTTATTGTTTTTTCTGCTGTATACAGTATGTACTGCTTCCACAAAAGGAACTGAGAAATATAAGTTTTGTAATGATTTCTCTATTAAGCAGATCATTTTTTTAAGTTAGTGTAAATATTTRTAGCACTGTAAAGAATGTTGTAGCAGGACAGGAATCTTGATTGCACCATGAACTCAATTATTGCCTTGGTGTAGTCCTGCCTTTGTGTTGTCCAGCTGTTTCCATCAGCCCACAATCAGTGATGAAGCTTCTCTGTAACATGCCTCTGTGTGTGTGCCATGTCTCTCATAACTAGGCTTAACTTAGTAATTGGAAAGCACAAAAATGCTTTCTTGGTAGCATTTGAAAGGTAGCCTTGGCTTCCCAGAGCTTGTTTCATTCTCTGTTCATTTTCCTCATAATTTCTGGAACCTCACAGTTTGTTTTGCAAATCTACTGTCAGGAGTTTTATATTTACCGTTTCTCACAAGCTTTTTGAGTGCTTAGCTCTTGCCTCGGACACTGTATGACCATGTGGGCAAACAGGGGTCCTTTTGCAGTAGTGTTTTCTCTCAAAGGAGAGGCTGACTCTTTTGCTTTTTGGTGTCTAGAAAACATGCGTGCAGCACTGTCACTACTGCCATAGTGGCTGAGACCTTTGCAAAGTGAATATGTAAACCCAACACCTGGTGTAATTAGGAGGTTTAAAAACTAGCAGTGTATGCTGGTATCCGCTACAGAAGAAGTGGCTAGTTGTCCACTAAGGCCATGTGGCCATAAGGCAAGCAAGTGGTACCTGCTTTGATTTAGTGGCAACTAGCAGGCTTGGGGTTAGCCTAATGTAGCTTAGTGTTCAAGAATCTAGAGTGGTGGAAGAGTGTGAATTTTTATTACTTGCAAAGTAAAGTGCAGGTGCTTTGCTAAATCCTGTATATTGTTATATTGTTTGGGAGAATTGATGGAGAAAACAGCAACTGTGTTCTGGATTTGTATGGTTAAAGCAAAGATTGCTATCTGGTTTGCAGCTATGACTATCAGAATATTACATTCCCAGCCTCCTCCAAATTTCTTGTTTCATATTCCCAATGCTGAATTTTTCTGGTGTCTCTGATGTTTTGCAGTCYGTAGTGATAACAGATGAAACCAGAAGAAATCTTGAAGCATTTTTAGCATTAGGAATTGTGCCTGTAGGTGTTGATGTCTTGACACCCAGTGTTTTGATTTAACACAACTTCCAAACTGCTTCGACTAGAGAAATCCATTGACTTATATGCACATAGATGTAAAGTTAGGTTTTGATGGCATTTTTTTTTTTCTTTAGTGAAAAGTATTTCTTTTAGAGGAACAATAGAAAAATAAAATTTTATGAGTTTTAACAGAAGCTCTGCAACAAACAAATTTCTCCATCCTGGTGTTCCATAATGGTGGCTCTTGGTGACTCAAACCAAAATGCAGGAGGAGGATAATGTTTTGGCTTCAGTGATGGAAAATATTCAGCTGATGTGAGATTGTCTTTTTCAATAGCCCTTCTCGGTGATTATCTTTCCTGCTTACTCTTTTATGATGGTTACGAGTATTGTGAAGATTCTGCAACTCAATCTTGAATTTTCCCATCTGGATTGGTTACCATCAGATTTGCTGCTGAGTTGCTTAACCACAAGAGTTGTGGAGACTTTGAATTTTGACACTCTAAAAACCTACAGGGAGTTGTCCTTTTGTTCTTTTTGCCACTTTCCATTCCTTTTATTTCATTAGAGAAGTGAAAACAAGAATTCTGTTTGAAAAACAAAGACTCTACATTACAGCCAGGATAGCACAGTAGAAAGCAGAAGAGAGATGCCATTATTAAGATGCAGATTCAAAGATTAGCAATAAATTAATTGCAATATGCTATTACTTAAATAGACTGTAGAATATCTCAAAATTAATTTTTGACTTACACATTTGTATATTAATGTAGAATGGAACTCCTGTGTATCCCACAAATTTAAAGCCTAAACATTTTCTTTTAAGTTCTCCTACTGTATCATCTACTGAATCAAACTTGGTTGCTGAACTTCAAGAAAAGCTTCAAGAAGAAAAAATGAAGTTCTTGGAGCAACTTGAAGAGCAAGAGAAGAGAAAGAATGAAGAAATGCAAAACATTAGAACATCACTAACTGCAGAACAGCAGGTAAAGCTGATTCTTTGTATCACTTCTGCTCCTGTRAGAATGATAGGACCTTTAGTTACATGCTTTCTTTTGCTACTTAATTTACATTATTATTGAAAGGTAGGATATACTCATTAATGGAATCCAAGACATAAAAGTGTAAATTCTGTGGAGATGGCACGGTCCAAATGATTTTACTTCTGCTTATTGGTTGCCTTATGTTGCCTGTCTTTCTCTTCAGTTTCTCTTTTCAACAGAACCTTAGGGTTAAATGGGGTGAAGGCATAATGGTTAGAAGAGATATTCAAAAAGCAGAATGATGCATTGGAGTGCAGGAGAATATGCTAGTCTCTTATGTTGAAACTGCTCAGGCTAACTAACTTGAATTCCTATATGATTTCTTTATTATTTATTCAATAGGAAGTTACTGCATTACATGAAATCTATTTCTAATTCAGATTCTAGTATATTATTCTACTGCATAATTTTTTGTATAATATTGCATACCTTGGTGCAGCATGAATGTGTATTATCTATCTTTGTCCCAGTGGGTTTTTTTTGTTTTTTTTTTTTTTGCATGTCATATACAGTTGTGGTATGTTAACTGGAACGTGACCCATTGTGTTAAAAGACCATACTGGGAATTAGTATTTTGAATGACGATTTCGTTATAATAGTGTTATGTGTGTATATTAGGAAGAAAGTGTGAGGCAGGGGACTGTAGAAATAAAAATATAACACAAGTGTTGCAGAGAATCATCAAGCAAAGTGTCCAACCAGGTATCTCTTTACCAAAGTAGTATGTAAATTAGTTTACTGCTTTCTGTGTGACTATTGTTTAGGAGGCTGAAATGTATAATAACTTTTATACATTTCTCCTTCTAGAGTGCATTTTATATTCCATTTATACTACATATTTCTTAAATAACACTTCTTTTTTGTTTTCAGACAAATTTTAACACTGTTCTGGCAAGAGAAAAAATGAAAAAAGAAAACATAATAAATGATCTTAGTGACAAATTAAAATCACTAACACAACAGCAAGAAAAAGATAAGGGTAAGCAAAGTTCTGAAAAAGTGTTATCTTTTCTAGCAGGACAGTTTCATTTACTTTGAGTTGTTCCTGATCTTTGACTTATTCTTTTCATAGATTTAATTGAAACACTTTCTGAAGATCGAGCTCGTTTGCTTGAGGAGAAGAAGAAGCTTGAAGAAGAAGTTAACAAGCTGAGAACTAGTAATTTTACTCCTTCAGCCTACTTAGCAGCAGCCTCAGAAGCTTGTGGGGCCTGTGCACCTGATATTCCCCCTGACACAGAGAGACTGGTTTCTGACCTGACAGTTGAAGGGAGGGTGGATTCAGCAATGGAAACCAGCATGATGGCTGTGCAGTAAGTATGGGGCATTGCAGCAAAGTATCCTTCAGATCCTTAGATAGATGTATTGTTGAATATTTTAAAGTACAAGTGAGATGTTTTATACTCCTTATTCATCCATGAGATGAGTGTGTTTAATACTCCTAATCCATCCATTCTTGTTAAAAATATTATTTTAAATGCATACCTGCAATTACAGTGCCAAGTTCATTGAGAGCTTTCTATGTTTTAAAAGTAGCTGAAGTTAGTAGTTAAAGTAGCAATTTAAATTGTGGTTGCTCTTCTCCCTCTCAATGGCCTAGAACAAACTAGTTGTTGCATGTTATATCTCTTTAATAGTGGCTAACTTGTTTAAAAGAAAAGAAAGCAGATGTATAGTTTTTGCTTTTCTGAATACATGGTTACTGTAGATACTAAAAGTGACATGATGACTGAGAAGAGGTGGTTATGCTTGATAAGATTTAAGATGAATTCTGTGCTCGAAACAAGCATGGGACTGAGGCAGACTAGCCTTGATAGATTGGTGGTTTTCCTTTTTGTAGAGAGAGTGAGTGGCTGTTTATCATTCTTTTATGTATAGCTTTTCTGAATCGACACTGACAGTCATGAGATACTTAATGAGACTTATTAGGAAATGGTAATGGTTCTATGACAGAAGGCCTCAGCAGTGGAAACTTATGTGAGGGAAACACTGAGGAAAAGCAGGCAATGCAACCCTCATAATTAAACTGTTCACTTAAAAATGATTCTTTGGTGGTTCTAGCATGTGTTTGAATCTAGTGGATAGTCTGGATAGGCAACAAGTTTAAATATTAGCATTATGCAGCTATCACGTTAGCCCCTTTATTCTTTGAGGTGTGTGGCAGGGACTAGTTTGCACATAGCRCATCTGAAGCTAAGCTTGAAACACTGAGTGATGCGAGAGAGCAGAGGGACCTGCTGGAGCTTTGTCACAGTCGCTCCCTTCACCCTGTTCTGTGTTTTGGATGCCCTACAGTAGCAGTGTGCAGGATTGTTGGCAGGAAATGCAATGCCTTGCACAGTAATCCATCGTACTGCATATAGTGCTAATAGTGATCTGATCTCAGTTACATCACTCTGAGCGTATAATGCCCTTGGGGTTGAACTCCTCTGAGCTTAAAATAATATTGACTGGTACAAAACCATAGGATGTATGTTTTCTGCAAAACAACCTACTATAATTATGCTTTTTGCCCCTTTTCTTTCTTTACTTTCTTACATGTTTATGCTAGTATATTAGCCTTTTAAGGATATCTCTTTAATTTCCTTACATTAAGTGTTCTTGCTTTTAAGATCCTCTTCTATCATGATATTTAAAGAGATCTTTGAACTATGTAATATTTCAATAATAATCATATGGAATTATTTATTTTATGCTTTTATATGCTTGCAGTAGTTTCCTGGTAATTTTTAATACAGAAGTTTTAACTGCTTTGTCAGATTTCCTTTCCACACTTAATTTACCCCTAAAGCAGTAAGGCTTCTAATTCGTCCAATAACTTCATGAATACTGTAGGCTGGGTCCTATTATCCCAAAGGAACAGCAAGCTCCCTTGGTTCTAGATACACTTCAGTGCAGTGAGACACTTTGGTGAAGACAGATCCTGTAATCTTATTTGGAAGCGGCAAAACCAGAGGGGGGGGGGAAAGAAAGAGTTCATATGCTCTTATTCTATTTTACATCTGAGGCTTCCTAAAATAACTCTCTAATTTAGGATTCAGAACTGGTGGTCCTGTACAGTTTCTGCTAATTTGAATGAGAGTTTTAGAATCCCAGATGAACTTCATTACACCTCTGATATGGCCAAAAGGGATGTTAGCTTCAAATTGGCTACATCATCTTTGAACGTAGTGAAAACTTAGAGAGTAAATAGGCAGGTTGCTTTACTACAGGCCTCTCTTGACATCTTCCTGTTATATGAGAGCTGTTCGGCCTTTTAACTGAAATGGAGGAACAATTAGCATGGTTTAATTATAGTCAGTTCTGCTTTGCATTTTGTTTGGATTTACAGTATGTCTCGTCAGACTTGAATGGAATGAGTCCAGAATTTTGTTAATTTTTTTCAACCATAGCAAGTTGGACTACAGCATATATTGCCTTTCAGAACAGAATCCATTTGTTTTAGGAATTACTCTGTGTTCTGAGGAAATTTCTAAACAGGGTAGTGTTAGCATTTTCTTACCATGTCCCAGTTCTCAGTTTGTCTCACAGATGCATGAAGGCAATCAGTAAGGCAGTATTCACATTGATTGCTGTGGCCAAGAGTCCCGGGGCACAGAGGATTTGAATCACAGATATTAGGAAAATAAAATGTTGTAGAGGTGAGCTGTAGTATCTGGGGTGAACTGCCAAGGGTTTAGAAGTTGTGTCTTGCACCTGGAAAATTTTGCAAAATATGCAGTATTGGCCCTGTGTAACTTCGTAAGCTATTTATGACTGAAAATTGACTGACCTCTTCCAACAAAGACGACTCTGGTTCTACCAGAAAAGTCTTCTTAAGTCAAAGTTATTTTTCTCTTCTGTTTTCTCCCCTTTTATCCCTTACCACCATCCTGTGCCTGCTCTTTTTATTTATTTTAAGTGACATTCATCCATGTGTGAATGAGGGGGAAAAAACTTTTTAATGCAAGGAATTAATTTTTAACCTATCCACATTCTTCTTTGCCTTTTAGTGAGAATGTGCATATGTCTGAAGAAAAACAGCGGATAATGTTGTTAGAAAGAGTAAGTAGTTTATTAAGTAATTAAAATGTTGTGAGTTGTCACATAGTCTTATGCGGTTTAGTACCTGCAGGACTTATTCTCTGTATGCTACTTTACCACGAAATAGTGGGGATTTTTTTCCTGTTAGAGAAGGATGAGTAYGGAGATAAGTGTCATTTAGCAGTGGGCTAGCAACACTCTGGTCATTAAGGGACTTCTGACTTGGTGTGTATCTTTCAAAGGATGTTTTGATACTCTGAAAATTTTTTAACACTACAGTAAATATCCTTATTGTATAAGTAGTCAGTGTGGCTCTGGTCATATCAAAATATTTACTACTGTAAGGGTGTATTAATTGATTAATCAGATGACATGATTTTCTTTCAGACTTTGCAATTGAAAGAAGAAGAAAATAAGAGATTAAATCAAAGATTGGTAAGTGTTTGTACAATACATATTTTGAATTTTTTTTTTWAAAAAAGGCTTACAAATGTTAAATTTGTTAAAATGMTAAAATGGCTGTTGGTAGTTTTAAAAAGTATTTCACATATTAAGGCAAATGATAGAGAAAAAAGGGACAAATAGATGTAATTTGATAACCTGTAGAGATACATCAATTTAATAGTTTTATCATTAAAAAGATTCATAGGACTAGAGGGAAACAAATTCTCCTTTGAGAGGAAAACAGACATATCCAGGCTTACAAAAGTAAAGTTAGTTCAAACAGATCCATTTCTTTCAACAGACGTAAATTGAAGACCAGCTTACAARAAAGCAAATGCCTGCACGTTAGACCTTAGTAGGAGTATTTAGAGGTTACTTTTGGAAAACTGTTCTTGTTTAGGAGATTTTTTAAAAAATAAATGATGTGAATGTATGTATTAGAATTTTGTGAAGGAATGAGAATGAACAACTCTTCGGGTATTATTTAAGATGAAACATACGTGTAAGTCAGCTTTGACCTATATACATACTTCTGAGAAGATCTCTGAGCAGAGTCTGCTGGTGTCATTTAATTTTACACACAAACATACTCAACATTTACAGCAGGTGTGTCTCTGTCACACTTTTTCTATAAAGTGCTTTTTAATTGACAGGCCAAAAAATCAAACTATCGTAAGACAGCATTCACAGCAGTCAGAGACCTCCCACCTGCGCCTGTCACTTCTGAGAGGTATAGTGAAGATGGAGCTGGAATCCTTAGTGTTGCCCAGTGTCAGGACGAGAGGCAATGGGCACAGATTGAACCACGCAGGAAATTCCRTAGATTTATTTTTTAAAAACCTGTGAGAGTGGTTGATTAGTRGAACGGGTTGCTCAGAGARGTTGTAGAGTTTCCATCCTTACAGTTATTCGGAATCTYCTGGAGATGGTCCTGCACAGTCTGCTGTAGCTGACCTGCTGGAGCATGGGTGGACTAGGTATCCCCAGAGCTCTCTTCCAGCCTCCACTTTTCTGTGGCTGTGTGTTTAGTCAGTGCCAATGAATAAAACGAGAAAGAAGACACTGATAGTTTTCCTTAATTCCTGATCTTTCTTGATTTTTACGTATCCACAGGTYTCAACCTTAAGCTGAATTAAATTAGTGCATATATGGTAAACTTTGACAGTTTGCTTAGTCTATGGACATCTTTTTTCTTTAAGTGGACAGGTGTTATGTAGAAATTGGACTGGGAACTGATATCTGTGTAGTTACAAATTATATTTAATAACAAAACTGTTTGATAAATTTCTCCAGTTTTGCGTAAAGTGACTTTTTTCTGTACAGATTAGGATTGGAATTTACTGTATAATTTACTCTCCTTAAATATACAGATATGAAGTTGTTATTTTTTYGAACTCTTTCTATTGCACATTAAAACCTTTCCTTAACAACCCAGCTAAGACTGAGCATGAGAAAAGATTGCCGTACTTACAAAATGTATTTTTAAGCATGAGAGTTCATTTTTTTCAAAAGACTAATCAGTCAAACAAAAGGAATTTCAGAATAATACTCATCATTAAGATAGTGAAGTATGTTTTAGTTGTTTTCCAAAATTAGAAAAGATGTTGAATAAAAAATCCCTTCTTTTACAAGGAAACTGGCAATTTGTCCTCTGGATGTCTGTGGTACCAGCAACAACAAAATTGAAAATTAGTTCTTAGTATTTCTTGCCTCTTCTTCCTCCTTTCCCCAGACCTTCTCAATAAGCTCCTAAAAATGAAGTAGACTTGAACATTTAAATATTATTTTAAACCAACGTTAAATAACATTTAACCAACATTTTAAACCAACGTTAAATAAAACATTTATTTATATCCAGCTACTTAAAATAAGAAACCCAGAACACCTGCTCTGCATGATCTAAGAAATGTATATATTTAATGCTGTTAGGTATTACACCAAAACTTGTGGGTTGCCTCTGAAAGCAATAAAAGATTTTTTAAAATAKCTAGTTTTAATACCAAAAACGTGAAAACAGGAGTTTTTTATTATTTTATATGAAATATTGTAAAAGTAACTTTGTTTAAAGGCTAGAAGAGAGAGCTTCTGTCTAGATTTCCATACTTTTTTAAAGCTATAAATAATAGTGTTGTTAACTGCCTGACTTGCTCTACTCTGTTCCTTGAATTTAAAAATTTTGGAAAAACAGAGAAATAAAGCTAGTTTGCATTTAATTTAAATCTAAATATAAAATTTATTTTAGTTTTAAAAAGTAAAAAAGAAAAAAAAAATGAAATGTTATTGTCTGGAGATAACTCACTATTTCCTAAGACCATTGTTAGAAATGTTTGATGGTACTTGATTGCCTTCATGTTAACTGTGTCATTTCCAAGAAAAAGTACAATGTGAATGAGTCAGACATGTTCATCTCTAGCAAAAAAGAAAAATGGGGGAGGGAGGCCAGAATCTGAACTTGGACTTAATAAAGAAAAGCAGTTGATGACAAGGTCATTAATAGTCCAGAGTTTCTGATGTACTTTATTCATTTTGTACTCACTTTCTTAAAATGAAGACCAATTTAAAGTAGTGATAAAAAGAGTTGTGAATGAACTTCATCTTGCGTTAAGACAGACTGATACTGTTTTCTGACCAAAAAGACTAACCATGGGAAATATGGTAACAATATTTGGCTTATAGCTGAAAAGTCATGAACTAAATTTGAAGTACAAATTATCTTGATTTGGCTAGCATATATAAATGGTTCAAGAAGTGGAAACCATATTGAAAACTGTCTCATCTTTAATCAGAGTTTCTACATGATAGTAGTAAATTGTGTTTTGTAAGGAAACTATGAAAGGTTAGCCAAGTGTATAAGTTTTATATCATGTCAACTTCTCTATAGACTTGTCTGTTTGCACTCTATAGTTTTTTGTAATTACAAAGTTTTCCAACCCATTTTAATTTAATATCGTAACTCAGAAAGTATGTCCATACATATATTCTTTCCAATGAATCTAATATACTGTAAATTTGCACCTAGTTTATGCAATTGTAGACTATTTGTGTGCCAGTGTTAGGAGAATTCAGGCAGATTTAAAGGCAAGTGTCATGAATACATGAGAGAAAAAAGTATGTACAAAAMCTGAATTCATTAGTGAATACATTCAAGTTTTGTTTCAGGTAGTCTCACTCTCTCTATTGCAGTACATTTAGGTCCACAGTAAAACTGACAGACCGTATTGATCTGAACAGCCAACAATTGAAGTATAATAAAAATATTACTCTTGGACTTTTGTTATGACAATGGCTGCTGTATTAGCTTTTTTATTGTGTCTYGTATATACTCTGAACAGCGACACTGTTCAGGCACACTGATCTGGAAAGCATTTCTTATTGTTACATAATGAGGRAGAAAACAGTTACATGATGCACTTCATAATCAAATGTAGCTATTAAAGTTGAAGGCGCAAAACAGGAAGACAGAAGAGTATGCATTTTTCTTGGGTAAATATATGCAAGAATGATTTATCTAAACCAAGAATGATTTATATAAAACATATTGTTATCTGTAGTGTGCACTTCATAGTTTGCCAATATCTTTCATGGTTTTATTTTTTGCCTTTAGATGTCCCAAAGCATGTCATCAGTATCCTCAAGGCATTCTGAAAAAATAGCAATCAGAGAGTAAGTACACTTKAAGTTTCAGATGAATAAATTATTCTGCCCTCAGCAGTAGGTGTGTACAGAATGCCCCAGTTACATTGTTTTACTGTCAGATCTATATATCATCTCTAGTTGTCAGATATTCAGCCTTCCCAATTGACTATAAATCCAAATCAATAAATATTAATAAAAACAATAGTAATCTATGGCAACCTTTATGTCAGTCGCTTTCCTGGTTTTTGTGCTATAAGAGAGACCTTCTTTACATTAGTCATGAGGGTAATATCCCATGAAATAGTTTCCAGTTTCCAAATCATGCTAAGGAAACATAGGAGTGTTGTTCTCCCTGAACATGCTCCATTGTATTCCAGTAGAAGTTGAAGCTTCTCGAGTCTTAAAATCTTTTGGCTTACCTTGAAATAGTGAATTTAAATGAATAATTCTGTTCTGTTTACTCAAACAAATACTCATAAAGAATAGGGACAGCTGTCTCTGGTTTCCTTAAGTCGTTTATGAGCGTGAGATAACTATAGAGAGTGGAGTGATTGTTTATACAGTATTTGTTAAATGAGTAGTAATAAAATTGCTCTTGGTTTCCTTCAGTTTTCAGGTTGGCGATTTGGTTCTCATCATCTTGGATGAAAGGCATGACAACTATGTATTATTTACTGTTAGTCCAACCTTATATTTCTTGCACTCAGAATCCCTTGCTGCACTGGATCTCAAACCAGGTGAGTGTGGTAAGTGTCAGATTACTTCCAGTTATTATGTCTTCCTACAAATCTTAAGTATCTAGCACTTAGTAAGTGATTATATTCGATAAGCAAAAGTGCACATAGCAGAAACTACAGAAGAGTTTACATAGAGGTTTCCGGAATAAAAGTTTATTTTGATACTATAAACTTTTCAAGGAAGAAACTTTACATATATAGTARTATTTTGTAAAAATAGGAAGGAAAATATTCATCTACAAGTCAAACTGTTTAAAGAAAAACCGTTTCTGTGCACTAAGTACATTGTATGTGTCTGTGCATGCATTTGTCTGTCTGCACATATGTATGTGTACATAGGTCAGGTAGCCATTCTGTTGAGCCATTTTTTACCCTTTGATGTAGTCAAAGTTCAGAAATATATTAAGCAAGAATTTTAGGAGAAATAGCTGGAAAGTAYCTGTAAAAAGAATAAAAACTGAGAATTCACCCAAAATTGCATACTTAGAATGAGAAGGCTTTTASCTTATGTATGAAACAATAGTAAGAAAAGCAGAAACAGCTGAGACAATAACTAACTGAGTGAATTTAATCAATCATATTTTACATAGCCGTGTATGTAATTCTCCAGTGCCACAGTTATGTTTATAACTTAGACAGGAGTTCTTCCTATATGTTTCACAGAGCATGTACAGCACAGATACTTCAGCAGTCTCAGAATTCAGGTAGAGCTTGGTGGTCTTTTGGAGACTATTATAGTTACTTTTTTTTTATGTCATTTGTTATAACTGAATAAATCTATGACAAGGTTTAATGAGTGACAGTAAGTTCTGTTGACAGCTTCTGGTAGGCAACAGCACATGGAAACTTTTACTTGTAAGAAAAAATTCATACAGTAATTCCTTCTGGTGTATGTCCTAAGAAACATTTCTGCAACAAAAATCTTGAGTATAGAGGGAATACAGATTTTACAAAAAATACATTAGAACAGAGGCATGGTTATTAAGCATGTATCTTAATCCAAACAACATTTTTGCTTATTTTTTTCTCATTTCAAAAGGATAATATTTTAGTTTAAGTCAATTCTTATTCTGAAATAATCATAAATATGCTGTCTGTTTAGCTTCAGGTGCATCTAGGAGACCTTGGGTGCTAGGAAAAGTGATGGAAAAGGAATATTGCCAGGCAAAAAAGGTAAGGAAATGAGAGTAGAAAAAATATGATAAAAAAAAGAGAGAAAATCAGATTTAATGTTTGCAATAGTCATAAAAAGAATACTGTTTATTATGACTGAGGGTCCTTGGGAATGAAAGCTCACCCAGGTTTTGCTATTTCTTCTGTGTTTGCTGCTCAGTGAAGAGCAAGTGAAGGGGAACTAGTGACTTCAGTGTTTCTGTCTATTCCACAGAGTAAACCTCCCTGCCCCTTCTGACAAGGCAAAGTGACAAATCTTTTATGTCTCTTTCTCTTCAGATACTAGTGAACCTTTCTGAAAACCCTCAGCAGTCCTATTTAAATGACTTATACCTTGCATTGCCTGTACCTCGCAAGTTCCCTTTAATTCCTAGTAAAGTTTTGGTAGCATTAAATGTAGGAATTCTACAGGAGTCTGAGGAAATGATGAAGAATCAGTGGGGGCTCCAAGATGGTAATATTTTAATGAGGAGAATCTTGTTAGACTACGTATTCAGCTCTGAAAAACTCAAAGGATGGGAATTAATTGCTGCTCAAAAAAGTAAAAATTRAAGTAGAGCAATAACACTGCATTTCTCTTTTTTGTTTGTTTTTAGGCACAAAACAGATTTAAAGTTCCTTTGGGTACAAAATTCTACAGAGTGAAAGCAGTACCATGGAACAAGAAAGTATAACACAACAAAATCTTGCTCATTATGTCTCCATTCTTTTTTGGCTTGTCCTTCAGTGCTCATTCATCGCTCCAAGTACCAGGCCATCTTTTTATACTGAGCTCATGTGACAATACACTTCACTGATGTACTGCTTTTACTTTTTAACAGGTCACATTTTAGAAACAAGAAGTTCATCAAAATCTCTGGCCCTAACTGTTCCGATTTTTTACCCAGATAACTTTAGGAGTGTGGACCAAATGAGTTCATTTTCTCAAGGGCAACCATGTGTAACATGGCTGGTTAGCCATGTTAATTGCCTGCTAAATATACGTTAGCTTGTATTTAGATGTTAAATGTTAGTTACCATTATTACCAGCATATGTCCTTTTGTGAAATCATTATCAAAGTACTTGCACTCTTTAACAGATTCTTTATATGTGTAAAATTCATCAACTATTTAAAGAGGAGTGTTCATTGCATGCAGATAATCATATAATTTTTCTTCAACATGAGTTTGCCTCAGTAGATGAATAAAAATAACTACTGCAACTTGTTTCATTACATGAAAATGCTCTTTAATGTTTAAAAAGAACCTTGTAATTTGATAGACTGATTCTGAAAATCAGTTACAGTTAGATCTGCAATCTTCAAAAGCACTTTCGATGGATTGATCACACAGATTCTGAAGGGGAGACACCCGTGCAGTTTGTTTGAAGTGAAGCACTTGATCTTCCCAGCAAAACAGAAGTCTTGTATTAATCTGTTTAGAAAAATCATATTGATGAAATTGTATTTCATGGTTGAGTTTCAGGAAAAAACTCATTGTACATTAACCATAAAAGAGTCATTTAAGTAACAAATTATTGTAATTGTAAAAGACATGTAGAATTTTAAAACAATAAAGATTTGAAACTGTATGTGTTTGAAGCATCTGTGTGCCTTTTAGATATTAACTTTCTGTAATATACATTAAATATATTGCAGCTTTTCTCTGACTTCTCCTGTAAAATTTCATTACATAGAAATGACTATATTTTCTCCAGGAGGCATTAATGTTCTGTAATATTCAGGAGTTACAAGAATTACCTGTAATAATAAAAAAAAATTAAGTAGGCAGAAATTAATTTTGCCAGTTAGTTAAACTCACAACAGAAACTTCAAACTAATTATACTGGCTATAATTCAAAAATGTAATTATTCAATTTTTTGTCATAAAAAAAAATGTACTCTAAATGTGTAACTAGTGGAAAGTGAAATTGTGGATTCAAAAATGAACTTCTGCTAGGACTTCCTCCAAAGAATTGTTCAACTATGATTTACTTACAGAAAGAGGAGAGTGGAGAAAGAAGAATTGATCATAAGAAAGTCTCAGTGCTTCTGCCCATATGTTATGCTATATACCTTCAGACTGCCTGGTCTACTTGAATACCCAGAAACTCCTGTGTATGCTTTATTTAAAATGTTGTGACATGACATAATTTTAAGTTCAGACTTTTTTTTTTAATTATGAAAGCTGTGGGCTTGGAATTGTATCTTATCTTTGATAAATTAAAATAAATCTGACAGTTGAATTCTGGAAAACAATGTCATTTCATCAGGGCAGAGTCTTACTGGATTATTAGATTTGCTAGTAAATATGCTGACGTTTTTAGAATTGTTTATCAAAAAATTCTGAAGAAGAAAGCGAAGTATTATGATGGCTTAGTACTGACAAGTATATAAATAAGGTGAATCTGTAGAGGAAAAAAATCACCACYGCTTTTATGCCACTGACTTGTTGGTCTTCATCTGAATAGGAATTCAGACCTGTCTGAAATGTTGGCTCAGTCTCATTCATTTAGTCAGAGACACAAGTGGTTTAAGGACGTGCAAACATAGCACAATTCACTCCTAATAGGCAGTGTTCAGTAGCCTGGATATCTTTTACTCCASTGACAAAACTTTTTCCACAGTTGGATGATCTCCTGCTGCTCTGAGTATTATTTATCTTTCAGGGACTAATTATCTCCCATAGCCACAGGCCTGGCCAAGTCGCAGAGCCACAGAGCTATTCCATTTCTGGGAGGACTCCCTTGCTAGCAGCAGTGGATCTGCATAGCAATGTGCAATCTGGCACTACATCATAAGACTTTATGAGCAGCCCATTTCCAGAATGATTTTTTTTTAAAAAGAAAAGGTCCTCCTAAATCTTCTTCACGGAGAGAAGGATATGTTCTTAAACTTCTTCCAGGTTGGATAAAACTGCAGACTCTATTCTGGCTCTACAGAAACATGTGCCCGCTGAGAGAGTGTGGGCAGAATCCTTCCAGAAGCACAAAATTAAACGTTTTTCAGGTACTCTCACCTCCTTAAGCACTGACCTATGTGTTTTGCTATCCGTGTTGGTTTACATTGGGAAGGTCATTGCAGTCACTGGGATGGTCCTCCTGAAAGATTCACTGCTTCTGCCACGACAGAAGTGAGTCAGGGAGGGGAGCGCAGAGCTCTCTGCTTAGAAATGAATAGGTTAGATGTCCGAAAAATCTGAGCTGTCAGTTGGAGTCAGTCTAAGGTTGTTGATGGACAGATTTAGAAATATGTTTAAAACTTACATGTRGATAGTAGCAGGAGTGATACCTGGTGCTGTGAGAGATTATTTCCTTCTGATTTCTGTCTTAAGGTAGAAAGCAATGTGTCATAACCCAGAAGCACATAAGTAATATAAGCATGTGAACTTGTRCAGCACCTAAAGAAACTGCTTAAGAAAAAGTACTGTAATGCAAACCACAAGGGGAGAGAAACTCCTTTTCTGCTGATACCTGCGACTTAGAAGAGTCCCGGGATGTATCTGTTATTGCTACATGACATCATACTTTCAGAATATAAATAACCAGCGATGGCTTTGTTTTTCAGGAATACTTGTCATGTGCTTCATTTTATAATCTTTATGTGTATTCAAAATGGAAATCCTGTCAAACAAACTCCTAACATAATCAGTAATGATTCTGAACAGTCATTGAAAAAAATGTAGTTTACATACTTTCTGCATGTCACAGCCTTACTGGTTCCTGAAGCTATGCTTGTTATGTACCACCTATGTGTTTCATCTTGCTCTGTAATAATAAAACTTTGTATATAATTTAAATAAGGAGCATATGCAGAAGCGGATGGGAAGGGACAGGATAGACCTGAGAGTCTCTCTGTGTGTGTGTGTGTGTGTGTGTGTGTGTGTGTGTGTGTGTGTGTGTGTGTGTGTGGTGTGTTTAAAGTGACTGATAATTAAAAATCCCTCTTGTGCTGCTGATACGTACTTTATTCAGGAAGCTTGGCTTTAGGAAGAGTATATGAGTACTTGAGTAGAGGAGGACATTAATTGAAAGCAAACATTATCTTGTGTACTCAACAGAAAAAAAAAATTAAATAAAAGACCCTTTTAAAAGGACCGTTTCAGTGTTCTTAGTGGGTTGTGGCCGTTGGAACCCTCGGAGAAGCATATAGGTATTTGCACAACTCTGCTGCCACAGAGCTCGMGTTAGGAGCTCATTCCATAGAGTTCAGTTGTGGTTGACTTGACTCTTATGATGGCCTATGAATAGGAGCAGTGAAGTGCAAGAACCTCAGACTTGCTCAGTATAGTTGTTAAATGTGYCATGCATTACAGAGTAGTCTGTGCTGCTTAGGGAAATTCTTTGCCTTTTTACAGTGCAGCTTTTCTCTTTGTTACCTGATATTCCACCCTAGAGTTGACTATAAAATGTTATAGCAGAAGTGGAATAGTGTTTTTTTATTCCCATGGTTTCCAAATAGTAGGTTACAACACTGGTAWTTTTTTCTTCTTACTGCCAAATTAATAATTTTGGAAAAAGTATATTCATCCCACAGAACTAGTGCTTTTCAAGGCAGAATTAGCTATTAGACTTTACTGAGATATCTCAGTTCTGCATTTGAARGTTACTGTTGTTTTTATATCACTTTACAAGCCATTCTGAAGTCCTAAAGSAATAATGGTAAATTATAAATTATGAGCAGTTGCTTCCTTTAGTTCTCATTGTAATTAAATCATCCATATTACCACATTCACATATAACAGAGTACTGCGAAGTCTAGCCCCAGTACTCCAATTACATATTAGCTAAGAATTCAGTTCAGTAGTGTCAAAACACTAGAASAGAAGGATGAGAGGGGATCTAATCACCATGTACAAATTCCCGAGGAATGATTGTAGGGAGGAAGGGGCTAAACTGTTTTCCACAGTGGCTGGTGATAGGACAAGGGGCAATGGTTTTAAGCTGAGCTATAGGAGGTTCCATCTCCGGGTGAGGAAGAACTTCTTTCCTGTGAGGGTGACAGTGCCCTGGAACAGGCTGCCCAGAGAGGCTGTGGAGTCTCCTCCTCTGGAGATCTTCAGACCCGCCTGGATGCCACTCTGTGCCCTGTGCTCTGGGTGTCCCTGCTGGAGCAGGGGGGTTGGACTAGATGATCTCTAGAGGTCCCTTCCAACCTCAACCATTCTGTGATTCTGTGAAAGCTAAGGTGACTTTTTTGAGGTTGCATATACGTGGCATACATTTGTTTTTTCCATTGTTATGAAGCCTAGATTAAAATTGATTAATGCAATTTTGAGGAATTTAAAGAATTTCTACTGTTTTCTGGAAAAAAAAATGGCATTTAACATATTTCCATTGTGATGTTTTTGAACTATAAAAAAAACAAAAAATGCCTCTAAAACCAGTATTATTACTGTGTCTAATCCTWGCAAACACTTAATTTTCCTTGTTCTATATGCAGATTAATTCCATTTGAAAATTGCACAGAAAGTTCCCAGCARTTAATCTGTGCAGTGCACTGCTAAATAGTTGGTCCACGTTCTTGTTTAATTCTGTGAGACTGTGGGCAGCAGCCTTGCCTTTCCTCCCCTAACTTTTGCTTGAATTGTACTTTGCATTGAAATCTTCAGAACTGTATCTGTGTACTTYTAAAAAGGCTCTACGTTGGAAACACCTCTTTGGTACGTAGTTCAGAGTTTGCGAATCAGACTGAAACAGTAGTATAAGCGGGAAGAGATTATACCTGTAAATATATTTAATCAACAAAATGGCTGAACTGTAAAATGCCCCTTTTTAATGACGACCCTTAGCATACTCACTGTATTTATTATCCTTAAGTGATCTAAGGAGGGACAATTTGCAAGAAATATAATTCATGCAGCTGTATAAGCTTCTGTTGAACTACTGACAATAAAATACTGTTGAGCTTGTAAGAATGACAGGCAGCAACGCGCCTGTTGGGTGGCTGCAGTCCAGAACACCGGTTCCCCTCAAACCCCTATCATCGCCCTGTGTGTGTGTTGTGATGAAATGCGCTTAAGTTTTTGCAATGATTAAGGTTTTAAACACTGAAAAAATAGGTAATGTCAGCTCCTGATTGCTTGTCAAATTTTGGACCTGCTTTAATGTATGTCAAGATGCATTTTTTAATTAGCTAATTAGTCAGTCTTTCCCTGCCCTTTTCTCTTCCACATCTTTTCTCATACTTCTGTGTAAAAAATTTTTCCTGAATGTGTGATTACATTTTTGTTCTTTTTGTGTGATGACTATTTCTGTATCTTCTCCAATTCCCAATGGAATGAAATGTTTGCTATGTGCCTCTTACCTAAGAAGTGCAAATCTACAGATTTCTTAGTTTCCACTTATTTTTGGTGCCTGAATAACAAACTGACCAAATCAAAGTCCTTGGACTGATGCTTCAGAATTATAGCAGTTCATATCTTCAAAATACTGCAAAATATATCTTCAAAATATTCCACCTTCGCTTTTTGTGCTCTCTCTATCTTGCAGGAGAGGAACTGCCATTCTAAGGAAAAATCATTTCTTGAAAACCAAGAGGTGAGTTAGCAGAGCCATAATAATAATTAATAATAATAATAATAATAATAATAATAATAAAAGGCATTGAATCTTTGCTCTCTTTTTCACTTGTTTCTCCTTATTGTTACCTTCGTGCTTTTCTAGCCTGTCAGCATAATCCTGATTCCTTCATTGCTGTGTATAAGGTGCTTTAGCAGTCATCTTTGAACACTGTTAGGGACCTGGCCCAACACGACCTACGAAACCTCGGGTGAGCCGTGATCTCCGCCTGGTGCCTTTCGACTGCTCAGAACGGTAACCTTTCCCTTTCTGTCTTGTTACCCCTTCCAGYTCTTCAGTGCGTTAGGAAAGAGAGTGTCCACTGTCTCCACAAATATGATTTGTTCCCTCTATCCCTGTATGACCAAATGAAGCAAATACACTTGCCTCGTTGGGTAGATGAATCATCCTTTCCGTTGCACTTCTATAATTTAACCTAGCCATAGAAGTATATATAGCGTGCAGGAGGGTGCTCTCACAAGCACCGAAGCCACGGCAGTTTGGCATCCAGGGAGYGAGCTGATGTTAAGAGAAGTCGCCTTGCTGTCTAGTTACAAGACCACTGATCAAATAGTCTTCTGCAGCTGAGTTGCACTGTTCACTTTTTCTGAGCTGTTTAAGAGGATTACAAATGCCAAAATTGCAACCCTTCATGTTAAATGGCACCAAGCTCTCTCTCAAAATGTTTTAAACATGTTAAGCATGCATGTTAACATGTTAGGCAACATTTTTTAATAGATATAGGAGGAAATATCATGAGGAAGAAGTTAAAGTGACTTTATCCATTAAACAATGTATTCTGTATCTTAAACTTTTTTTCAACTCAATTTTATAATGTGTTTCTCAGCCATTTCTCAGACAACCGAAATATATATATGTCAGTTTTGGATTTTTCTTATGACAGGTTGCATTGCAGTTTATTCTGCAAAAACATCTTAGAGTGAGCTGTACTGGGAGCAGTGGCAGGTAGTTCAGTTGTAATTTCACTAAACTGCAAGGAGAAATGATCTTCTAAGCATAAAGTAATCTAGAAACTTCTTGATTAGTCTGTTTAACAATTGCTCTGCAAGTATTTTGGCAAAACAGACTTAAAAGTTGAAGCAACAAAAAAGRGGCAAATCCACTATGTTATACTAAGTGTTCCATTTCTCAATCAATGATTTTACATGTTGATCACTGTGAGAAAAGTGTTTTAAAGAATTGCAGGGTTGTCATGCTCAGCAATATTGTGAAACGAAGTGGATACATTTTCAAGCTACAGTGAATTTTTGCAGCTCAGTCTAAAGAGTGGAGCAGCTTGACTGAAAGGTTGCACTTACTGATGCTGAGTGCACGTGGGACAATTTGTAATGACTGATGTTCATCTGCTCTTCATGTTTTCAGTTGTTTTGTATTTGCCATTTTCTATCTGTTTTCATCATTTCCCTCTTTTTGGGGGATGCCATTTTATTTGGTGCCTGCACCAAAACTCTTCTTGTCTTCATTAAATATGGGGTCAGCCTCCTCGCAAGCACTGATTACGGTTGTGATGGTGCTGCTGGGTCGACACATGGCAAATGAATAGCAGGTGGTTTGCTGCAGACCAACACGCCGGTGTTGGACTGAGTTGCAACTGCTGTAGTGGAAAGCCCTAATACAAGAGTCTGGGCTCTACCTGTGCTCTGCTCCGGTTTTACGGTGTATTTGTTTTCCTTGTCAATGGCACCTTATGCACATGCCTTGGGAGCAACATATGGGTCTTTTATGGCCACTTCTTCTGCCYGGGTAACTCATTTGACGTGTTTTCTCTGTGGGTTATTGGTCTGATGCAGAGGTTGCCTGCTACAGGCTAAAATAATTATCCTCTCAATACTTCATTAGCCGTGTGGTGACTTAAGTAACTTGCTCCTAATGAAATGCTCCTTCCCAGGTGATGCTTTAACACTGACCTGCTTACAGATTTCTACCTCGTAATTTCTGGTTTTCTGTTTGCTTTCGACTTAGTTTCCCTCTCTGTCCCTATGTAAACTCCTCTCTCATTGAAGATCACTGAGTTTAAAGATGACTCTGACAGCATGTGCTGAGGAGCAGCCCGGAGTGCTGGGGCGAGAGCCCGGRCTGCTCACCATGCATGGTCAGCAGGCAGGGTCCTCCCGAGGCCTTTGCCTGGTGCCTCTCTGCACGCTCCAGGCTGCTGCAGCCGCACTGATGCCCAGACGCGTGTTTGGGGCAGAGGGCAATAATGGATGATTAAAGAAGCCCAGCCAGAAGCATCCTGTAATTCCTTTGACATAAATTCTGGGAGTCAGTACCCGGACATCACCATTCTCACTTCGACATGGGCAAGAGGCAATGTGGGAGCTTCTTGGGCAGCAGAAAAAATGCAATTTCTGGAAGTTTTCTTGAAGTGTGATCACAGTCCAGGGCTAAGAGTCACTCTGTACTCAGCACAGCATTATGTAGAATCAGCAGTGAAGCAGTTCAGCACATCCTGCTCTCCAAGGAATTAGACCTAGAAGAGTATTTGAGGCTCGTGTCCTTTTCAGCGAYGCAGTGATTCATGAACCATCACTAAAATTTTGTTCATTATTTTCTTTTTTTCCGAGTGTTCCCAATTCCACATATTTGGACTTTCAAACATTTTTAACCACATAACATATATACTTAATAAACTCCAGAAGTTGCAATTTTMCAAAATGTAGCTTCTTAAATGAATAGTCTGTACAGGATGATGTCTGTCAGTGCTGCATAACCTTCTTTGGGTTCCTTCTGAGGCAATGGCTTTGTTATGGCTCTGAATGCAGTTATGAGATAAATGACAGAACGGCAGCACCCTTTCCATTTCTGCATGCATAGTTATTCCTTTTTAAACCAGCATATGTTTATTACGTAAAAGTTAGTCATTGATTTAGTAGGTATCTTCTCTTCTAGAATGCATTTAAAAATTCAGAAAATAGTCTGCTGAAATTCCAGTATGAGAGGGAACTCTTATTATATTTTTGAAAGTGAAAAGTAACTCCTGACAAGTTACTATTTTGAGTGTGCCTCAGGAATCCAGAAGTCTTTCTGTTACACAAAAGATTGATTTACTTGCTTCTCTGAAGAGGGAAAAAAACAATCTAGAGGTCATCTAGTCCAACCCCGCTGCACACRCAGGGTCTCCTAGAGCATGGGGCGCAGGGTGGCATCCAAGYGRGTTTGGAAGATCTCTGGAGAAGGAGATTCCACAATCTATTTTAAAATTAGAGCTAAAAATTAAAGGTTCTTTTTGACATATTCTATGCAATTATGTACACAGGATTGTTAATCTWTTTTTTTTTTGTTTTTCAGACACTATTTCATGTAAATTTATTAGATGGACTATAAAAATAGGCAATAAACAACAYGCTAGCAGTTAAAAGTACTTTTACTTTTTTCCTTCCTTCTGTGMATCATCCATTTAGAAAATCATAGAATCAAAGAATCATAGAGTGGTTAAGGTTGGAAGGGACCTSYAGAGGTCATCTAGTCCAACCCCCCTGCACACGCAGGGTCTCCTAGAGCATGTGGCAGAAGCCTACACTGTTCGTGCTCTGCCTCTAACATATATTTATAGAGATTATATAGCATGAAAACAGCTGTGCAATGTAGACAACTGTGTGACTGAGATGTTCCTGAAYGTATATAATGCAAAACTGATGATTTCTGTAGCCTCCTTCAACCTGATTTTTAGTGAATCTTTTTGTTAGACAAAATTTCTTTAGGGTTGCTTTTAAAAGTTACATGTCCTGAAGAAAGATATAAAWATAAAAGATCCTAAAAGGCATTGCTTTGTGTAGCCTCTTTCCTGTCTTTCTACTAAGTCCTAATTTCAATTTGTGAATTAAGATATATTCTGTTTGAAAAAAAAAATATACGGGAAGCATTATAAGGGAAGGGGCATACGCACTCCATTTATACTTTGAGAGAAGCAAAAAGCAAACTTTAGAAAAAAACTATAGATTTTTTATAGAGTACTATAGCTAGTGGAGATGTAGTGGATATAAAAAGTAACTCCTTGCTTTTGGAATTGAAAATAACTGAGGATATTTTTCAAAAATATGTATGACAACATTCAGCTTACTGCAGTCCCACTTAGCTGTTCCATTTTTTCATAATTCCATTCATTTCTCTGTGCAATGTTTTGGTAGACTGGAGTACAGATTTAGGGTTGAARTGTTTCTCCAGTTCAATGTTTCCAGTTAGCTCTATAACTATTCTTTATCCTATTCTTCCATTTCTGTGTTTAATTTTCCACTCTAGTGGAAAGAGTTTTCCCATTTGGTCCCTGTTTTTCCCTTTGTCTCCTGATTTCTCACTTCCATTATTAGATGCTGTGGAGGAATATACCGAACCTCTTTSCTTAAGGAAGCTGTATCATTTGCTTCTCAAAACTCCCGAACTGTGAAAGAAGAGAAGGAGCAGTGCAGTGCCTGATAGGGAAAGCTCAACYGAGCTTTGTTAATAATCCACTTTTGACTTGAAGACTTCACATTTTTGAGTGCCTTTCTGAGGTCAATTTTAAGGAGGAAATGGCCGCTTTCATTTCAAGGAAGATATTAAATCTATAAAGAGGCAGGAAAGTTTTTGCTATCTCCAGGGCAAAAGAGAAAATTGATTATTCGTTGTATTAGGTGCTTGAAATAACTAGGTAGTTGTAAGAAATATCTCATAGTGGGAATGATGTAATTCAGTTGTGAAGTGGAAATTAACAATGTTGCTTAGATTCTCCAATGATCCTGAAAGTTCGCTGGTTATATATGCAGTGTGTGTATAATTCTTTCTATATATACAGATACACACACTATATTTGTATTTTTAATACGAATGTCTATCACCTTAAAAAAATCAGATAGCTCTGGACAGACTGRATTGATGGCCTGAGGTCAACTGCATGAGGTTCACCAAGGCCTACTGCCAGGTCCTGTACTTTGGTTCAAACAACCCCATGCAGYGCTACAGGCCGGGGGCAGAKTGGCTGGAGAGCTGTGTGGCAGAAAAGGACCTGGGGGTGCTGGTCARYAGCCAGCTGAACATGAGCCAGCAATGTGCCCAGGTGGCCAAGAAGGCCAACGRCCTCCTGGCTTGTATTAGGAACAGTGYAGGCAGCAGGACCAGGGAAGTGATCGTCCCCCTGAACTCAGCACTGGAGAGGCTGCACYTCGAACACTGTGCTCAGTTTTGGGCCCCTCACTACAAGAAGGTCATTGAGGTGCTGGAGCGTGTCAAGCCGGTGAAGGGGCTGGAGCACAGACCTCATGAGGAGCAGCTGATGAAGCTGRGGTTATGTAGTGTGGAGAAGAGGAGGCTCAGGGGAGACCTTATTGCTCCCTACAACTACCTGAAAGGARGCTGCAGTGAGGTGGAGGTCAATCTCTTCTCCAGAGTAACTATGGATAGGACAAGAGGAAATGGACTCAAGTTGTGTCAAGAAAGGTTCAGATTAGACATTAGGAAAAATTTCAACACAGAAACAGTGGTGATGCCTTGGAAGAGGCTGCCCAGGGAAAAGATGGAGTCCCTGTCCCTGGCACTGTTCAAGGAACGTGTAGATGAGGCATGCTTTAACAGGCATGGCGTTGAAGGGTTCATAGTTCCACTCAGTGATCCAGAAGGCCTTTTCCAACCAAAATGATTCTATGATTCTATGTACTTTGAAGGCAGAAGGGGYTTCTAGCTTTTTCATCAGCCAAGTCTAGCTAAAAGTAGAGACATAGAGAGGACTGTTGGGACAGAGGCTGTTAGAGGTAGAGCTGTGATTAGGACCCTGAAAGAAGTAAATGCAGCCCCTTGGGCTTYCCAGGTCTTGTTGGAGACAAGACATTGGAACTCTGACATGCACAGAGTTGTATCTACTGATGTTTACTTCCACACTGTTGAAAGAATTGCRTTCTTTATAAATGTCCAGTCTTGTAACATCAGCCATGTATGTAGCCATAGCCATTGTTCATTGTGAGTTAYGCTTTTTGGCTTTTGCATCCTGTATATTATGGACATTGCCCTAATGCTATCATACTATATACTCTTATGCATACTGTTTTCGCTAGTATTTCTAGTTTTGTAGCACAGAAAGAAGGTTCCCCTTATTAGAAAGAAAACATTAAAATCCATGACCAGTTGAAATATTTGTGAAGGCCAATTATTTCTTTGTACTGCCTTGAACAGATAAGCTGAAGAAATGCTTAAGACTTTGCTATATACATTTTAAAAGGCCATGATGAGCAAAAGAGCCCAGGTTGGTGGATTAGGGAAGATCAAAGTTAGCATGTGCTGATTAGCTTTGAATGGGAAGAACAAGTATTTGTCTTACCATAATAATGTTATCTTCTGAGATAGTCAAATGGAGGTTGAAATARCTTCAAGTCACATGACAAAGTGAATGAAAAATGTAAACTCTTCCATGTTCCATTTCATTCCTCAAGCATGAKGAGTCCCAAGGAACTGTATTCTCATTAGGTGACACCCCAATCCTCCAGCCAGGCCAACCTGGGAGCTCCCCTCTCACTAATGACCTGCATCAACCAGCTATTTTTGTAAGAGTAACCATAAATGAAAAAATTCTTCCCTCAAAAGACAAACAACCACAAAAAGAACCTTCCTTCCATATACAGATTAAGATCACAGGCCTGAGAAACAGGAGATGTGAATGATATTCATAAAAAAATACTTATTTCCTGAAATAAAAATGGCATTCCTTAGAGGAGAAAGGACATTGCAGGCCAGCAGCTGACAGAATAGCAAATACCACATGGACATGAACAAATGTGGAGATAAACAAAATTGTTGTCCTATTTTGGCTAGAAAAATCAATGTGCAATATAAAAAGCCAGCCTAGAAGTCCTGTTTATAATAGTTAAGCTATTAAAGTCTAAAACAAAKAAGAAAAGCTGAATTTTAGCCTTTGCTTGAGGAGATCTGACTCTACCCCTTCCACCTTCTAGGCAACCCTTTGGCATCACATGAGAAATAATATCTCAGAAGACTTTTAAACCAAATTTATTTCTCTGTGTGTAGGGTACTAACAACTATTCAAACTTAATTTGGATAACTAAACTACTAGCTTTCTCATCAAAAGTGCTGCTGTATGACTGATCTTCATCAAATCTCATATGAAATACCAGGCCTGTAGATTACTGTAAAAAACAAAACTTCTGTGTTATCCTTTATGAAGTGCAGGTTCTTAAGGAGACTAGAAATGGAGCAAGTATCTAATCAAGTTGAAGGTTCAGTCCACATGGCAGATTTCCAGGAAGGTATCTAAGACCCCCTACTGCTTTCCCAAATATTTCAAGTCAGATTGAAAAATAAAACAAAAACAAAAACAAAACCTTAAGGAATTCAAGAGATCAAGTTAATCAAAATGAAGGATAATACAGTAGTATTTTCGGGAGGAGGAATATTTTCATGCTTTTCCATTTCTTGCAGCAAACATAGGGTCACTCAAGCATTTGTGCAGCACCTCCAGGCCTCGTCTAATCAGATAGAGATGGGCATAGCTAGAGGTAAGGCTGCAAACCCAGCCTGGTGCTTTAGGTTTGTAAGTCAGGTCCATTTTTATATTCTTACTTTTAGGAAGTGAGACTAATCGCTACAATAAATAGCTAGGGATCAGGTCAAGGTGTCTTTCTTTGATGTCTTGACACCAAGAGTGAATGTCTTTCTAGAAAGCAGACTTGCGTTATAAGTTATTTTTATCTGGACAAGTTATTGTGCTCAATGCCCTCTAAAAGAGAAGAATTTAATGGCCTGTATTATGTTAAACTGCGGTCAAGTTAAGTGATCTAATTGTCTTTCTTACTTTCTTACTTAAAACCCATAAAACTAAAAAAAAAAGCTACAAAGATTTAGTAAAACAGCAGTGAAAATAGTCATCATCAGCTTTTGTAGCAAATGGAAGTATTGCTTATACTGTTTTACTCTTTAATTACTCAAAAGCCATTTTCAGCATCATGAAAATAAATCAGTCCAGAAAAACTAATTAATTACTTTTAATATAAGAAACCTATTGAATTATGTAAAATAAATCCTTATTCATCCAAAAATGATATACTTCTTATTACCATGAAAACTACTGAAAGAACATATTTTCTAGCTAAAGTTCACAACTCAATGTCTGTTTTTGCTGTTCAGGGCACTTAAAGTAATTAGCTTGTAGTAGAGGACCACTCTAAAGGGCCATTTTTGGATTACTTACCTCTATGCTTAAAAGCTCATAATTAATGTGCATTTGCTTAGTTTCACAGTACAATGCCAATAATCTTTGATGCAGCTACTTTAYTCTTCACCAGATAATTGAGCCCATTTCTGACTCATTTAGCATAAACTAAACCTTTTTTCAAAATAAATAYTTGTGCTGTTCTCAGGTATGAGAAGCAGAAGCTAATTTTAAGGACATAATTGACATAAACCAGTGGGGAAAAAAAATTCTACTTGAATTTTTTTTTTTTTTTTTAACATTTGAGGAAACAAACATCTATTTTAGATAGAACAGATATTGAGAATTCTAACTCATAAATAATAAAAATATACCTTTAATTCAGAGTTAACTGAATGTACATACTACATTTCTACAAAATAGATCCCTACATACTGAACTGATACACTGAATTGCAGAAGSTATCTCTTCTCCTTTGAGAAGATCTTTTATTTTAGCATCTTAAGTGTATTTCTTTTCAGTTGTTTGCTCATTTCATTATTTTAAAGAAAGATGTCGAAAAGAGGCTCCAGCAATGTTTTTAGACCAAGCTGGCCAATGAATGCTCTTGCAACATCTCTTATAGCGTGTTTAATATCAAGGCACCAGCTGAGTTCCTGCAGAACAGTCCATATAAGTTAAGAGATTACACTGCCCATAGGACTGCAAATATTCTGGGATTCAAAAGTTCATCTCAGCAAGACACTAATAGAAACCAGTTTTACTAAAGATAAGGCTTCTAATGAATAATGAAAAAAAAAAAAAAAAATCAAAGGCAATTTCATCAGTTCACGTTTGGCTTGTATTTCCTGTAACAGATGACCTTTTCCTAACTCAGAAAAAAAAAGTTATTTCAAAGCAACAGCAGGATTTTGATTACTTTGATAATTCACAGGAATTTCCCATTATCATGGCTGAGATGTCCGGGAACTCACAGTACCAATAAATGTCCTCTTTCCTCACTTATACCCGTCCCCGTGCCCCTGCTTTCCCTGACAGGGAAATCTCTACTCCACTCTCCTGCTAGCTGAGAAACTCARTTGCTGAGTTCACGGCTTACTGCTCTGCGCCAAAATCCATAACTGCGTTCCYTCAAAACCGGCAGAAGCAACTCCAAATTCTGAATTATTAGAGCCTATCCACTAAATCAGGTTTACAAGGAATGTTTTGTTGTTCTTGGGACTTGTGGGCCTTCCATTGAACTGTGCTGTTCTGCTGGCACGGTATCTGGAGGCACCACATCTGGCAGCACTGCTGGGCTGTAATTGCTTTTCCTTCACATTTCTTTCAGGCTGTGTGTGTAGCTCTGCTCCACGGGTCTGCTGCTGTGAATTTTAAACCTATGTCCTTGACTTTCCTTAGGACTGTTTTAATTGTTGGGTGCTTCGCTTGCATCAAAACCATGTTATGAATCTGCTCCTACTGAGACATCTTGTATRTGTGCCCTGCACAAGAGGGTACTGTGACAAGGATGTCACTGCTAACTGTGCAGCCTGGCTACTGTTATCTGGGAGCTGCAGGGACTGAAGGTAAGGCTGRTTTTTGGAGCATGAATTCTGAGTTACCGCTACGGCAAGACAGCAACATAATGTTTAAGACTGCATAAAAAGCAGTTCATATTGGATCTTAATGCCTAAGCAAGATGAAAACTGTAGCAGGGATCAAAGCGATCAAGGCAGTAGTAGCTAGTAGACATAATTTCTTAAATTGTAATATTCAGTAGACATAATGGTTTTAACACATCTTCAAAGGCATTTGCTGTTGGCTCTGCAAACCAAAACCCGCTTCAACTTCCTCCTTCCAAACTCCTTCAGAACATTATTTAGCAGTCTGCTCAGGCTTGCCTTCTCAATATGTCATGTGCTGATGGGCAGGATCTTTTTTCTTTTTTTTTTTCTTTTGTTTTCCTGGCTTGTTTTGAAAACACTTTTGATCTTATGATCTATCCTTGATCTGATTTGTTAAACAACATGATGACCTAAGCATTTTGATGGTATAACGATATCAAGGTTATTTCATGGGGGAAACAACATCCTCTGATACCTACTACTGAAGGTTGAGGCCCTTTGACAGTCAAAGACTAGCAAAACTTGCCATACCTTAGGATTTGTGCCTAAGCAGGACATGAAGTCAATGTGAGCAATGAGCAGTTAATTGCACCCTTCTTCTGTGTGCAGGTCTGTTTCAGCAGCCAGCTGTGGAGAGAGCTGCCTGCAGGTTGCACCTTCTGAGACACTTGCACTGTGGAGGTATTAAACTTCCAGCACGGTCTGAGGTGTTCCCAGGATTCAAGCAAGCTAAAAAAGATAGTCTTTTTTTTTTTTTTTTTTTTAAAGCCCTGGATATTTATCCAGGCAGAGAATATGCTGTTGGGGTAGCAACAGCCCTGTTTAGCAGGATATAAAGTTCCGTTTTTCCTAAACATCCTAGCCATTATGGAATTTGCAGCTTAAACAGCTGAGAGGATAGGAGCRCATCTGAAGTATCTGAGGAAGAACTGCATTACATAGACAAGTAGGGTCATAACTTATGAAAGCGTTTGTAAAACGCATTCCACATTCCAGTGAGGCAAAGTTAAACAGCAAGAGCATCTTTCCTCATAAGAGAAGCATCAGGCAGCAGAATGTAATTGGGGAAGTAATCCACTGCCCAGGCACATTCTTCAAATGACTGAACTTGTTTTGGATAAAACTGGACTCCTCATCAATGGCTTGTAAGGGAAAATTTGATTGGTATTACAGTGTGAGTGATGTTACAGCTTACATAAGACTTTTTTCCTTCCTGCGACCCACCATATTTCCAATCTGTATGCAGTCATAGGATGCCTCACAGGATATATTTGGGTCAAAAAAAGTCTAGCGTGCAATCTATTATTTCTCCTAAAAATCGAAAATATAAATAAAAAAAAGTAGGAAGTGGCAGTATGAAAACTGGTTTGGCTGTCACTGTGGGAATGATGTAATATCGGCAATGTAGACAGGGGAGCCAAGGATTTTAATTTAATACGTGGAGCTCTGAGGCAGCTCTGTGTCATCCAACATGCAATTAGTGCAGCTGGGCAGTCGTGACTCCTTTCCCTCCCATCCCTGTCAGCTACTGCATTTTGAGGGAACACAACCGTAGAAGAAAAGGCCTCCAAAAAAGAGGCAGACAGGGAAGGAAGCTTCCTTCCTGCCCCCTGCTTCCCTGGAAAATGGCACAGCTTATGTACACTAAGGGTGCTCACTCTCCACCTTTAAAGGTAAATGTAATGTTAATAATACAGTGATGGTCAAGTGTGTCCTGCTGATGAAGATGAAAATGAAAACGAAAACTTCTCTCTGTAATGTGTAAAAGGCAAAACAGRTACAAAAACTTGTAAGTGGTCTTTGGCGAGCTGGAGCAACAAATCACCCCAGAAACCCACAGGCACTGTCCTGACACAACCACTACCCTTCACCAGATAAGCTTTCTTCTGCTTGTCTTATGCCACACAAAGTTGATTTAAATATTAGTTAATAAACTTAATTGGATGTACCAATACTTTATACTATTAACCTTTAACAATGTATATAAAATCAACTGTCATGCAGACTGGAAAATTCTGTGTATTCCTGTGTCACTTTGAAACTTCTTTCAATAATGCTTACACATATGAGTAAAATCTGTAGATAAAGCAATAAATACTTAAATATATACATATAGATCCTAACTCTTAAGGGGCAGATCCTTAAAATGAGCAGGTTTAGGATTAGATTTTCTTAAATGAGCATGCTGAATGCTGGTAAACATCACATGCTGTTGTATTACATGTATTAAATTTGTTCTTTTTCTGGCTCCAAGGCTAAAAAGCTATTAGCTCTAATGAGCTATCAAGGTGATACAATAAAGGCCTTGTTGAATATATTTACAGAATTAAATTAAATATGCATGTGCCACTTGTTCTTTGAAGAATATAAAGGAAAATGTGACTAATACATAGAGCAAAGATTAGTATACTTGTCAGTTCATGATCTTAAAATAAATGGAATTTCCTTCCATAAAAACAGCATGACAAAGAGTTTATGAATATTTTCATCAGTAGCTAATGTTTCCATTCACAGAGGAGCGCTTTAAATCCATGAACAAGAAGGGATGACACATCTAAAACTCAAGGGAACGTTGTCACAAAATGTAAACTGTCTGAAAGAAACTTGCAGCTTTGATAGTTTTATCATGTCAGACAAGTGCATCACAGCTGTGAAGTGCATCACAGCAGAGATGTGACCCATATTAAAAAAAATGGCTAATGTAATGTGTAATAYTATAAATGTGTGCTGTCCTGTAGCTGAGCAGAGGTTTAGGTTCTGCTGAGAGCAGTAAAGGGCGCTATTTTGTGTGTATTGTGTTGTTATTTTAAGGTGAAAGATGTAGCTTTTCCAGAGCTACAAATGTGATGATATTTTCAGCACAAGGACTCCATATGGAGTATGAATACAGTGTGGTGGCAGATCACCAGAAGCTAACACATAAGGGAAATTAGGCCTAATTGTAAATAAAGGATATTAGGGAGGTTAAAGTTAGACCAATAATCCTAAAAATAGCTAACTAACAGAATAGATTAGAGAGATACTGAGGCAGGATGTCGTGCAAAATATATTACGGAAAAAGCCTTGCAGCCTTCAAAATGGGATAAAGAAATTAGAAATCTAGAGGATTAGAAATTCAGAAAATCTCTATAAAGGAGAAAAAAACTCMAGCCCTCTAGGAATATTTTTCTTTTCATTTAAGTGCAGAGACATCTTTTTCACATAAAGACTTATACATTCAGGAAGTTGTTGTTATTATAGTTGTTGAACATACAAATTTCCAAGTGCATGCTAGCATGAGTAGCAAAAAAAAAATCAAAGAAAATAAAATAATTAATTTGCTTCTAAGAAMTCTTAAAGGACTATTTACTATACCACATTAGTACTCCACGTTGCAGTTATTCATCTAGGGTTTCTAACTGTCCAACATCCYGTGTTGTTGAACAGCAGGATAAGTGTTTGGTGGTAAATTCAAGAAATATTGGGCTTTGTATCTCTTCAAGAAATATTAGTATGGTAATATTAGAATAGTATGGTAAACCTTGTGCTGCTCTACCTGCAGACATGCATCGCCAGCAAGAAATTATTTGACTGACTTGGCACTCATAAGGCTGCCTCAGTAGGCTGCTGTTTGGGTTGCCTGGTTTAAGAAGGACCTTAGACTGAAGGATGGTGCTGCAGAGAGCTACTCAAGGGAACTGGAGGGCCTTATCACTGAGGTGAGGTTAAAGGCTCTGGGTTTGTCTAGTCTAATGAAGAGCAGACTGAGGTGGGGAGGCAGGGGTTAAGGTCAGTGTAAAACTACTTGTGAAGGTGCTAAGGGAGGAACAGAGGGCAGCCTAAAACCTCTTGAATGAGGGTAACAAGCCCAGTACAGCTAAACTGTCCTGATCAGGGAAAGGTGGTAAAGCACTCATCTCTGCCGCCTCTCCAGGTGCCTCCGAGTGGCAGCACAGCCCTCTGGTGTACCAGCCACTCTTCCCAGTTCTGCACCACCAGCAAACTTGCTGAATGCATTCCGCCCCTTCATCCAGGTCATTGATGAACAAATTGAACAGGACTGGACTGAATACGGACACTTAGGGGACACTGCTAGCCATGGGCCTCCAACTAGACTTCATACCACTGATCTCAACCCTCTGAGCTCTGCCTTTCAACCAGTTTTCAATCCACCTCAGTGTCCACTCATCTRACTCACACTACCTGTGTTCCTATAAGCATGTGATTTCCTTCAGGAAATAAAACATCTTTGTTTAGTACATGAAAAAAACCCCTATCAGTTATGAAAGGAAATAACAACCATGGATAGTAGAATAACAGTCTCTGAGCTCTTGCACGATTGTTAGGATAATGGTGGAATCTACTTTCTCTGTCCCAGTTATCAAAAGTATTCTTTTTTAAGTGATGGAAAACGTTAGTGGAAAGCAAGGATCAAAACCAGGCCATAAAAGAATAAAGAATAGAAGTAAGGAAATGAGTGAGTATACACTAATACCTCAAATGTTAATATCATGTTTCTAGTGAAATCATGTAGGAAGCATAGTGCAAATATACTGTAATTACGTGTGTCAAATGGCAACTGGAGGGCAAAAGCTTTAGTTTTTCTAAACAAAAAAGATGCAATCTTATCCTTCTTGAGCAGCAAGATGGAGGTTTATTTCACCTCTGTCTTGTTTGTAAACCCTGGGAAAACACACTGAAAATTATTTACAGAATCTATGATGTTGGAGTATTTACTGAGGAAAAAAAAAATAAGGTAGTTCTAGCTTCTTTTTCTGAACTTTCTATTCAAACATACAGATTATTGTCCTGGTTGAGCAACAATATCAGTTACACTGGAAAAACAGATGTGTGAAGAGTGCTAGCAGTCAGGAAATATTAAAAAGGCAAAGATGAGTCTGCAGCAGCTCCTGAGGCAGCAAGGAAATTGGAAGAGAAGACAGATGTACTATGTGTTTGCAAGTAAGGAGTGAAGACAAAAAGAAAAAAAAAGATATCATGTGAGTTATTTAATTTGGAACAATAAAGAAAAGCTCCAGGAAGAAAAGTGCTGTTAAAATATTCTGTGAGCCTGTTCTTGCTTTTGTTCTCTTTAATCACATTCGTTATTTATAACAGAGTTGATGACTTAGGGGTTTGCCAGGAATCCTTTCATAGTTCTGGATGCTGATTTATGCTGAATCTCATAGATTCTCAAGGGGATGCTGGATTAGTTGGACAATAGCTGGGTATAATTCTTGGCCATGTTATAACAACTCTCAAGATGAAAGTCTGGCTCCAGGATATCCAGGAGGTTCTTTTCATTTGATATCAAGACTTTGCTCTGTCTTTTCATTTTTTTTCACAGCTTGATCAGAGCAGAGRAAAAAAGTAAAAAAACACTGGTATGCTGGCTGTTTTGTAGTGGCATTAGAACTGAGAGATCCAGTCTTTGTAACCACATGAATTTTTTTTTAACCTCAAACCATGGAATTTAATGTTTTAGGATTTTGCATATGTGTAAACTTGGAAGAAGAGGTTGTTCTAATTTCAGCAGATTYGGAGGGTTTTTTCATGTTTTTAAGCCATACATTTGATGTTCCAACCTGTAGACTTGGAATAGTCAGTCCTGGATCTCTCGATAGATTTCTCAAAGCCAAGTACTTCAGATGAAGCTTCTTGACTCTCCACAACTTGACTAGAGATCTTTGCCCTTTCCCTCCAAGTCCAGCATTAAAAAAGGAGAGTTGATAAATGCTAACTAAGGAGATTAAGGAGAAAAATATAGTTCACATGTCACTGCTGAACTTCTAAAGCATTTGGCTCAGTTCTGTGTGTTTTCCTGAATGTGTTTCATTCTCCCTTTACACTCTTCAAAATTATGAAAATCAGGAGATATTTTGATAGTGTTTTCTTCATCCAGAAGGTGGATTAACTTCCTGATCCTCAGATGATGCAACACTCCTCTGCTTTTCCTGTTGCCATAAAGAACTATGCTGCCCTCAAGCTTGCAAGCTGAGAGAGATGCTGACAGTGAGCAACAATTGCTTCAGTTCTAGGCAGCTCCAAGGTGGTCAACAGAAAAGATAAAAGTAGAACTGAGCAGGCATATAGAATATACCATCCTGGATTAAGTCCATCTAAACCCATAACATGTCTCCAGCAATAATTAGTGTCAAATACTTCAGACAAAATGCAGCTATCTGGCCTCTGCCAGACAAGCACAAGCTTATTCTGAGTTGTAATCATTTGAAATTGGCTTAAATTGAGATGTCTGTGGTTTAATGTCTTTTACACCAAAACAGTTATAATGAATTACAATGCTGTGGACGTCCTTATCATCCACAGAAATGTCCACTGTCTTCTCACACGTGGTAAATTTCTTGACCTCCACAGAGTTTTATGGCAGTTTGCCATCCACATTTTAATTGCAGATTGGTTGAAAATAGCTTTGGACCAGCCCTTTACTCCTGTGCTAACAGGGAGGAAAGTTCTGCTCCTGAACAGATAAATTTCTTGCCTGCATTCTCTGGAGCCCCAGTTATTTATGTAATGATTATTTTGTATGYTATCATCAGACTACCATCTACCATCACACTGTATATATATCATCAAATTCTCACCTCCTTTTCATGCTATTTTTTGCAATCTCTCTTCATATGATCAAGACTTGTTTTCACATTTGATTGTTTTCAACATTTGTCTTTGACTTATGTTTGTCAGTGTCTCTTTTTCAATGGTGTTCAGGACTGCTTATGGAAGGAGGAATGTGTTAAGTGAAGGAACACTACAAGTCTGTAAATTCTGTGAAACTTCCAAGGTTTTTTCACTAATCAGGATTATGAGCAGGAAAGAAATCTTTGAAGAGAGAGAAGGCAGATGAGACAATTTCATTATTAACAAAGTCAGGGAGAAGAGCTCAGAGAGAATGTTGAGAAAGACAGAACAAAGAGAAGAGTTTGCCCCACTTTGGGCAGCATACTGAAAAGTCTGGGAGGGAATTATAATAAAGTATGATGCAAAAATTATTTTTATTTATACCTGACTTTCCTCTTACTGTGCCTGTTCCAATCTTACATTGAAAAATTTACTAAGTGTTTCAACATCAAATAAATATTATAAATGGCATAACATTATAAACTATTGAGTGCTAGATGGCTACAGACTACTACAGTTATAGGAAACACTATTATAAAAGTACTGCATTAACTATATCAGCATAGTTATTAAGCATGATATTGAGAAGATAAGATCAGCTATCACTAGTGGGGAAGCAGCCAAGTTAGGAAATGGTAGATCAGGTCTTTGTGAAAACAGTGTGCTTCAATGAGAACTTAAATGTTGTTTTCCATATCAAAGTTTATGTGTTGACTAAGTTGTATGAAAGAGCTGTGTTTTRTGCCTTAAAGGGTAAACAGCAGCTAACCAAAAATACAGAGCTCATAATGACGCAGGAAACTAAATGGAGCAATCTGGTGTTATGGGGGCCTCATTGGATAGGTCTTGGATTGCTACAGCTGTTGTGTGATTCTGAATTGCTAGGTAGAGGTACAAGCCTTATAAGTGTGAGGAAATGCCTCTGGTTTTGGATATCCTACAGGATATCTGGACTGTCAGATTGGCAGTGCTTTTACTGTTGTATCAGCTGATGCCATAGGTATATGGGGATGTGCCTTTTGTTTACTTTAAAACTAAGATCRTGAATATCCATTCAAGATAGAGGAGTGAGTCGGCAGGAGCCCATTTTACCTGGCCTATTTTTGTGTGAAGAGACAGTTTAAAGTAACCTGGAATTTGGGAATATAGAGGGCTTTCATRCCAGTTGACAGTTCCTGTAATTCCTGCCCTCCTTCTTCCTCAAGTCCATCTATGTCTAYGATCATGTATGAACGACAAACTCTTTGGTGGCTAATGCATTACTGCTCACTGCTTAAACTTTCATCCCACGTAGTCAGCTCCATTTCTGTGTTACTGAGCATCCACAGAGTTATCATGCAGCTCATTGATTAAGAGACTAATTTGAGTACTTCAAAAGCCGTATTTTCCACTATCATGTTGAAATCAACAGTGATTACAGATTCTTGGTCTAACTCACAGTCATACTGAGGCCATATTAACCATTAATTCATGATTTCACTSGGTTTTTTTTTTGGTCTCAGTGAATTTGTACTAAAGTTCAGACATCTATGATGATGACCACGACTGTGGAAGGGCCCCGAGCCAGAGATGGAGAAAAGTTCACAGTACCACAGATTTGGATTAGAGATGAAAGCAGACCTGGGAAATGCAGGTCTGAAAAAATCCGAGAACTGGACGTGACACTGGTCATCCTGACTGCTGTTTCCAGGCACATGAAGGAGAAGAAGGTGCTCAGGAGTAGCCAGCAAGGGGAGATCATGCTTGACTAACCTGATAGCCTTCTATGATGG
>PTEX01000091.1:1756434-1782108 GCA_003342815.1 Eudromia elegans
TAACCTGGTTTATGAGTTTGTTCCTAAGTTTTGGCTTACCTGCAGTTATGGAAGACTCTGCATATAGTTATCCAAGTTTCCAGATAGCCTATATGTGATTTAGGAAATAATATTCCATGCTTGGGTATGAAATCCAGGTCTCTTCTCTGGTGCTGGTGCATCAACAACAGTAGGAACAGGACTTGTGTCCTCCAGGAGATAACACATCAGTAAAATGGTATGTGATCAAAGTATTCCATGTCTTGGTAATTCTTCTGTCCATGAGGAAATGACACAGACTGGCTTGGAGTTTTATCAGCCCTTAGGAAGCCTGTAGGTTCACACAGCCCGACAGAAATACATCCTACAGCTTCAGCAAAGAGCCCACGGAAGGGTTGAGGGCAATTCMTAGGTGGTTGATGGTGATGACTCCTTTTTCTGCTCTGCCCTGGTCCTCCCTCCTGATTACTATATTTAGTTAAAAGATAAATATATTGCCACAAACACATCATCTGTTTTGAAGCAAATGCTTTAAAATTATGTGCAGAGAGTCATGGTAGCTAAATACTGGTAAAGTAGATGCAAAAGCGTATTCTACAAAACAACAGGCAAATCAGTCAATAACTGAACAAGCCAAAAACATCACAAGGAAATGAGCACTAGCACAAACAACATCATGTTTTTATGCATTTGATATCAAGGCTAATACTTTGAGACAATATTTTTTTCCYTTAATTTTATTTGCTTACATTATTCGATTCTATCTAGAACTTTTAGGTGATATGTATATGTTGCTGACAAATCAAACTGAGTTTATGTTACTGCAATCATCACCAAAATGAGTCATTAAAATAATTAAAATGAGGCAATGAAATGAGTCATCAAGTGATAGGGTTAAACATGAAACCAGCTCCTATTCTTGTGTTATACAATTGAGTTTTTGATGATAGGGTTAAAACCTCTGGCTGTCATATTTAAATATTAAAACCTACTGTTGCAGACTTGCTTGTATTATCTAGTACTGCTAAGTCTCTGTAATTGARTTAACTTGTTAGTCACAGAAGACAGAATCTGCCACACAGAAAGAGAACATGGTTGCTTAAAAATAACTGTTCTTTTGAAAAAGTTTTTGTTAGCATGCCCTTGGGAAGAAATTATACTAATAATAAGAATTAGTCTTTAAAGCCAATAAATATTATGAGTATCTGATCTGTATTCCAGATCTGAGTTTACTTACATATAGCTTCTTGTTAGTAAATTTTGCTAGTAAATTTTTCTGTCAACTAAAATAGTTGACTTTTTTTAGAGGAAATAATATTATACTGGGTAAATGAAGCACTTAAATTATAAGGAGGAGCATTATATATTGTAGGTATCTGTATAATGTCTGGCATAACTGTATCTCCCAGTAGTAGCTTGTACCTTTATGACTTAAAAATGAAAGAATTATCACTTTTAGTATGTATTAGATTTTATTTGTCAAATAATGAAGATGAGAAAATATTTTAGAAATTCTAATGACTGAGGATGCTTTAGTCATTTCCAGAAGAAATTTAGTGAGGCCATCATTATTATTTTTACTASCTCTAAGACCCAGTATCAAAAGCTGTCATTTAAAATTTTGGCACAAGAAGACTTTCATTTCTCTTTCTCTTTTCAGAGTTGCTGAGCACATCGCTAGATTTCATGTGCCTGGATATAACTTTAGTTGTCCATCTTTACAAAGCCACGCTTTAAAATGCTGAGGTATTAGTATCATGTTTTGTGCAAGCTAGACTCTAAGAGAAAATTTGGCTTATTTTGACCATACTTTTTATGATTACAGTAGTTTATTTCCAGTTYCCAGACAGCATTTAGTGGTATAAACAAGCTTCTGAGGGAAAATATTTTCAGCTTTTAGCTGATGAAGTAGAGGTTCAGACTATCGTTCAAAAAAGTGCTGATAATAACGGTCATAATTCAATATCCCATTAATAACTTGCCATAAACTAGCTGAGACAGAGTATTTCAGAATCAATTTATAACAATGTAACTAAGTCATATGCATATCATCAAAATTTATCCTTTTTTATMATTTTTTTATCATATATATAATTACCCTATCATATCTTGATTGACACTCAAGGTTGAAAAGGCAAATCGTCACCATGTTGAAGAAGAGTCTCCCATAACAGGTGTTATGGGAGTCTGTATAGGTGCTATCAAAGGGCCAAAGTGAACCAACGGCTTAGCTGGTTACCAGATGGGTACTCTAATACACAGGGGTTTTTAGGCACTTGAACTGGGATTGGGRACCACAGAATCACAGACTAGTTGTGGTTGGAAAGGATATTTAAAGACCATCCTGTGCACCTCCCTCCACCTCAAGCTAGCAGGMAAGTCATGCTGAGGATAGAGATGCCTGAACCCAACCTTCTCTGGGACCTGACAGTTAGACACAGGCATCTTCCCTCAAACTAGGGTTCAAAAATGCTCTGCTGGGGATCAATCTCTGAATGTTTCAGTTCAAAGATGTAGTAACGATTCCTGATGGGCTTGCTATGAGGTTTTGAGCTCTTGACAGAAAGGAGAAGTCCTATGTCCTCTTTACTGAACTGTTTGTTCATTTTACATGTAATAGTCATCAAATGCAAACAAACATTATCTTGGAACCACCTGTGTTCCCAGATAAACGGCCCCCACTTCGTGAGAGTCACCATCTCTGCATTCTATGGGACTAYAACTCCTGGCATCTTGTGCTTGATGGTGGAGCTCTGGCCCAAAGCGAAGTAGCCCCTGCACCCAGTGAGGCCTGCTGTTAGCCTGTGTGTCTGACTGCAGGTGATCATGGTGAGCACTCTGCCCACTGTTGTAAGACCCTCAAAGAGCACCAGGACTGAAAGGCTCAGTTTCGGACTCCCAGCAGAGCTTAGGAAGATGATAGTACTCAGCTACTCAGTGCCAGGTCTCAGGAAAAAGACAACACAGCCTGGTGGATTCATATATTCCTGTTAAAAGGTTTGAGTCGTTTTGTACGCAGTGTAAGATGRTGGAGAACGAAAGTTGCCCCCATCTTCTGTCTATCCCTTGCTTTTTAACGAGTAGGCTTAAAAAGTTCATCAAAGAATGAAGGTTTTTTTTAGCCTTTCTTGCAGGTCATCCAGTGAAAATTTATATCATGCAACGAAATGCCATTTCTGCAGCGATCACACACATTTATTCCATGAGTCCATTTCACAATCTGCCAGTTCACAAAATACTTACCAATCGGGAGCTGCTTTTCTTCTATGATAAGCTTCTATTTTAAAAGTGAATTTTAATTCCCGGATAGAAAATCTGAGTCAAAGAGCTACAAAATTTATTGCTGTGATCATATAATCTTCCTCTGTGGACTTCTGAGTATTTAATAAATAACAGAGAGAAAATCTGTGGGTAGTGTATCATCTACACAGTGAAGGCAATCTTTCATTATAATTCACTTTGGCTTGCATGAGTTGGCAGATACCATTTTCATGGGAATAATCTCAATCCCTTTCCTCTTAAAATGATAGATATCTTACTTTAAGCTCTCTGTGCTTTCAGTCTGTTTTTTTTCCAACATATGAACCAGAATGTAGTTCTAGTTCCTAAGTAATACATACTTTTTTTCTCCATTTCTGTGAGTTACTGAAGTGTATTGCTCATATATAGCCACATACTGAAGGAGTCATGCTTTCAAGTGACTGTTACACTTCGGGCAGAGGAGGGAAGGAGCAAGAACTGAATTTGAAACACCCAGTTTTCAAGTGAGCCTTTCAGTGCACCTGAAGTTACAATAAGATTTGCTGAAGTAAGGCAAAGCAACATTAACAAGAGCCCCAGGCCTGTGAAAATGGTGATAGTTGTACAGTAACATTCGCTCTTACCTAACTGCTGATGTCAGAATATTTCAGGCAAATACAATCTCTGTAAAATAATGCCTCCGGCTGAATTCACTGTTTTTCTTTATCTCTGCTTTCAGATTAGATAACATAAGATGAAAATCAAGAGTAATTTTCTTCCTGTTCCTTTCTGAATCAGAATGTTTCAAAAGTCTTAAGGGAAATTCTCTAAGGACTCTAATAGGCAATTTCAGTAATGCAGCAATGTTATATATTCTTGGCTTTTCTGTTAGGCAGACTGTGATTTAAGAGACAGTTCTTTCTGTTAGCCTTAGTCTTCTATTAAGGAGTTCTGCCTTCCTGGAAAAATGCTTATTTCTATCATTGATTCATGTCTTCAGTGAATCACAGTTTAAGACCTGGTTCAAGGGTTAGATAATTCATAGTGATATGATTTAATATTTCCAGGCAATAACTTTTGCCTTTAAAATCTAAAATAAAGATATATCTGAGGAGATGGGGTAGGCTGTGTTATTTTACCAGACACTCCCAGAACTAAACCCAGCACAATGGCCAGATGATTCTCTTGAAGTAAGAGCAGTAAGAGGGCAGGTAGCTTCTCCTGGGCCAGTGTTTTGCCTCCTGCCTAGACAATAAATAAGCAGTACAATCACAGTCTTTTTGAAGACGTTACTTAAGAAAAGTGAAGTTCTGAGGGAGTTAGATAATATCTCCAAAAATGTGAAAGCTAGATATTAAGGGATAAACACATCATCTTGTAAGTAGTGCTAGAATAGGTCTAAATTATAATAAGGGGCAATAACAGTACTGAAGTACCAGAAAGACTTTGCTTTTAGAGGTGGGAGAGTCTCCCATCCCTATGGGTTCTTCTGAATAGAGCAGACAAGCATCTGTTGGGAATGCCAGGGTGTGTTTTGGAGGGGCTTGACAGGCTAGATGATATCTGATTATCACTTCCAATCTACTTTCCATGACTTCTGTGAGTAGAAGGAGCTTGAAAGCTGTCCGTAGAAACAGTAACACTTGTCTTCCCCAAAAGCAGATAATAGAGAATATGGTTCTCACAATGCCAGTACTGCACCATCAGCCCACGCATAAGATAAGAAGAATAGAAGAATAGTAGGAGCTGCTAATGGAAGGATGGTGAGGGAGGCAGTGCTGCCTCCCAGCTGTGCCAGTAAGGGCTTTGCTCACTCTGCTTTAATCTTTGCTAATGGAAGGCAAAACATTTAATTGCTTCAGGCTACCTTCAGACTGGATACTGAAGTGAATCCTTCACTCTGAAAGTGCAGACTRCAGGCATCAGACTCTGCAAGCTAAGCTGTTGCTCTTAGCTGTGTGGGGTTAGAGGCTAGCCTGAGTATACACCGCCTGCACCTGCAAAACATCTCTCAGCTGAGGGGCTCAGCATGATATCCAATCATGCTACCCTATTTTACAGATAAAGAAAGTTGGTCACAGAGTGGCAGAGCTGCAGTTCAAGATCACACAACAGCAGTCAGATACTTMGAGTTCCCTGTCAGCCTTAGATACAGCATACAAATTTGCTCTGATCTCAGTTGCATGAAGCACGTGATCCTTACTCTCAAATATGCTGGAACTGTATTCCCAGAAAAGCTTCAGAGAAAAATTCTAAGACTTCTCAAAGTTTTAACTTCCYTCACATCAATGCTGTGATCAATTATTTGCAATCCCAACAAACATGGAGGCATGGAAAGAGCCCTTGGCAGAGGGATGCTTTTTCTGGATCACGGTCATGTGAGAGCATATGGTTAGTGCTTTCCATTAGTGCTTTCCAGTGACTTCTACCTTTTACTTTCTAAAAACTACTGTCTTCACCTGCTTATTCCACACTCTGCACCTCACTCTGCTGAATGACAAGCCAGAATGACATCAAAAGAAAGCAGAAATCACAAGACAGAAACACTGTAGTCAAAACATTTTGTGCTCTATGTCACCAGGAACACGTAGCAGGAAATTTTTCATAACTGCATGACCAAGGAAGAATAGAGCAAGGCGACGGACTACCCATAGTGCTTTAGCCAACACAGTGACCACTTCAAAGATTTTACAGATAATTAAGTTGAAATCAGCAAATCATTAGCAATYGAAAGAAAGTTCAGGTATAATTACACAGCTAATAGTCCAAGCTAAATAGCAAAGCTTCTTTAAATCATACAAATGTCTTGGAAAACACTTTTATTAGGCTTGAGGGCTTGAGGGTATTTACTAGATGAGGATCTTTAATATCATAGGGTATAGCACTGAGCTGGTAGTCTTAAAATGTTCTGTCACTAGCAACATGATAAAAAAGTCTTTACATAAGAACCAGTTATCACCATCAAATATATGCTGCTTCAATCAATCATGTACCTGTGAGATATTAARTAGACAAAATAAATTTATTTACACATTCTTTCAAATATAATTATGGCAATAATAACATTTCTGGTTGTAGTCCCAAGTTAGCTGTAAATCTGCAGTTTCTGAAACTCCTTTCAACCACAGAGGATATAAAAGTTCTATTGAGCTATGAGACTGAATTTTCTCTTGATGTATCTGGCCTAGAAATTAGGATGACTACAAGCAATAACAGTTGTGTGTATACAGGTGAACTCTATACTTACCATGGGAAGAAATAGCAATTTAAAAGACAAGTTAGTATCTTCATGGAACTGAGTTCAGAGGTGGTACAAAGTAATTGAACCCAGTGGAGTTATACAGATGTAATGGGAAGAGAAATAGAATTTGGTCCATTCAAACCACTGTTTTTATGACACCAGGTAGCAAAAATGCCCACGAACTCTGTTCTGGTTTTGACTCCATTAATGATTCACTAATATTGAAAGACAACATATGCAAATATTACCTCCAAAGAAAAGTATAAGTCTCATTAGATTATAATTTTAAAAGATATGTTGGATGTTCCTTATCTGCTCAAAAAATTTGCAACTCATTTCAATCAAATGGACATCTTTGCTGTCATTCTAATCACCAGATCTCTGCAGACCGGTTTTCCAGCTCCATGCAAATACGTTCAGCTGTTATGCCATGGCAAGGACACTGTTCTTGGTTGAAATGTGAGAGGGTTAAGCCCAGAAAAACATTCTGTCCAAACTTAAATCCTATTACTAAACAAAATACTGATGTAATAAAATTCTTTCAAGGCACAATTAGCAATGGAACTATAATAGAAGCAAAGAAAGTAGTTGCWCTTGTTTTTTAGTAAGTGCTGAATATAATAGAATGMTGTGAAAACTGAGAATTTAAATTTATCTGTAAATAATTCACAATCATTTTTTCCCATTTATTTGTATCATTCATTGGTCTTCAGCTCGCTTTTTCATATCCACTGGAGTAATTTCCATTAGCGGCAGTGGACTTGAGCCACTGAAAAAATGAGTAAATTAGGATTTACGTCACTTTTAAGCTAGAGCTGCATTAAAAGCTTTCAATGAAATTGCAAATTGAGAGGTTGATAGAAAAGTTCATTGTGAATACAGCTCGAAAGTTTCAGTCGGCACAAATCCCACTTTTCCCTTGCATATTACTCTGGATGTCTCCCTTTACTAGAAGGATGGAGTTGTTGATACTTTAGCTATCAGCTGCTTGTGCTTATTCTGTGCCATGCGGTCAGTGAAAGTTAGTTAAATGGCTGTAAAGCCTTCCCTGCTCTTGAATTTCATGYCTCTAGTGACTGTAACAGATAACTGCTGAAAAGGCCACAGCCACAGACCCTTTTTGGAGGAAAAGAGACTGCAAAAAGAAGCGACTCGGGGGGAACTGGAGGGTTATGAAGATTATTTTTCATTCATCTCCTTCCTGAAAAAACAATCATCTAGTTTGAGTGTCCTGTTGGTCAGACTGAGACAGGCTTCAAAAGGAAGTGAACCAGGGATGTTGTGTCTCGAAGAGAATACACATATTACCTACTAGGGAACTACTATTTCTCYCAACATCCTATTTAGGGCATTTGGATTCACAAGTGCATGTTGGTATGTGAGCCATGTAAACGACTTTTTTTTTTCTGCCATCAAGTTGTATATCTCTAAGGTCTGTGCCTGTAGCATAACTGTTTTGAACACCTTATCTGTTCGCAGTGGCTCATATTCTTAATTACTTGGTTAAATCTAGCTATCTGTTCAAAAGTTTGTTAGACCTTGGGGATGATTATGTTTTCTCAATTGAAAATCTTGCTTTGGTACCTTGCAAGTTCTTAAATTTACTTCTGAACTTTGCAATTTAGAACTCTGCATTGTGTTTTAATGGAAAGTATTTTGTATTTATTCCCTACAGATATATGATTGAGAACATGTTTCTGATCTGCAGTAGCTCCAATTCAGGAGTGGGAAATCTGAGCTTCTTTATAAAAAGGTCAAAAAGTGGTTAGCACCTATGGAGGCTTTCATTTAAAAAAAAAAAAAAGGAAAAAAAAATAGAATTCTGATCTGGCAAAAATTCCTGCTTTCTTATCTTACTGGTATTATGTTCTATGTAATAAATTATATTATTTATGAATSCCATGCTCCAAGTCATCTGTGTAAGTACAGGCCAAGGTCAAGTTAAAATTTTACATTGGAAAACTATTTCACAAAGTACATGCCACAAAATATGGTCTATTCTAGTCCAGGCTGATTGTTCAGAYTCAAACCAAAAAAAAACTAATCTCAAATTAATTACAGATTTATATGTGACAGGAAATAAAGCAACATTACATTCATTATTAAAGCTGTCTCACTGTGGCAGGAGGGCATAGAATTTTTTTTGTCTCTTCCATTTCTTTCTTTCTATTCCTTTTATTCCTGTTGGATAATGTTAAAATGGCAGTAATACTGAATGGTATTGGTACCAGCTACATAAGACATGCAAGAGAAGAATAAGGTCTAAGTAGTGTGAAAATAGAGAGTTTAACAATTCACAGCCCCTCAAACCTAGCAAAGWGCTAGGGTCCTGAAATGAGCTGATCACTGGGGAAGAAATTCCGGTTCCCACTCATGACCAGTCCATCCCCTTCAAAACAAGAATGAAAGACAAACAGATGCTAAGGGATTTGCCCTTGCAAAGAGGAAGTCACATTAATTATCCTTCTAAAGATCAYTGTCTGACTAAGCAAGGAAGATAGCTTATGATGATGGGGGTCTCACCGTGGGCTGTTTGTGGGCTGTGCTGGCTCATCCCACCAGATACTGTATATGAAAAATACATGTACAATATTCTTTTTCATAGAAGAATAATATAAAATTTTCACTTTTAAAAATCGCAGTGCAACAAAATGTAGTTACATTTATTTCATTTATTTTACAACGGTGGTCTCTGTGTAATTAATGACTTTCAATGAATGAAACCATTTGATAATCCCTAATTTCTTGTAGCAGAAGACAGAGGGATCAGTTCCAAAGTTTTTTTTTGTTTTTTTTTGTTTTGTTTTGTTTTTTTCCAGATTAAAGAGTCCTCCTTTGGTCTTCAGAATAGAAAACACTTCATACATTTGGCTAGCCTGACTGTCCACCTCTAAATATTTTTTTTCATTTTTATTCATTTATTCTGAGAATACACACATCGCACAGGTCTAAGCCACACATCTGTAACTGGCAGAATGATGCTCTGTGCTCCCTCCTCTTTTGTTTTGTCTTCTATTCTATTCTGTGTGGGTTTTTTGCGGGGGATGGGCGTGGGAGTAGGGGGTTGACTGCTCATGTGCCCTGAGCAGACATTTCACTGCATTATTTGTCCCAGACTCCTGAGCACTTCATTTTATTCGTCAAGTTATTTTTCCCATGTATATTATTTCTCTTTATTTACATCAAACTTGATCAGTCATTTTGCGGCCCAGTCACTCAGACTTATAAACCCCATCTGGATTTTTTCACAACTGGTTCTTACCTTTATTGTCTAGAAAAACATAGTAAGATTTCCCTCTGATACACAGGCTCCTTATTACAAGGTCCTTTTCTTTTCAAGAAGAGATGTGTATGTGACTGCAACAGGGATGGAAGAGAAGTTGTTAAAGTTTTCTATACAAACCACATGCCACGTGACCACTGCTAAGTTCTGCATCTAGCTGCAATTTGCAAAAAAATCGTTGTCTTCCTCTATTTACTAGTCTATGTGAATTAGCGTATTGCAGCTGGGGTCTGGAGACTATAGTCTTTCAAGTAGGGGAGACTTTTACTTCTAATGAAAATGTCCAAGATGATACTCAAAATTTTGAAACCTTTTACAGCCTGAGATTTAGGGCATCCTCCTCACAGCTGTGATCTCACAGATTCTCACATAGGAAAGGGAATTAGTCTTGTTTTTCCTCCATTGCAGATAAATTCACAACCACTATGCTAATGAGCAAAAATGTACGGCCAGTGCTGCTTCTCCTTGGGGGGCAGTTAAGGGTATAAATATTGTTCTGTGTTTGCTGTAGAAGCAGCTCAGGAAGGCTTAATTGGTGAATCTTGATAAAATTTCAATGCGGTGCAGATGTCTCGCTGATGGTCAAACATTTAGAAGACTGTGGAAACAGAAGTGCCTTGAGACTATAGGCACTGCCATGATTGGGTGACAAATAAGTGTGATATTTTGGGGATGTACATTTTGAACTTGGATACTTAAATAAGTTGTTAATGCCAAGCCCCTTCAATGGGCTTCTGATGACTCCAAAGACAATTGAAGGCTTAAGATGTGTTTAGGAAAGGTCCATTACCATTTAAGGCAMTGGAAAATAAATACGTGATGGCTTTTTCAAGTCATTAGATGGTTAAATCTGGACTGGAATATGTCGGAGAAGGCACAGTTATCAGAGATAGGCTTTGAGCTGCAGTGTCTCTGCAAGCTTTTCTAAAACAGCAAAGCCAAGAATCAGTTGAAAAATTTACCAGCTCTGCTTCTGAGTGTACCTTTCCATAGGCAGTAGTGACCATCTCCTGAAAACACCCTTGGCAGCTGCTCATTGATCATGAGAAAGCAGAGAAAGGGAAGGAGGTGAAGAAGAGATATCTATAAACCATTTAATATATGGTGGCATATGAATTAATTATACCTGTTACTTGTGTCCTGTGACAAGGTGAACTCACAGTGAAGGCTCAAACTGTGCGGTTGATACCAGGTCACAAAGCAGGAGTCAAAGTAAGTTTCCTTCATCTAAGCAGCATTTGACAGCTGCAGATATGAAAATATGATAATGTTCTAGTCAAAAGAAAAATATCAATAACTCAGATTTTACAAATGGATCTGCTTGAGCACTTACCCATTTCCTGACACCTGACCTTTGTTCCGCGTTTTTCACTCTCGCAGGAAACTGAGGGATCACTGCCATCTATTGGTAAAAGAAATAAGTTAACATTAACTTCCCACTATCCTATAGCACTAGAAGTTACACAATTTAACTGAAATTGAACATGTGGTTCTATTAAAGATTATATATCTGCTCAGCCTACTGAGCCCCATGATTATTTTTTAAAATGAAAGTGTTATAACACATAGAACGTACACCACTTATCATAGCTTTTCTTCATATTGCTTATCTGTTTGGGTCTGTTGCAACACATCTCTCCATCTCTATGATAAATATAAGACTATGCTCAGGCTTTCAAAGGAAAACACTTGGCTGGGAGAGCTCCAGAGGATTAACAATTTGGAATGTCCAAATATAAGATAATTTGGTTGCCTGAGAGAGATAGTCCTCACTCATGGCATAAAAATGGGGAGAAGTATGGTTAAACCTTTTGGATGTAAAGAACAGGTTGCTGAATTTCTAGTTATCATTATCATAATGGACTTGCTAGAAAAAAAAAAAAGGCGAACACTAGTTATTTGAGGTTTAAATATAATTAGAATGTGTACAAGACAATTCTCCTTACCATCACATRTGAAATAAATCAAAGGCAAAAATAAATGATTAATCTGTTATTGATATTTAAAATATTTGTCTCCATGTCTGAATACTCTTTAATGAGCATATTAAAGTGCATAAAACTAGCAACTGTAATAATGATCTAGGTGATTATTTTGTTCAGCATTTTTATTTGGACTATTCTGAGTTATGATATCTCTATACCTAGAAATAAATTAATCAAAACTAATTTTAATCAGGTCTTTAATAGCCCACCATTACTAACTTCATTAGAAGTTACAGCTATTTAAGGTAAAAAGATGATAGCACAAATGCATCATGAGTCATGTCATAAGTGCAGCTGTGTGAAAATTAATGTAGAAGTAAAGGTTTTACGATATTTGTGTTGACAGCGAGTGAGTGAGACTTGAATTGCTGCAATGAACATCTTTTTAATGTCCATAAATAATCAATGTATAATCTAGATTCATTACAGAAGATGATAAATAAATAGTTCATGTAAAAGTGGAATGCTAGGTCAAGTAAATATCCTAAACATTATTTTTTCAATGATTAAAATTGTATCTCCCAGATCCTTGAAGAAATGAAGCAAACTTGGAGACTGATCATAAGAAATGAAATCAATTTACAGCTTGAGATTTGATTTACAATTCGAGAAACTAAATGGACAGAAAAAAAAATGTTTCTGTCAGGCTTAATGAGTTTGATCATAAAATCACATGGAAAATAATGAAAGAATATTTATTTTATTCCTTTTATATGAGCAAATCTCTTCTAGAAACTAACTGGAGATATATATATATATATATATAGGGGCATGTTTTTCTCTTCTTCATATCTAGCTTCTAAGATATATAGTTAACAAGTGGTGCTACTCTGGAGAAGAGATGATATGCTGACAAGATAGCTGATTAGCTGATATGAGCCACTTGTTTCTGGCATCATCAAAAAGATGAAAAGTGGCTCAGGAGGAGCAGGCTGAGCTTTCTGGGGCCAGGGAGGGCTGCTGATGCAGGGGAAGGGAATATCCCTGCAGATGCACCACTGCTCCATGGTTGTCCAAGCYGAGCTGAGCAGGACTCCTACATCCCAGCAGTGTGGAAATGTCACTTGGGAGAGCTGAGCACAGGAGGCGATGCAACACTGGCTGTTTAGTAGAGCAAAAGACTTCAGTATTGCCTTATAACAAGCCTTTACTATCCCCAGGGACTGCTACTTGCATGAGGAAACTGCTCAGAATGAGGATTTCAGAGGAATGGAAGTATGGAAGTATGGAAGTATGGCCCTATGGAAGTATGAGCAAAGCCATCCTGACAAGTTTTATGAATGTTTGTTTGAATTTTGTAGGAGAATATTTTAATAAAGTTGCAATCCTTTTATCTCCAAAGGATTGTTGTTTAAATTGCTGTTAGCAAAATCAAGAGTAGGAGGCAACAGAGGCCTGCCAGTATTAAGAAGATCAAAGCATGCTGGCATCAATAGCTGTAATTTATGTTGCAGGTTTACTATATTAAATTATTTAGGTCCTTTAGAAGAGAATAAACATTTCACTATCAATAAAAGAAGAAATATTATATTGCTAACTTTGGTTTAGACTTGTTTCCTTCAGAGGAGCCTCTTTAATTTAAAACTAGCAATTAAATTTAACACTATATAATAAATAATATTTTAAAAAACAAAAGTAAAGTTCATAGATTTCTTTTTTTTCCCCCTTACTTGTTCACATAAAAACATGTTTAAAATGTGTTTCTCGCTTTTGTTATTGGCCTTTGTTCACAGAACAATCAGATGAAACTTTGCTACCATGAAATACACCTTCATGAGACCTCCCATTGCATTGGCTCTTCGTTAGGGAAGTTTCCCAGGGGACTTAGGTCAGCAAAGGAGTCAGGAATCCTTAACTGCTGGTTTGGGACTCCCTRTGGGAGCCCAAGTGAGGTGTCACATGGATCCCGGCAGAGGGAACGGGCTGTGACGGCCCTCAGAGCTGTGGTGGGTGGTGGCCCGGGCAGAAACCCTGCAGCACAACAAGGGAGGATCATCTGGAACCACGGGGAAAGATGGTGCTCGCCTCTCAGTGAGACACAGGGGAAAGGAGAGAGGGCTTTGGTAGCTGTTTGACTGTAGCCAAAAGTGCCAGGGAGGGAAGTCACGAGCAAGGCTTAGGGGTTCACTGTGGTTCCTATGCTCAAAATAACCATAGGAGATTATGTTCACTGATACTTCACTAATAGACCACGCAGGAGCAGTGGGGAAACCTGGCTTTCCTGTAAGCCAGTCTCTCTCCATTTCAGTCTTCCATTTCTTCCTTACTCTGTGCGTTGACCAGAAAAGCCTCAGAAAGAACTCCTTTCAGCTAAYGTGTTCTCTTTTTCCTGAAGATTGCCAAACTGATTATTTTTTTTCTGATAAAGAATAAATGTGAGATAAGAACAATTATTACTGACACAGAAGCTCTACTTCATAATTTTTTTTTGCTTTTGAACTCCCCTCTTCCTATTTTCCTCATACTTGAAAGAGCTTTAAAAGACATTTAGAGGTGATTGTTTGATTCAAGACTAAAAAAGGTTAAACTCTCTCATTTTAACCCCAGCCTCTGGATCATATTTAATTGTGCACTGTGCACTGACACTGTCATGACATTTCTGTTAATCAGCTGGACCCACTGAAATTAACTTTTCTAATTTGAGGCTATATTTGTGTGCTTAGACTCTTCATAGTRGAGGATAGCATGTATTCATTACAGCCAGTTGGAATAAAGGATTTTCTTTCTCACAGAGCATTTWAAAACACTTATGTATATATATTTATGTGACAATATATGCATGTGTGTATTTAATTCTGAATCAGGACTAAAAGTCAGTGACGTGACTTTTTTTTTTTTCCTTGGGAATGAAATTCCTCTGATGTCTCTGTTGATTTTCCAGCTGCCAAACTCCTTTGCTGCCCCTCTCTTTGATTGCTCTCCTGGATGCTGGGCGCCCCAGCTGCCGAGCCAGCTTGCCGGCTGGCTGAGGAAGCCAGCTGCTCASACAGGGAAGCGGAGGATCCCCGGGAGTCAGGCAACCTGCCCACCTTGCTGCCAGCCAACAGACTAGTGCACTTTCAAGGCAAGCTGTCTGGAAACCTGTATTATTTCTGATGGATTTTTTAAAGGATTCCTGCGGAATCCATATGTGCTGTTTAATCAATATGCTCTAACAGAGCAGTTTGCCATCAGAGGCAAGAATTAACTAGCTTCAGTGCTTCTGTGGTGTGTAGARGAGTAAAGTGTTCTTCTTACACATGTCTATAATGAATGCTCAGGATACTGAAGGTATCAGAAGAGCTTTCAAGTAGGACTGAGGAAAATAAAAGGAAAACCCTGGATATACTGGAAGCTGATGACACTCAAAGATACATAGGAAATAAAAGGAACGAGTAGGTCGTATTCTAAAGATATGAATGATCTGAGACAAAGAGGATGTATTTTCTTAAATACTTCCTGCAAAGCTGGGGTCRTTATCTTTTAGACATTAGAAAGCTACAAGTGTGCTATGCTTTGGCAGTACTCAAATTTGTTTTATAAAAACTCAGGTTTGTTATGAATTGATAAAGAAAAATATCAATATACTGTGGTTATGCAAAAGTAAGGCCAAGTTCGTGGTCTTTCACTGTCATGAGTATTAGGCCAACATAATTCTTTATGTCAGGGAAAATGTTTTGCTTCATTTTTTGTTTGTTTGCTTTCAGATGGAATAGCATAAAATCAAATTAACATACCAAAYAGCTTCATTTAAGACAATGCATATTATAGGAGAGTGTATGAAATGTCTCTTATTTATGTATATGTGTTATGGTTTTTATATATGGTGTATATCACTTTATATATGTTTTTACGTGGTTTTGTCTGTCTTACAAAACACTTTCCCTGTAAATTCCTGTTTTAAAGTTGCAAGTGCCCCTATTCCCAGCTCATAAATGTTTTCAGTGTTTTTTCCTTCCTTTTTTTCCTGTTCATCCAAGTCAAACTTAACTCTTCCTTTAGAAAAAAAGTGACCATTTTCAATAAAATAAATTGAATATACTATTTCAGATCACACCAGTGCATCTCAGCTCTTTCCCTTCCATATATCAATACTTTTTTTTCTACTTTTTCTAATTTCTTCTCCTCCCCCAGCCTACTATTGTTTTCGTCTTTTTATCTTTATCTATTCTAATTCCTCATATCTTCTTCAGTTTCTTCACATTATAGAAAAGGTGTGGAGTATAATTTCCTTCCTCCATCCTATTCAAAATTTTCTGTCTTTCTTTTCCTCGCTCTTCTAATATCACTGTAACAAAATTCTTCCTTCCGTTTAGCATTCCATTTTTTGATTCCTTCTTAATCAATCATCTCCTCCTACTCTGCATTGACTCAGACTTTTTTTCTCCTCTCTTAACCCTTCCTTGCTTTTCATCTTTCTTTTTCCCCCATCACTGCTGCTGCATTCCCTTAACAGTCCTTCTGTCATTTCTTCTACCTCCTCCACTCAGCTCATTATCTTTTCTACCTAAATTTTCTCCTTTGAGTCACTTTGTATTATCATTATTAAGAATAGTAGTAGAAAAGGAGCTTTATACAATGAGCAAAAGACTTTAGAACAGAGACTACAGAGACTAAGGGGAGGGGAGTAGCAGTGAAAAACGTACATAGAGGAATAATGAAGTCCTTGTTGTGCAGTTCTGCATCATTTGTTGTTGTTTTTGCTGTTTGTTTGTTTTAGTAGTCTTCTGCTAGAAGAAAATAGAGCTAGGAATTAAAGCACCTGTGAAGTACATTTTAAATAAGCAGCTGCTTAGGACAAGGCAGCGGGAGTGTGTTGGCCGTGTCACTGCAGCCATTTGTCAAATATAACTATATCCTTCTTTCTTTGCCAACGTCATCTGCAGTATTTATTTTTTTGCCCTGTGGAGCTGACACTGATACAAAGATAAAAAAGGAGATTGTAGGTTTTTCCTTTTTTTTTAAGCTGAATTAGTCTCCAAGTATTTAGTAGGCTTACATGCAAATAAGTTAAACCTAAGTAACTTAAATCAGATTTAGTAAAGGTTCATATGTTGCAAGAAGCATGAGAGACTAACCCTACACTTAGTCTTTCTCCTGAAGCAGCTAAGGCCCTTTGTCTGGGCCAAGAAGATCCACTAGCTTTAGCAACATTTTTTTTTAATAGCATTTTAAAAACCCTCTAAAGCATCATGTCTGGCAGCTGAAATATATTTTATATTCTTTTATTTAGAAATGGTGGAAAGAGGGGTTTTGGGAAATGTATCCTTTGTCCAATTTTAAGTTCAGTCTCACATTACTTTGCTCTTGGTACTAGCTAGCAGGTGAGTAGCACACCCGCTGAAGAAAACTTGTGCAGTTTGCTCAGCAGCATCTCCCAGTTTCTTGGGCTGATAGAGAAATCACAGCTTTGAAGGTGAGAGCAGGACCGGAGCCAGGAGAGATGTAGCAATAATAAATGCAGTATTGGGTGCAACATCCCGATGAGCGGATTTTCTGTTGACTTCACTGGAAGGTAGCGGGCAGGCCATCTCTTTTAATGGTTTTTAGTCCCTTCCATTGCTAAGCAGCTTTATTTGGAGAGACAGCTTGCAGAACAAAGCAGAAGCAGGGACAACCAAGAGTCCCTGTAACAGCAGGAAACATTTCTGCAGGTTCATATACAACACTGCCTCAGAGGGGCCCCTCAGGCCTGCACTTGGTGGTGCAAGTGGAGCTGAGCTCGGATCTTTACAGGGGGCTGTCAGCACAGCTCAGTTTCTGCTCTGTGGGCTTTCACATGCAACCACGTCACCTCAAAGTACTTAGCACATCTTGGCATGTCTCTGCCAGAGACAGACTGCTCAGAAACRACGAGATGAAGGAAAGCTTCAATGAGACCCCTCTTAAGTTCTAAAYGTTGAGATTTGTGAAATTAAATTGCCTTGGAAAACCTATGTGAGAGTCATYATACCTCTGTTTTGGGTTTGTGGGTATCCATGTCTGTAYAGTGTAGCTCTCTGGAAAAATGGACAGCTGGGAGAGCAGAAGAGCCAATGGARGCAGGTTTCCTATGGCTTTGAATCCTGTGGCCCAGTCTTTCATACCTGAGAGGCTTCAAATTACAGGTGAATCAGTGTAAGATTACTATGTCTAGTATGCTTACACGGATGCCTTTGACATAGCTAATGGACTGTCCCCTCCACACTGGCTACTCATGGTCAGAGAACTGTGAGGACATTTTAATTTTTCATTAACCCTCTTTCAGTCACTGACAGGATGGACAGAGAACATGACAGTCTCATATGAAACCATTTTTTTCTGAATGCTGTAATTCAGCATTACTGAAATAATAGGTTGTTCTGCCTCTCCCTAGCTACGAATTCCTCATTGATGTCTACATGCTATCTGCTTCTTCACTCCCATKAAAGTAGTTGTGTGCTGTAATGTAACCTGCATGGTAGCACTAGCCTTTTGAGGGCTAAATTTAGCCTGGATGAGTTTCCTGATCCAGTTCACCAAGCAAACACCTAAACATTTGTGCCAGCATAAYGGAGAGGGTGGCTCAAGGGCAGAAATTCAGTGGCCAGAGGCATGCAGAGTATGGCACCGATCTTTTTGGCAGCCACTCCAAATTATATTGTTTTAAATGGTGCATGAAGCTACAGATAAATAATGTAATCRGGTGAGAATTCATTGCCTCAGGAAAAGAGGCCAAAGAAATGATTCTAAAAAAGTATAAAAAAMCCTTCATGTTCTGGCTACAAGGAACAGAGCAGTGTTGACAGGTAAAACTGAGTAATAAGTAAATCACTGGAAATTATTTCATAGGCTGCCTGTCTGCCCCCTAGTTCAGGTGCATAACTGCCATGGTCATTTTGGTTAAAAAAGAAATCCTCTCCACATAGACTTTACATGGCACTTATCATCCAAAAAGCAGTCATCAACCAAAAACGGTAAATACCAGCCACCAGTGCTTTGGGATGTTCCCCTAGACAGAGCAAGATTCCCCTCTCCTTTCACCTGTGATTCACCACTTGGGATCGTATCCCTTGGCTTCTTGCCAGTGCCCACATTTTTATCCATCAGAGCAAGTTCAGGTACTTTCCTGAGCCTGGAAAGGGGCTGAAGTAAAATTGCTTCCAAGCAGCTGAGCTAGCTCATTTAGAGCTCTCTCAAAAAGCTCTCATGCAGCATTACGGTGTACCTGGTGTTAATCCTGCCAGGGGATTGATATAATGCTTTTTCTTTTGTGTCCCGCTTGTTCCTTTCCTTCCATTTTGCCACATAAAGCAGAGTTTCTTTTCCATTGCAGGATCCCCAGTTTCAATGGAGAGATGATGCTGATGTAATAGGTTACCTAAACTTCACCTGTGCATAAAAAAGGGACAAATGGAACATGACAGGTACTGTTTAGCTCCCAAAGGTTCACACTGCACGTAAGTGTGGCAAGTGTGGTAGAGCAAGGAATGCACAACCTCAGTACAACTTACTGTTTTAATATTGGTTTCAACTAAACTAAAAATAAATCCCCAACCACAATATAGCTTGTAATTAACACAGCTTGATCACTCACTTCCTGATTTGCTTATTAAGGTGGTCTTTATTCCCTTAAAATTGACCAAGTTGGTTTGAAGAACCACAGAAAATAAAATGTACCACTATTAACAACAACAAAAAAGAATTGTTAAGATGAAAACATAGTAAGTAAACAGTTTTACTTAACTTGTTTATTAAATTGCCCTATTTTGGGTACCAAGAAACAAATGTACAACAGAAATTTTATGTTTGTTTAATAAGGTTTCTCCTTCTTTCCTTCATTATAAGAAAACCTTAGGATACAGCTTTCTGTTTTTTTAAAGTATAAGGAATGTGTATAATCTGTATTAGTGACATCAGTTGGTAATATAATAATGTTTGATATTTCAGCTGTAGAGTTCAGCTGTAGAGGGAGGATAGGAGAAAAAGGGAATGAAGGATCAAGTAGTTCATACAAAGGAGAAATAGAGGCAGCTAAAGAAATCTGTAGGGTGACTATTTCAGATTTAGGAGTATCGTGACAATAAGAAAAAATGACAAAAAGAGACACAAATAAAAGAAACAGAAATAATTAATTCTTTTCTGATATAATTTTGGAGCTGTAGGTTCCTCAACAGTTTAGATTGCAATACAAGGGAAGGGAAAGCAAAATGAAATGCTTGCGCATTTCAGACTTAACAGGGGGAAAAAAAAATCACAAAGCATAATTTACCTGGCCAGGTACATTTTTTTCTCCCTTAGACGCCTTGTTTGAATGTGGAAGGGATTGAATAAGATCTGAATAACCTCACCTGTGAGAAACAGTTTCAGTGCTTCAGTGAGATTGCTCTTTCTGGACCTTAGCAGCATTGCTTTGGCTAGTTATGTCCCTGTTTTTGGAGCTGCTGCTTTTCAGGCTTGAGGCTGTGCTCAGATAGCTTCGCTCTGCATCTTGGCTGCATCTGAGTTGATTGAGCATTCTTGGTTCAGCACTCAAATTGGTCTACAACAGAGAAGAGCTTTTTTTTAATTTCTTGCCAGGCTAAAAATTGATACCTGATGAAAATCTTTCACTAGATCATCAATTTGCATGCTTTCAACTAAATGATGATAGCCTATTTACCTTTTAGTAATGAAATATCTTAGCGAAACAGTTTTTAATTCACTGACTTCAGGCCATGTTAATTTTTCCTTCTTGACTGAATTTCTGCCATCTGGCACAAATCCAAATGTTTCTTAGAATTTGTTGCATAGGCACTATCAGTGTGCAGTAGGGAACTGGGAACYTTGAGCCACACTCCCTGCACATCTGACCCTCCCGGCATTTGTATAGGCCTACACAGGCTCTGTCATCTTCTCTGYAACTGATGGCTTTAGTTAGAAAACATCTGATGTCTGCCTCTGCCATCATCAAATCAGAGTGATGCTAATAGTTCTGAAATTTCTGGGGCTGCCAATGCAGTTGCTAACCTACTGAGAAATCAGACAGGAAATCAAAGGTAATCCGTAATGGACCACTGTGGGAAATTATTCTAGATGTAATATACCATCAGGAATGATTTTTGGAAGAACATCAAATGCCCCATCTTCTGCTCTGGAAGTGAGATCAACCTGAGCTAGCTGACTTCCCCATTTTCTCTCTACAGCTCGTTGTTCTAAAACTTCTGAAGCCTCCTCTTTTACCAGTGTGAATTACTCCTGGCAGGAAACTCCCATCAAAATGTTCTTTCTTTCAAAGGTGATTACCTCAGCAGCAGGTGTTGATGAGCTCCAGGCTCTTACGCCAGTCTGCAGTGCAGCACGGACTCTCCATCTGCAGTGAACTTGCCAGTGAAACTTCCCCTCCAAAAATCCCTATGTGTTTGTTCCCTTGACTCAAGGCTCTCACTGCGAGAGGAAATCAAAGACTATTTCTGAATCAGGGACTCTAGGATTTGAATGTAACGTCCTCTGTTTGATATTGCTCTAGCTGCCAAGCTCTGAAAATATTAATAAATTGCTGGTGTTATTGAACAGAAGTGCATTATCACTTAGAGGATGGTCCTCATGCTGGCCAGACAGCGCTTTCAAAGAACCATTTGTCTCCTCTGAAGCTATTCTGCTCACCAACAGCTTTCTGGTGATGTCAGTGAGCTCCTGAAGTTTGGTATCATGATGGGAAATAATGAAGAAGTTTCTTCTGACAGGCAAAAGATTGATTCTTGACCTACCATGCCTGCTGATTTATTCTTTAACACATGTAAGTAAAGACAGCAGTAACAAGCAGTCCTATCCTTTGTAACAGGCCTTTATCTCCTGTGGTGCATCTGACACAACTGAGAATCCAGGACTGGGTTCAAAGGAGAAGAACCTGAATCTGCAGGAATATTTGGTACCTCTTTTTGATTTGGTGATGAAGCAAGATAAAAGCAGGTGATTGCTGCCTGACTCTTTCATGGTCAGGTATGCCTTTCCTAAAAGTAATTTTGACCAAAACAAAACTTTATAATAWGGTTAGGGGGACCTTTCCAAACTCTTGGAGGTTTCCTAAAACAAACTGTCAATCTTAAGAGTCATGACAATCCCTGTAGCTGTTTTCAAGTCATCAACGTCAACAATATCAAAGGACTGCAAGCCCTGCAAGCAAAAGGATCTTCTGAYGGGATTGTATATTGCCCAGCCAAGAGTCCTGCTCTCAGCATGCCACAAGTTCTGAGAACTATGCCAGTGTTTTAGAATATTTTCATTTTTCTTCTTCAGAAAGAAGAACTTTATTTTTCAGAACCATCCAGGACTGTTGAATACAGTGTTCATTTCTTGCTAAATTCTCAATGCCAATTGGCCTAAAGAAAAAAAAATCTATTCAGATTGTATTCTTGTGACATAATGTATTGACTCTGMGACTGTATGCAGTCAGATCATGCTTTTGAATGAGTTGCCTTCTCCCACATGTCTTCTTTGACTGAATAGTCTCATCTGCAGACAGTTAGTTGGATGGTAAAAGAACTTCACTACTGAAACTGTCTCAGGAAAAATAAAAGGAGGAAGAAAGTTTTATTTTGTGGTACCGCCTCGGAATCTGTTCCTCACAGCTTTCTCCCATATCCTGCTCTTTACTCTCTGCTGAGCAATTTGCAGGTTAGTTTTAGCTTTTTACTTGAAAATCTCAGAAGATGCTTCACGTTTCCAGCTGAGTCTTCCAAAGCAAAGTGGAGTCAAAGGTTCTTCAAAAATAAATTTTGTTATGTCTTAGTCACAAGGGCTAAAACCCAAATAGGAATGACTTCTGGATAGAATTTCTTAGTGATAAACTCAGTAAATACCATTCTAGCTTTGTAATTAAAGCTCTTTAGATATGTTAATAAAACCTACTTGTTATATTTTGATTGGAAAGACTATGACATCCACCTCACTGTTATGGAATAAACATTTATAGTTGGACCTTCATAATACTGTTTCACTTCTTTAACTGAATGGCATTGCATTGTCAAATAGTTCATTAACATGTCTTATAGCCCAAAAGCAGCTTGCAGAAATGCTAAGGAAATTGTACAGTCATAGAAATAAAGGACTGCAAAAGATACTCGAGAGATCATCTGACTTGCTTGCACTGAGGTAAGACAAAGTCTATTTATATCAGCCTTGACATGGATATCTATGGCTGCTTAAAAACTCTGATTTTAAGAAATTCCATGTGATCTAAAAAGCAGATGGAATCTTCTATTAGTTATCAGAAATTGTTCCAGACATCTATAAAATACTGTCTTAGTTAATACCTAAAAAAAAAACTTTAGGTATTTTTTCACTTCCTCACCACTCCTTCAGCAACACTCAGCKCATTAAAGTCAATAGGAAAATCCCATAAACTTTAACAGAATCATATTTTTTTTTGAGGTTCTTTTTCTTCTTGATTTATTTGAGTGGCCATGGAAGTCTTTGGCTGACAGATTTATTCTAAACAGTGATACACCTACACTTTAGCCTTCTTCTTATTTATGTGAGCATGTTCCTATGCTTCGGGAATGTAGATAATTTTTATGTTTCAGTGTAAATCCTAAGATAAAATGGCACTACTAACACAACTCRAAAATATTTCATTCAATGAATTTCAATTATAGTAACTAAGCTTGATGGGAAAAATTAAAAGTTAGTTTTCTTATCGATGACATAGGTACAGTTGATTCTGCTTTGGGCAATGGAAAGCAGCAGATCAAAGTCCTTGTTAGGCCCAAGACTTTTTGATTTAACCAGCTTGTTTTTAGTTTCACTCACACATAGACTTGGGGCTAAGATAGGTYAGAAAAAAAAGAATATGCCACAGCAAAAAGAAAAGGTGCACTAGTTTAAATACATGGGCTACAGGGTGGCAAATAACCACACTTACATAGGTCGACTATGAATGTGGTTTTAGTTCCTAAAGAAGATAGTGAGTTTAGTCTTAAGATTAAGGTTTCCTCTCTTTGATGTAAATCTCGTGCTGGGATTCTTTCTTCACATAATGGCATGGAGGGACATTATAGCCACTGACAAAAGGGACAAATGCAATTGTGACCTGAGAATGCCGAAATTGCCTGGGATTAGTAAAGTGGTCATCTTATGTTTGCTCTCTGGTTGTCTTTGAGACACTCTCTGAAGAATGCAAATATCTAAACAATTTAAAGGAGATAAGGCTGTGCACAATAATAGAAAACAAATTTTTTTTTTTTATTTAATACATCTTAAGACTCTTGGGCATGAAAAAAGAAATCTGAAAAAGYTACTTAAAAGACAAGATTTAGATGTGCTGTGACTTTAATTGATTCTATTCATTATTTTAAAGACTTGATCCAACTCCCACAGCATTGAATGGGAAACACGGCAGTAACTTGAGTGCGGGCTATATCTGCCTCTTAAACTGCTCTGTAGGTACACCCGCTCTCTTGTTCSCCTGACTTCCTGTTTATTCTTTAGAAAAGAGAGAAAGGAAAGTCTAGGTGCAAAAGGTGACCAATGAGGCAGCTATTATGTCAACTTGATTTAATTTAAAACAGTAATTAAAAAACACTTTATTGCCCCCTGGGTGGGCATAATGTCAAACCAAGAAAAGAAGAATGTAATTCTTCTCAAAGAGAGAAAGAAGCAGAGATAAAGAAGGGCAAAACTGGGTGGCCCAAAATGGTGAAAACACTTACTGGAGGGATTCAGAGCTTTAAACCTCCACATCCTCATAATGTAAGTAAAAGAATGTGTGTATGAGCACAAAACTGCTTCTTCTGCCTTAACACTGCCATATAGTCTTCCTTTCCTGTGTGACCTGTTTCCAAGGCTAAAGAAGATGTAAGCCGTATACATGACAAGTAGGAAGGCGGGCAGAGGTACTCAAATCGGGGGGGTAACATTTTAGTCATTTCTAGAGAGAATTCAGTTGCCTTCTGTGGTGGCAGTTTAAGGATGAAACAAACGGAAGGTGGCACAAGAGCAGGAGGAAGCGGGGAAGGAGCTGCCCTTCCCTCAGCAGACGTGAGAGTGCAGGCAAAGCAGGGCCCGGCCTGGGCTGTGCTCACAGACGGGTCTGAGTAACCGAGGTCTGGGGCACAGAGAGAAAGTTTGTAGGGCAATGCCATACAAATTTGAACTATCAGAGTAATTTAAATCTCCTCCAAGCGTGAATCTGAATTCTGGTGTTTTCAAGGATGTTTCATGTCCTTTCTTCACCACTCGTTAAGTGATCATCTCATGGCTATACTTGCAAATTCTGCACAAGGTGAAGTATGTGGAGTATGAATTCTGGCATAATGTCTGGCATATATGTATATTTATTATCTATCTACACTATCTACAATTTGTATTGTTCTTCTGTCTGCTCCAAGGCCACTTGTATTCTCTGAAAGTACTGAACTCATGCCCCAATTATATGCTTACCTTTTTATGGCCCTAGAAGGCCAATTAACCTGTGAGATTAATGTTTTCATGGGATCACTATCTCTTCAGTTAGCTTTCATTAGATTTTATTGTAAAAACARAGAAAAACAAAACTGTTCTGAGGAAACACAAACTTTGCAAAAAAAAAAGAAAAAAAGGAGGATGAGATAGAAAAAATACTTCTTGCTGTTCTCTTGCTGAATTCCCAAGGGTATCCCACTAAGTTAARGCGCATATTAATCTCTGGAGCCGGCAGCTTTATTAGTAAGCGTTCCCCAATCTACAGGGAAATCTAATTTCACAAATAGATCAGCGCCACTTCAAACGCGGCTTTCCGCTGCCATCCACCGGGGGACAGACGGGGAGGAGGGAGTTTGTCAGAAAAGCCCATCTCTGAGCCCAAGAGTGATTACCAGAGGTGTCTCCATCGACTTGCCACCCACCTAAAGTCGATAGCGCTCAGGCGAGGAGGACGATGCGGGCTATATAAGCGAAGCGCATGGCCGTGGAGGGCGCGTCCCCCCCGCTCCGGCCGCAGCACCGACCGCCCCGCTCCGCGCCCGCGGAGCCGCCGCGGGGACCCCGCGCCG
>PTEX01000091.1:1783213-1809071 GCA_003342815.1 Eudromia elegans
GACGGCTCCCCGGGACGGGGCGCGGGGCCGTGAAGCGTCCCCGGGGCCACGGGCTGCGCGCCGTCGCGGCAGCGCCGGGCCCCGACGGGAACGAGTTGCGCGGGAGCCGCCGTCCCGTGCGCGCCCCCCGGCCGCGCCGTCCTCCCTGCCCCGGGCTTGGCGCTGCCCCCGCCTGGCTCAGCCCTGGGGGGGACCGAGGGGACTTGGGAGCATCGGGTCGCTCGGTCTTCCCTGYCTCTCTGCTGGAAGTTGGTTGTGGCAGGAGCTGGCGAGTCCCTCYGAGCAGAGTTGTTAACTTTGCAGCACAGCCATTCTCAGGAAGCCCCGTTTCAAAACTTAAAACTGTTGGACTTTTGTTGTGGACATGTCAGGACTTTCTGCTTTAAACTTTCTCTTCAGCTTGACCAGCTCTTGTGCTTTGCAGGTTTGTTGGGGAGGGCGCAGGCTCTGGTTTCTGTAGTCAGCCCATGAGATTTGTTGTGTCTCCTGGGGAGATGCTGGGGCAGGGAGATGCTGGTATAGGCCTGGCTTCAAGAAGTGGGGATGGTTTAAGGTCAGGGCAGCTGCCTAGTGATGATCACAAACCAGTGAGAGACCAGTCACCTCTGCAGCAACTGGTTTGGATGCAGAGCCACACAGAACGTTTTCTGCTACACAGTAAAGCTACGTAAGGAGCTGGCTTAGGTCAGATCGTTATGCTTCTCCAGGATGTAGACCAGGCTGTAGACCACTAGCCTTCTCTTTCATCACCTGTTAGAGACTCTGCRGGAGAGAAATCAAGATCAGGAAACCAATGCAATTTGGTTTCTGAGGGATTTGTCTCATTGGAGAGCTCCATAGAGGATTCTCTATTGTCTGTCAATAGACAAAGTTGAGTTGCAGCCTTTCTCGCACTGCCCTTCTTTGTCCTGTGGCCGATTTTTAAGGAAAATAAATATTGCAATATTGCAATTTCTGAAAAGCTTGAAGTTTATTAGTTAGTGAGAGAGAACTGATTGGTAGGGCAGGCAGCATGATACAGTCTGAGGAAACAGGACTAAAAGAACTCAACTCAGGCAAAAAATAATTCAAGGTTTGGCCCTGGATGCTTCTGCTGAGTGTGGTTGCCCCCAAGTACTGAGCTCGCCATCAGTGAGTGTCCCAGTGAACTGTCGTGTTTTCCTGCCTTCTCAGTAGTCTCAGCTGGCAGTTAAGGAAGAGCCAGCTCAAACCAGATTTTTGCATGCTGATTAAAAAAAAAGCTACTGCAGGATATCAATATGAACGGTCATGAGTGATTACTTACAGTGGCTTGAAGTCTTTACTTGCTGTGAACCAGCCCCCAACGTATCCTTTTCAAGAAAAAAATGCAAAAAGGTATTTTCAAGGAAGAATACAAAATGTCCTCTTTTCAAAAGGAYGAAGGAAAGAAAAGTATAAACTTTTTAAAGAAAAAAGTCTATGATCAACAATAGCAGGGATATTTGTAAATAGTCCTGTCATATATAACAGGACTTTGCTTTCTATTGTTATTTGAATAAATACAGTGCTTGCTAATGGGGTGAAATTGCAAAACATCCTTAGGTAGAGGAGTTCTCCAGTTGTCACTGAAGCAGGTTTGATGTCATATGGTCAGTAACAAATTTAGCTTCCTCTGTGACCTACAAAAGACAGAACTGCAGTTTAAGAAATAACCTAGTTTTCACATTCATTTTATTTTTTGATATCATATAGTGAGGAGTGTGTTAGGAACCCTTGTGATGATTTTTGCTTTGGAGCAGATAGTAGACTTTTATTACAAGTCCTCAACCTTTTTCTTGTAAGTCCTGTCACCAACACATTAACAACCTTTTACTCCAGCTGGCAGAATCTGAGTGTCAGCCGAAGAGAATGACTAATCCTTACACTGGTAAGAAAGGTGTTTCATTCAGCCAACTACTGAGCCAAGTATTTAAAAGCAGAGTTACATATTTGGGTTGGTTTTATTGCAGAGAATCAAACCCAATGCTTCACTTTAAAATAGAAGTCAGCAGTCTTATTTCTTCTCCTGTTTGAAACACAGAGTATCCAGAGCACTGACACGTGCAGGACAGAGAATGGAAGTAGCACCATTTTTATGTGTTTTTCTTTTTTCCTTTTTTTTTTTTTCTTCTCTCAGACTACTACTCCATATAACTAATGATCTAAAGAGCAACTTGCTATAGGAGAAAGATTGAAATTTGATTCCTCTCCTCTTCTGCTTTTTTTTTTCTCCACCTCCACTCATAGTCCCTGGTCTAACCATGCAGTGAGCTGCTTCCACTCACTTATCTGCAAACCTCTTCMCTGCTTTTATTTCTGAATTTCTAAYTTTTCTGAGTGAGCTTGGTGTTTTCAGAGTGAAGTGTGCTGGCCTAAYGTATGATGAGGTGAATTCTAGGAACAGCACAAAGGATGTGCCTGGAGCACATGGCTGGGAACGAGGAGCTGGGTGGAATGGTGCCTCTTCCGTTCTGCCTGGTGACCTGGTCATGTACCAATTAGCGCAGCATCATGAAGTGTCTTCAGTGCATTGGACAGAGATGTGTGATAAGATCTCACAYATCCTCCAGGTACCCCTTAAGTATAGATACATAAATAAGATGTAAAGTTAAATAGAGCCAAAGCAATGGATCTGAGACCCTTTTCTGAATACAGGGGYACTGAAGAGTAGGTCCCAGCCTGAAGTGGGAATAGCTGCAGTACTCCACTCTCAGGAGGTTGTTAAGGAGAAAGGGAACACAGCCAATGCCAAGAGTGCTGAAAGAGGAGGACACTTATCCCTTCCCTGCCCTGTTGAGGTGGTGGAGCTTCTGTGATTGTAGTAGTTTACAGCTGCTTGTATACTGCTCCAAAGGCCTTTCGTCCCTTAGGCATCAGGGATATATTGCATGTTATGTGCTTCTTATCAGGGATATATAGTGTATCATGAGCTTCTTGGCCTTATGAAGATTAGTACCAGGTATCTGTCAGGACCACCTATTAAATCAAGATATGGAGTTCACCATTACTTCACTTTCTTGACTGTTGCTCCCTTTTATCCCTACATCTTCAGAAGTCTTCTCTCACACAGATCTTACTGTGTTTTTCTCCTTGGCCTTATAAATGAGTGAACATTGCTTCTGAAGACTATACTCAGAAGAAATAGTATCTTTCAACTAACCAAAAGGCAATCTTCATMTTTTGCTAGAATTTCTGGCGGATGTTACTAAAAGTAGAATTTGTTCCCTTGAATTATTTCTAGTGGGATTACATTTTCTGTCACAACATCCCTTGCTTTGCCTGATTTCCATAAAGACTCTATGCTTGAGGTTTTTTCTTTTTTTTGCATCAAGTGTCTCATAAAGTATTTAAGCCTAGTATTGAGAACTCCTCATGAGTCTTCCTCTTCATAACTACTCCCTGATGTGTGACTGTGGTTTCTTCAGTCATTAAGAAATGCCAGAATGTCCAGACAAAGCGGACAAAGTCAGGTTTTCATGAGGTGTCCAAATATATATTTTTACAAARGTAGGATTGCGTATCAGGTTATTTTGGAATACGATGTTGGGAGAACCGGAAGAGCTCACCATTTTTCTGAGATTTTCTTTGTTACCTTTAACCAAACACATTCTGCCAAACCACAATAGCTCCCACATAATTAGATTTAAAGAACTCTTGGCAAGTGAATAGTCTGTATTAACCRTTCTTTTCTTACATATGCTTCTTCACTGTTGTGGTCAAAGTGAGTTATCTAAATTTACACAAAGAAGGGGACTGAAATTTGTTTTGTGCTGGGAGACAAGCAAGACATTTTAAAACACTTTGATTAATTATTTTTTCAAGGATAAAGTAATGAAGATAAATATTACTCTCTGTCAACCAGTATGTTCTAATTAGCCTCCTGAGCATATCTACTTTGGATTTAGAATAATATATCTGAGAGGAGAATTTGGTCCTTAAAATATTAAATTTTAAGCTTAAGCATAAGAGTTGAATTTTATAGCAAAGTTTCATGCACATCTGCAGAAGAAAACTGTAGGTTGTCCCATGATGCAGTGCTAATGTAAATGTTATTCATAATGAGTTGCATTTGAAAGATTTGTCTGAGGGTTATTTTAGTTTGTAGCTGAAGCAAAAACATGCAAGCTTATGTAAGGCATTTGAAAAATGGTTCTTTTTCCTCACTTAAACACTCTTTTGTAGTATAGTAGTAGTTACTGTTGCAAATCCCTAATTCTGTAAGACCTGTTGTGCTTAATATTAAACTGCTTCAGTGACTGTAATTAYAGAACTGGAATTAAAAAAAATGAGACCAATGAGGAATGTAAMCCTTGTCTCTAGGAAATTAAAATGTATATTAAGGCATAACACACACAGTACTTTATAATACTTGTCCAATTATTAGTCCTCATAATGAAATAGCCTGAATTGCTGGGTGTTCAGAAGGTACAAAATAAAATCAGTTAATCAAAATGACATGCTGAAAAAGCATATGTTTACCAAAATGGGCATTACCTCAGAAATTAGTAAAGTATTGGATAGAGTAATTTTAAAAGGAGATTATCCCTGTTACATTAAAAATCAACGAGGGGTTTTTTGGTTTTTTTTTTGGTTTTGGGTTTTTTTTTTTTTTTTTTTTGATTGCAGTAATTAATGTGGATTCCATATCTGAATCTCTTGAACAAATTATTTTTACTGTGAAGTTGATAGACAGGTTTTCTGGAAGAAAACCAGGCAGATTTWTTCTGCACCCTGTACCTTGACATATTAGTTATTCCAAACAGCTTATGAGACTCACATTTTTTCTTATCTTTAGTGGGAAGTACCTGATAGGCAAGTAAGATTGTAACTGTGCACATATATYTATGTGTAAGATTTAGTACTTAAAAGAAAACAAATAATGGAATCCACAAACTGCATCTAAACCATAAATTACTGTATTGTAGTGAATTATTTGGCATTATTCCTCGAAGTAGAACACCCRTATGGAATTTGCAGTCATCAGTCAGTTCTCATATTTGTTGTATAATGACTGCGTATGAACTTTTATATGTCCTTTTTTTTTTTTTTTCTGAAACAAGAACTTTCTTTAAAAGTGATTATGTTGAGTGTATTGTGACTTAGTTGCCTGTTCTAATTTTTTTTTTTCCTGTTTTGTGAAGAAATCTTTTTGGCTGGAGTACTAAAATATTCTGGAGGAAATGACAGGTGAGGAAAGTGTTTTGAAGTGGAAGTGTCTGGTTACCATTTGAGAATTTTTCCTCACCTTTCATTTATGTCAYTTATTTTGAGCTTTTTGCAAGATTACAGAGCACCAGCTTTAAGAATAATGTGCGTTATTGGAAGCAGTATAAATACCACAGTGCAGTGTGCAGCCCAGGTAGGAACCTGGGGGTGGAGAACATGCGGCTATTTCCCTACACTCTGACGAGCAAATCTGAACAATTCCAATGAGTTCAGAGGAAATAATTGTTATCTCTATTGGTATTGAGATTAGGTGTCACTTCTAGATGAAAAATACAAAGAAAGCAGGATAGATTTGTATTCTGTAGCATGTTGTTTGGGTGAGAAGAAGGAACTGCTTTTCATGAATTCTGTTGTGGTCAAAACAGTTTAGCTTTCAGAAAGTCATCCTCAAATTTTCCTTAATAAATTCTCTTGTACAAGTTGATTTTCTTTAATGATCTTCTCTATAAATAATAAATAGTTTTATTTCTGACAATGTGTGTATACATGTATACTTTTTGCAGCCAGTCTTCTGCTGCTCTTTATGGAATGAGCCTTGATTTGACTTTGCTGCCCTTTGTACAAGTCAGCTGCTTTTTTTTTTTTTTTTTAACTAGGCATTTCCTTCTGGAAAGTGTTACTTCTCTATGTAGTTGCCCATAGCTGTAACACATGTCTTTGATTTTATTGCATCTAGTTAGTATGCCAGGTTTCTTACTTTCTGATTTAAATAAAGCCTCTGAAGCTTCAGAGAATATACGTTCCTTCAACCTGCAAATCAGTTCAAATGTTGGATATATTGCTGTGTTTAACTTGTTCTTGAACRTGTCTTTACAACCTGTTACTCTGCAGATACCTTTCTTTCCCGGACTGCCTGGCCCTTGGATGTATTGTGCTGTACAGCTTGTAACAGCAACACGGTGTGTTTGCCAAAGTACGAGCGCGTGGAGCTAGACCACAGGACAGAGCGATCTGACATCTAGGATGAGCTAGAAATCTTTGCTATCGTCACATCATGTCTATGGATAAACCATTAGAGCTAGTGAGTGGGCAAATGGAAAAAGTATGGCGTCCACACCGAGTTTTAAAATATAGTCAAGTCCAGCCAAATGCAGTTATTATACTGATTGTCTAAGGGGTTCTGCCCTTAGCCTCCATTAATTACAAAGGCAAACTGAGGTGCTTGATACCTTACAGACCCCACTTATTAATAGTGACCAAGTGTTTTAGGCTGTGAACTCAACTGGCTGCTAGTACAGTAGTAAATAATCAGAAAGACAAATGAGGATGACTTATGTAAGTGGCCTGAAGTGGAGATTTAAGGTATCTGGTAAGATATTTGGTTGGGATCATACAGCAAGTGTAGCAGTGCTGATGCTCAGTAACTTTGTGTCAGGACACATGAGGTTCAGTGCTGCACTGGCACATGAAGGACCAGAGCGTATGGAGCTGTGGCACACAGGGAAGAATGCATTTCAAATGCTAGCCAAACCATACTAGCATCAAGATATGAGCTCATCAAACACAGCACTTTTCTTTATCTACTATGTACTAAAAATCAATGATTTATTCATTATTCAATATGGAGAAATCTTTTTTTTCCTTTGAATCCTATTTCAAGTTTTAAAATGTTTTTTTTACTTAGCCTGACAAGATACACCGATACTAATGGGTATGATTCTAGTCTCAGAGAAATGAATGTTGGGTCTCCCACTGAATTACAGCAGGACTATACTTGAAGTACACCAACATTATTCCAGTTTGCAGGGAAGGAAATAACMAATAAAACAGATTTCCCTTTAGAGTAGATACAAGTGCATAAGTGCCTACAATCCAGGAACTGTTGCAGGCATGTCTCAAGGTTGGCAGCTTGAATTTGTCTAGCTTGGTGCTGCACCAGTGACCATAACAAAGAACTGATCTGTTAAAAAAAAAGTATTTTTTCTTATAGACCTGAAGATTTGATTATCAATAAAAAAAGCATGTCAAGTCGCTGTGTTTTACAGCTTTGTTATTACTTACAAATGTAGACTGGACTTTCCTAAGTGCTTAGAACAGTATGAAAATCATTGACTATTAAACATTGCAATGCAAAGCTATGAACAAAATCTCAAAATCRACAAGAGACCCCAGGAAGATGCAGCTAGGAAAGTAGCCACTGGAAGGCTGGAGAGATCAAAGGGRAGCTGATTCCATTTGTAATACACATTTGCAGTGTTGGTTTGGGGATCTTGAGGTTGAATAGTGAATTGTTGATCATTTATTCTTAGAGATGTTCCCACTAAGTAAACTGAAAGTGGGAGGGGAGGTATCTCTGTTACTATTTGTGCTACAACTGTTTTCTAAAGAATGATCATTATCATTTTTTTTTAATCTAGCACTTTTCACTGAAAAGGTTACTAAAAACTGACTAAATCTTAGTTTTTTTGCTGGATAGTATTTTGTAAGACTTGTTTTAAATCATAACTAACAATTACACTCTTATGGCTATGTTACATATCTTCCTTTTCAGTAGAAGCGCTCAATTTATGTTGTGTTGAAAGGCAACATTTCCTGGATTATTTGTGTGTAGTTTACATTTACTTTTGGTGATGAGGGGGAATATTCAAGCAGACTGTTACAAAAGAGTGTAATGGCTTGTGCATACATGTGGCGTAAAATACACACATGARCTATGTTATGTAGAATAAAATGTTTTATTGGAATGTTTTCATTGGAAGAAAATCTTCTGTGACAGGTGCTTTTATTTTGTTTACTTTTGGCTCTTAAAATCTCTGTCCATAGGACCATGAGTGAAACTTACTCTGGAGAGGAAAATAATGTCTAAATGGAGCTTGCAAAAGAATTAGAAATCGGCAGAAGATACCAGATAGTACCTGATACCAGAAGACACCTGACAGACTTTGCTAGCAAAGTGGATCTGCTAGCCTCAGTTGATGGTTAGGTTTTCTTGATTTATTAAGGAAGGAGACTTCATTTTTTCACTTTTAACTTACAGGTTACTACTTTAAAGGCAAACCTATAAGCTATTCATTGATGTTTTGGGCATTTTTAAATGCCAGTGAGTTGGAACAGAGTTGTTCTAGTGAGGGAATTGATTGAAAATTGATTTTGTACAGAGGGTGCAATTCTTTATCTCTAGGATATAAACAGATTTAACATGCAAAGGATTTAAGCATTTGATTGGTTAGTGCTCGTTTTTGTTTTGTCCTATTTTTATTATGTCCATTGGTCAAAAATTGTTGTGCAATTGCCTCTCTGATTTTACTAAAACACTAAAACAAAAACCTTAACATTAATGAAGAAATACAAGGTGCTCTCCTTTTTTATAAAAGGGTGGTGAGGAGATCTAAATTGAATTTACTTGGAGTTAGACGTTGTGGACCTTATTTATCTTAGTATTTTGTTGTTTATAGGTACAGTTAAAATAATTAAATCAGGCAAACCGGCAAAACAATACTTATGGGAAAGGCATAGCTTTGTATACTAGAAATATTTCACTTTTTTTGTCTTTTAAAAAAAAATATTTTAGGTCTCTTACTGTCAGTTAAACTAAGTAGGTTAGGTTTCATTTTAGTATGTCYTCTGTTAATAGGTGATTTGGAACTTAAGTCTTCAGGGTGAATATAAACATACTTAAAAATGAACAACTAACACAATTACTGCCACCTTCCAAGTTTGGGACAACTTCAGCACTGCTATGGCATGAATGTAGGATTTTTCTACTTAAATTATGTTCTTCTTTTAACATGTCTCTCTAAAATAAAGAGGAAAAACAAAAGACTAATTACAGATTTTCCAAACCCTACTGAAAACAGCTAGACACTTTTTCTGTTTTTGAATTCTCTCTCGTTACTCTTGCTGTTTAGGATATCAGGCTGTATGGCTGTGTGCGTCTCAGTAGAGAGAAACTTTAAAATGAAGTGTTGTTAACTCATCAGTATATGTGGCAGCCCTAGATTYCTAAAACCTTGAAATCCCATTGAATTTAGATGATGAAGAGAGAGCTGTGAGGTTATTGCTGTAACTGTGATAGAGCAATTACTTTTCTGTTGTCTGTTAATGGCACAGTATGCCTAAATATGTTAAGAGGCTTCCCATTAGTCATTGAATCCTTAATAATTTATTCTGTTTCATATACAAGACTGTTTCCATCCACCTACACTCCTAAATTATTTACATTCAAATGAATATAATCATAATCTTCTAACTGTACCATCAAATAAACTTTTTCCTTGTATGCTGTGGTTAAAAAAGATTTTAGAAAAGTACTTTAAGAACTGTGTTTGTTTCTGTTGCCATCCAGGACTAGAGAAGGTGAAGCAGTTCTCTCTTGGCAACCAYGATAGCTTGGTGGAGCCAGTCCCTCGGACACCCTAGAGCTCATCACTCACACAACTCCACACAGGCTGCTGTTGACATCAGTTTCTGGTGCTTTCCACTTTAGGCTTGTATCATCTGTGACTCTTTCRCAGCCCCCACCTACAGATTACTTGGCATCTGGGAACTGTAATTATCCTCATGAGCTTCCAACTGCTTGTCCCATAGTCGAGCAAGTTAAATCTTTACAAATCCAGTGTATCTTACGATCTTAATCCTACCAGTTGCAGAAAGGTATCAGTCATTATGGAGTTCTGTTAAATCTCTTCTTTTACACTTGGGATGAAARTATAAATATTTTTAGATATCATGATAAAGTCTCATTTTGAAATCTAGCAATAAGATCTTTTTGAGATGAAACAATTAGTGCTGTTTCACAGCTATATCCTTTTTCTCCTTAGTCAAGTAGACAGGGAAGCTGGGAGAGGCACTTGTTCTATATGTGATTCAGCTGCACAGGACAGTAAAGGCATGGTTTTCAAAATCTTTCAAAAAGTATTTGAGTTTTAAACAGGAATCTGTGGATTATTAAGCTGTTCTGGTAGTCAGGAATCTGTTCTGATTCAGAAAGAAATGGAAACATTGCCTAAAATAAGCATAGGAGTTTTAAAAACCAGTTCAACGTTATCATTCGCACAGCAAACAACCTGAAGCCTGTTTGTATTTCAAAAGGATCAGGGTCTCTGGCAGGCTCCCTTCCGTCTCTTTTCAGTAGACGTTGCCTGTGTCTGCCACTGCTGAGTTTGGCTTGTACGAAGTTAAGCACGTTTCAGCAGCTTTCATTCAGATGGCTTAACCAGTTCATATATTCCTTTTGATGCATTGCAGCTKCTCTTGTGGTTAATTTATGCAAATATTCTAGAATCTACATTTTTTAGCAGCTAAACCAGAATGCATGTATAGAGTTTTGCAGAATTAGAAGAAGAAAGTTTGCACTTCATATTTAGCAATAGCTAGTCTGATACATCTGATACCAAGAGTTCTGCCTTCAGTCAAGAGTTTTACAATAACTTTCTAGGCCTAACTGGGGGTCTGTGGATTCAACTGAATTATTTGCCTTGATAGCTAAGTGATATCGAATAGCTGTGAAATGAATGGAAGATGTTATTTGTTATAGAAAACATGTGACTAGGAAAAGAGAGYTTCAGTAAATTAATAACTTAAATAGTCTAGCTMTTCTTATCCATATRTCTGTCATTATTTTCAGTAGCTTATCCTTTTATAATGTAATGATCAATTAGCATTATAATACATCTTTCTGCTTTGAAAGAGTAAATATAGATTTACACCTCTATTCAGAATGGCCTAGATTTCATAATGCTGTATATTTTTTTGATTTAAGATGCTCAAGGAATATCTTAGCCTAGTTACTAAAATCTCTTAGAGGAAAGCATAGCTCTTTCAGGTAAACTCAYGCATCAAATGTGTGATTGTTTTGTGACCTCTCTTTTGCTTTTCAAGATAGGTATCTCTTCAGGTTTTCTCAAGGTCACATTTCTCATCCTCCTGAAAGAGCAAAAAGAAAAAAGGACCTTTGAGTTATGCATATTGTATATCTCTAGCTGCATGTTGTTATACAATGGGCTTGGACTGCAATGTATGGTTGCTAAATTCTTTTTAAAACACTTGGTAAATATAAAACATGTCAGAATATATTCATCTAGATCCATTTCCATTCCRTTTCTAACTGTTTTCCTGGGTGATCACTAACAGCAATAGCAAAAGAAAAATATGCACTACATTTGGCTTATTTCTTGATCCTGTTGCATTTTATGATGGAAATGGGGATTAACAGAGGGACAAAAAAAGGAAATCCATGCTTCTTAATGTTCTTTTGTCAAACAAATATAAAGGTCTCCACAGGCAAGGATTAGCTAATACAAATACGCTTTCTGAGCAGCTATTGAAGAATTATTAATAAACATAATTATAGCTGAGTTCAAGATATTCAGCCTTGTAAATATGCCCTGTTATAATTTCATTATGGTTGGCTGAAGCCCTAGGAAAAGCTGATGTTTCAACCTCTTTCTTCAAGTCTTAATGAATTATTGGAAAGTGGCTGATTAGAAAGCACTGAATCAGAAAGGGCTGCTGCAGTGTGCGTTAGTCTTCGGTGATGTTGCTTACCTCCCAGGTTGACTCCTTTCCTTGGCCAGCAGGCTTACTAGTGAAGCTGTGCAACTRCTTAGCTGGGCCTCTATACACACGTGTCCGTGTTGAGAAGTCAGTGTTCAGTGAGGCTCATACCTTCAAAGAGGGTGGTGTTGTAGGTGAAATGGATAGAGCAATGGAAGAGGGGTGTTCAAATAGATGTTTACATTCTCCTAACAGAATCTAGTAGTGGTCCCTCATAGAAGCTGTGCTTATACCTCTTTGTGGTACTCCTACCACTGTATGCTTGCAAAAGAGCTTGAGCYTGCACTAAGTATCTACATATTCTTGAGCTTTGTCTTCAGGGAGCTCCAGAGTTTAGATAAAGGATGAAAAAAGCACAGACATAAGGGATTAAAGTGTTGATAGTGGGTGCAACTCATCTTCAGGCTGGACTCAGGTTCGTTCCTTGATAGTATAAATATATTCAAAAAAGTTAATGAACCTTTGAGTAATTGGTGTTGTCTTTACTGTGGCTTGCTGTTGTTCCTCTGCTTCCCACAGTATGTTTCTGGGATAGTCTCTCTGTGAGGATTCACATTTCCCGGGAAATAATTAGCTCCATACTGGAACACTTCCTCAACTAAACTCAAATAAGGAGGAATAGACCATCTCCTGAATATTTCAGTGTTTGGATTAGGGTCTTTTATTTAAGGATGATCTAGCAACATGCTTAATAGTTTACACATGGCTTCTACAGATAAGAGTGACCTATTTTTTAAAAAGAGTTATGAGTTTCAGATATGTCTTGATAATATACTTTGGATGGATCTTAGCCTTATGCAGGCAAAGAATATATAGAGCATGTTAAACCAGGTAACAATCAGGYCTCCTCTTTCACAGAGGTTCAGAGGGTGCAAAGGAGAAGGAAATGACATGAAAGATGATTTTGCCAGACAGGTAAAGACTTATCATGCTGAGAGAACCTCCAGCTGGGCAAATCTATGTTTGTTAAAGCCCCCTGTGCCACTAGAATAGAAGGGAAAAAAAAAAAAAAAGGTTTGGCTCAGAAAAGAGTATCTAGCTCAAAGAACTTAAAATAAATATCAGATGTCAGAGCTGTGACTTAATTGTTTAGCTAAGTAGATCATGTGAATTACACACAGATTGAAAATCTGGTTTTGCTTCTGTTGAAATCAAGGAGAACAGAATGAGGCCRTACTCTTTGTCTAGTGTCTTTCAGCCCTCAAAATTCTGTTCTTGTGAATATGACAGCTCCTGGAATCACTTCTTGTACTCGTCAGGAATCCTAGAGAGGTGCTAGTAATACTTTATGTTTTGTTATTGTCGACATAAACTAAGATTCTAAACAAAATGTATTTCCTTGGTTGCTCCTGTTTTTTATTTGTTTTTCTTTTGTTTTGAAATTTGCTATTAAATTTCAAACTGACACATAAGACTATAAGCATTAAAACCAGAACTCCAGTTTTGGATGTCAGTTTTTGAAAACAGTTGATTTTAGAGACTTACGCTTAATTACTCCTATTAACACATATTCTCAGATGAAATCTCTGATAGCCTCAGAGTTATGCTTAAGCTCCAACTCAAAAGTATTAGCTTAAAAATATCCCCTCTCTATGGCTAATCTGATAGCTCGATAACTTTAACATTTTTTTTTCTTCTCTAACAAATCTGTGTCAGAGGTGTTTGCTACCTCTATGAATAAAAACAAATAAAATACCTTTTTTTTTTTTTATTTTATGGTTACTCACATTATTCCATTTTTCCTTTGGCAGTTTCAAATATCCCCTTAGATTAAATATATACATATATATTTAACCATGAAGGCTCTGCAAAAGTGAGTAAATAATCATAAGAAAGATAACCTCAGTTGAAAATTTAAAAGAATTGTTTAGATATAATGAAAATTAAAATTACCTAGAGCTGACTATCAGTCTTGTTTTCAGGGGGAAGTGAAGGATGTTGGGAGAAGGCTTCACGTGTGCGGCTGAAAGTACATTTCTGTTACCTGGCTAAGAGCCTGTGCATAGTTCTGCTGACAGAAATAAATACTGGTGGACAGGTGACAGGAAGAAAAGCATTTAAAAAGATCTACAGCCAGTTTACAGGCTGACACGTATTTCTATAAATTCTGGCTGGATAATGAATGACTGTTGGTATAACATGTCACTGATGTCATTGTAAATGAATGGAATATAAAGAAATCACTTAGTAACAACACATTTTTGGATGGAAGATACTGTGGGAAATATTCTGAATAGTTAAGGCAATTTTTAGATGCTAGTCTCTGCATTTAGACCGCAGAGGGCATCAGAAGAGGGGAGGGGAAAAAGGAAGGGGAATATCAGAGCTGTTTGGCTGAGTGCCTGAAACAGGCAGAAGTGTTTCAGGAGCTGCCCCACTGCTGCATGCACCTCTGTCCCCTGACTCCAGGGATTCGGCCTCTCCAGATTCATGATGATCATCCTTATATTAATAATACCGCTGCTGCAATCTTTCAACCAGCAGCAATGTGTGATTTCTTTTCTTCACAAGTGCACCTGAACACTTAGCAATTATTTTCCATCAAAAATGATGAGTTAAGCAAAGACAAATCAAGGGATCAGGGAGGTGAGAGGAGGAGCATAATATTATCAATGTTAAAAATCTGAATAGTGGACAGTGAACAAAACTATCCTCTCCCTCCCTTCTCTCTAGCACTTGGGCCTGATTAAAGGCTTCATCTACAGCTTGAATAAGCTAGTGTCCTTCATCCTTGGGTTATTTCATTCCCACAGTTCAGTACCCAGGCTCAGAGGAGCTAACTCTAGGGATAATCTGTTGCTCTTAAGGGGTTGCTGAACTGAAGGCTGACAACCTCTTTCATGCTGTAAATAGTCACTGCTTTGCTGAGGTGGGAAAGCCTCCCTGGAATTATTGTTCATGCCATTGGTTGTCTTCATAGCAACGATTACTGTGAACTATTCCTGTCACTCCCTCATCTGATTCACAATTTGGCAGAGTCCAGCCAAGATGAGAAAGCCAAAGGAAGCTCAGAGCAGGCAAAGAGCAAAGGCTGAGGAAAAGCGAGGTACAGGGAGGGAGAGAAGACCTGCCACTGCTCTCCCAAMAGCTAGGAGGATCCTGTTATTAACTGTGAATAGTCTTTATTGCCCTCCCATGACGGTCTCTTAGTGCCCATGAGATCCTTCTTCATCTTCACTTGGGGACACCTTACACTGAGTAGGTGTCTTTGCACTCATATTTAGAGTAGGTTCTGCCCTCCCATCATGGCTGACCAGGTGTTGGTGTTTCCTCTTGATTTCTATCACTGCAGCAAGCAGCCAGCTGAGTCCTTGTGCCCACTTAGTGATGTCTCCAACAGCCTGAACAAATAAGGGCACCTGAAAGAGGGACATAAGGGTTTTCCTGGTTGTTTGCTCTTCTCTGCTTTCATATCTCACATACTTACAGAGGTCCAGGCTGAAGGTAGAGGATTGCTACTATTTAATCAAGATGATGAACCAAGATTATAGTCTTAAAACTCATCTCTGCTCTCTCACATCCTYTCAAGATTGTAGAAGGAGCATTTGTTGCAGAAGTCTTGTTTGCCCTTACAAAGTACAATTTACTTGGAGGATCAGTGGACTTTGATTTTTCTTTTTTCTTCCAGTGGACACAAACTACACACTCAGATTTAAAAAATACTTTATCRTTGAATTTTATCAATCTATTTTTTATTTTATTTAATTTTATTTTTTACTTATGTTGTGAGGAAGATGAAAAGCATCCCTTCTCCCTTTCATGTTTTTCTAGAGAATTGCATTTCCTTATGCCCAAATTGAGTTTGCTGGTTCTATGTCCTTGTGGCTTCCATTTTTTTTGTCTATTCTAAATTCTTTCTGTAATCTAAATTGCTCAAACCACTTGCTTTTGAGACTGTCAGGACTTATTTAAAAATATTTTTTTCCCCGTAACTTTGGAAAAAGTGATCTACATACTGTTGAATATTTGAATGGTAAGTAGTTGTACATCTTCTGTCCTTTCTGTCCTGCCTAGGTGCTGTCAAGGATAGGTACTGAATGCCAAATGCCACCGTGGCTGTTCTTCTTGTTGTTTTTTGTTTACCTTTGTCTTACTTCTGGATGTTTGTTCCAGCATCTACCCTTGTACCGACACAGGTGCTTTTGTTATTGTATAGTACAGTAATGTAGATCACAGAGACCAGGAAACTGAGACAACAGTTGCACTTTTGGTGTATCGAAGGTGGTCTCATAAGTTTCCCTATAGACAGCAAAAATTTTGATTATAAAAGGAAAAACTTCTATATTCCTCCAAAGCAGCGGCAGAATAATAGCATGATAAAGAGCCTTTCACTTCCTTTCTTGCAGGAGGGAAAAAAAAAAAGACAGCTTTCACACGGATTGGGCTTGGGAGGGTCTATATTAGCACAGGAGCAACTACATTGAGTAGTTGCTTTCATTGTGTCCTATGAGATCCAGCAAGGAGATAAACAGATTATGGGGCTGACATACTTTCTACCACAGGTGAACAGAGAGGAAACTTAAGCAGTGAAGAAAACTTGGATTTTTTTTTTTTTCTTACGTTGGGTGGAACGTGAAGTTCTATTTAGTGTGGGACGGATGAGTGGATGGTGAGGTGGATTAGGAATTGGCTAAATGACAGGGCTCAGAGGGTGGTAATCAGCGGTGCCGAGTCCAGCTGGAGGCCTGTGGTTAGTGGTGTCCCCCAGGGGTCAGTCCTTGGTCTGGTCCTGTTCAACTTATTCATTAACGACTTGGATGAAGGGATGGAGTGCTCCTGCAGCAAGTTTGCTGACAATACCAGACTGGGAGGAATAGCTGATAGYCCTGAGGGCTGCACTGCCATCCAGAGGGACCTGGACAGACTGGATAACTGGGCGATGAGAAACCTCATGAAGTTCAACAAGGGCAAGTGTAGGGTCCTGCACCTGGGGAGGAATAACCCCAGACACGCCTACAGGCTGGGGACCGACCTGGAGAGCAGCCCCACAGAGAGGGACCTGGGCGTCATGGTGGACGACAAGCTGACCATGAGGCAGCAGTGTGCCCTCGTGGCCAAGAAGGCCAATGGGATCCTGGGGTGCATTAAGCAGAGCGTCTCCAGCAGGTCGAGGGAGGTGATTCTGCCCCTCTACTCAGCCCTGGTGAGGCCGCACCTCGAGTACTGTGTGCAGTTCTGGGCTCCCCAGTGCAGGAGGGACGTGGAGCTGCTAGAGAGAGTCCAGCGCAGGGCCACAAAGATGATTAGGGGCCTGGAACATCTGCCCTATGAGCAAAGGCTGAGAGAGGTGGGCCTCTTCAGCCTGGAGAAGGGAAGACTGAGAGGGGACCTGATCAGTGTAACATAGATACCTCAAGACAGGGAGTGAGGAGGATGGGGCTGGCCTCTTCTCAGTGGTGGCCAGCAATAGGACTAGAGGAAACGGCCACAAACTGAAGCATCAAGAGTTCCCCAGGAAATTGTGAAAATTTCTTAACAGTGAGGGTGACAGAGCACTGGAACAGGTTGCCGAGAGAGGTTGTGGACTTTCCTTCTCTGGAGATCTTCCAAACCTGCCTGGACATCACCCTGTGCTCCATGGTCTAGGAGACCCTGTGTGTGCAGGGGAGTTCGACTAGATGACCTCCAGAGGTCCTTTCTAACCTTAAGTGTTCTATGATTCTATGATTTTTCATATGATTGAGCACAGCTGCTTTCTGAGGAAGCATAACAATTGTGCTCCTCACATTCTGGAAAGAAAAACTTAAATGAAGTGTTTTTTAGAATTAATTTATGGCATACACATCAGGTTAATTAATAACTTTTCATGAAAATAGCAGTGTTTTAAGACCTGGAACATCTGAAAATAAACTAAAAAGATGGATATTCCTTTCATTAAAAACAATCAAACAAAAACAAAACAAACAAAGAAACAGATTAACTTGTAGGATGGTAGTTACAGCTTTCTTCTGTGCTAGAAGTGTGACAAGGAGCATGAGACATTTCATTTCTGACTCCCTGTGATCCTTTGTACCGTTGTAATAGAAATTCAGAAAGAGCATTTAATTCCCACATGCAAGGAAAGAAGAGGTGAGTAATGCCACACTATAACAAACATGTATATCTTCCTTAGGATAAAACAGTGTATCCTCATGCTGTCTCTTTACAACCTTACATAGTCTTTATATAATATATATCGTTTGGTCAAAAGGACTCCAGGGGAGTGAGAGCAGGGAGGATTCCAGGAAAAATTCCTCTCTTAGGCGCCTGTAGGCTGTGACCTAATGAGGATAATAGTGCACAAGATGTATATGAGAAAGTTATTCCTTGAATTAAATCTAGTATCTGACACTTAGAATCATATGACTGGAGCCTACTGGGTTAATTAACTCCAGCCATCTGCTATTTCAGGCAACATGTCCTAGAAGTTTGTTCATAAACGGGAATGTTCCTAGCTAATGTAAGAYTTGTCTTGCCTGTTTATCACTTAGTGGGAATAAATAAATACGCCTTTCTTCTTGAAGAAAGTTCCAGGTCACGTTAGCCTTGCTTTTTTTGTGCTACTATTTATTTTATATTCTAGCATGTACAGTCTTCCATACTATTTTTAAGAGTGTTGCTAGGACTTACTGCCCCTTTCCTAAATAAAAGGCATACATCCAACTGAATGAAATCAACTTTCTAAAGTTAAGCATCTAGTATTTTATCTCTGTACCCATCTCAAGGACTCTGTAGTAATAATACCATAAGTCAACTGACAAATTTTTGTGTTCAAAAAAACTTCCTTAATATTCCAACAATTCCATTAATGGGATGTTGATGAGTGAGGGGGACTGTGCAGCTGTGAATGAGAGTGGAATGTGATCCCAGTCAATATAAAAATGGAACTCTTCAAAATGTTTTGAGATTATTTTTAGAAATCTGAAAAAGAATGTGTTCCAAACAAAGGGGGATGAGCCACAAATGGGGCATTTCAAGCTTATGCCAAATTGTAGTGGACARATGTCAATCTCTGAAACACATGTTTCCAGGACATATAAACAGTCCTAGACAAAACCAAGGCAGACGCAGTTAGGAAAGCAGCATGTCTTTGCTGTTTATTTATATTTTTAATGTGTTCTTTTTCTCATTTTGCGAGGTCTATAGAAGGTGTCCCTATTTGTCTTCGTAAATCCCTTCTTACACTACTTTTTTGCATTTGGTAAAATAGTTAGTATTTGCAGTGTCGTAATTTTGGTAGAATCAAATAGAGTACCGTTACCCTCCTGGAAAATCCCCCCGTGAATATTAATCAGACTGGATTTGAGGGAGAGACTGATGTAGATAAGACTTACCATAGTGAGCAAGAGCTGAGTAATGTAGCCCAGGAAGGTCTCTGGAATGAGAAGGAATGGTTGGCACTACACACCATGGCTGAGAGGAGAAAGTGGAAATGATAACTCAGGGCAAAACTGAGTTTTACAAAGTCAGCGCTTCATTTTATGCCGATCTTTAGCACATTTTAGAATCACAGTGGTTTTTTTCTAGGTGTAATGCCATTGGTGACTAAAAACTTAATCAGCCACAGTGAAAGCAGGCTCTGTCTTTGAGATTGTGCTATAACCCATGTCAGAACACACTTTATTGATCGAGCTCTGAATGCCCATTTGTTAGAGGACAAATTCTGCAAAAATAAATTTCAGATTATGTATTCGTAACACCAGACATTATATTCATAAGTAAAGTTATGTGATTTTTTGAAGAATAACAGTTTTTTCCTTTTTTTAATGGTATATTATTTGCTCTGTTCACATCAGAAAAGTATTATTGGAATGAATGTCAAGGAAAGTAAGCATTAAGTCACTAATTTAAATATCCTTAGAAACACAGTTTCAAATTTGGACAAGTAAAAAAGCATTTGTCATGGACTACCAGGAATAGTATATTAGGACTTGACTAAAGAAGTACAATCAAGTATCATAGTTTGCATTCCAAATATTCTCTATAAATGAAGTCAAAATACTGAATAAAATTTTTATGGACTGCAATTAAATCCAAAGAGTAAAAGAATATTTTTATCTACTCTTAAGGAAATAAAAGATAAATTGAACAAATCATTTATTGTAAATTCTTAGTCACACTATGTTTGTAGCTCTTAGGCTCTAGACTACACTTTGTATTGTAAGAAGTGAAAGAATGGCTCTTGGTGGGTGGAGTAAATGCCTTGTAGGCACAACTCACTGAGCAGAAAGATACGCATAAGTGCATTCGACATAGTCTACATTCAGCAGATGGCAGTGGTATGTAGTTGTAGATTAATATAGAATATTGTCTTCAGAGTCACTATGATCTCTCTGAACCAATGAGTGTTGTTTTGAGGTTTGTTTTGCTTTTGTTTTTTAAAAATATTAAAACTAGAGATTTTTTTTTCACATTTTGGAACAAACAGTGATAGGAAATGCTGAGAATCTGTGTTAATTTACTGAAAACTTCATTACACACCACTTTTAAGCATGTGGTGAGTTTTGGATTTCAGACAACGCTATTACAWAGAGAAAGGAATGCATCTGTCTGCAGCACTGAATCACTTTCTATCTATGTGCCGTGGAACTTAATACGCACTCACCAAAGTCTCAAACTAAATATATACAATAAGTGGGAATGGCGTGTGCTGCTTAACAGAAGTAGCAATACCACAGCTTCTYAGAATACCTTGCACAGAAATAGATAATTTGTCTTTTCTAAAGGAATCAGTTGCAAGTCTGCTGGGGWAAAAGGGTGTGTGTAAACGAATTATGGAAATGGAAAACTGGAAGAAAAAGAGTAAAACAAAAGTAGAAATATGGTGTTTGTGGTAGAAACCACAGATCAGGAGACTAACAAGAATTAAATTATGTCATTTAAGCAGACATTTTCTCACATATCAGCTATTTCTAACAAAAATAACAGAAAGTGTTTAAAGGTTTAGGATTTTAAATGATGGTAGGAGTTGTTCTATCTTGCTCAAAGCAATGGTTTTCTTGCCTCCCTATGGAAAACAGCAATAGAAAATACATTAAATATGTCAGRCTGTGAACTGAGTTGTAACACAACTGAAAATTTGTCCTGAGGATATGGAGCATGCTTGGATAGATCCATAATCAGTTGCTGGACCCTCGATAGAGAATACCAATGTCACACATTTTAAATAAAGAGCTCTGTACTCTGYTTCTCTGCTATATTAGACATCACATGAGGATCCACGGAAACATTTAAATCTGTTGGGCTATTTTTTTAAAAAAAACCAAACAGACAAACAAAAAAATAAGACCCAAAAAAAAAAAAAATTAATAACGTTCTGGTTGCAATGGGATAGCACCAGCTACAAGTGTTAAACATGAAACGTCAACAAAGGTGCAGATTTATAGACAAGWCCTTAGTCCAGCTGTAGATCCAGGAGTAATAATGGGCAATATGGTCCCAGGCAAAGCATGATGATGAAAGTAGGAAGATAAGATATTTAAATTCATCAGAGTACTGAAGATAGAAGTATAAGTCTTAATTAATCCAGCTCTACTTAATATCAGCTGCTGTTGAGGGCTGCTGTAGCAACCATGCTGAGTACCAGGAACCAGCAGGGTAGCAAAGTCCCTTGCCAGGGAATGGAACTGACACCCTATAACAGCTAACCATAGTGATGACCTCATACTATATACTATATACTATATACTATATACTATATACTATATACTATATACTATATACTATATACTTTGTGTATAGTATATACTATATACTTCGTGTAGCAAAATTATCTGGATTGGGTCTCTACATCCATGCTTCTTGCTCCCTTTATCCACAGGATCTTTTGCCATATGTTTCCTCAAACTAACCTAGATCCAGGCACTACCAGTAAATAAATCAGTTGTTGTACCAGGAGAGCACAATGAGCTTGCTATGTATACTTAATCTCCTAAAAGTAAACCTCAAACTCATCCTCGAACCTGTGGAAAATTTCTTTTTCATGAGGATGCCTTATCTTTGTACTGTTTTCTATTCCACTCATTGATTTTAAGTGAAACATTTTTGTTCTATTCTAGTATATCCATTCCTAACGTTTGCAGAAATTATTCTGTGTTTAGGGCAGAGGAGGGATGACTCCAGTCATTTTTAAAATATTTTATGTGGTTTATTTAAAAATGCTGTTTTTGTAAAGATTTTATTTATTTTTTTTAAGAAAAAATACAATCATACTGGTAATGCTTTTATCTTGGCTTTGTGATGCCATTCCATTCTCTCGTTGTTGAGTACATCACTTTACTGGTTATTTTTGTTTTGTTTCTGTCAATTCTTATATCTACTGGTTAAGTTCTTTGATACCATACTAGTTTCTTTGTGATTTGCATATGAAAGGTTTTATTATCACATTTATCACCACACATTTTATTTTTACATAAACAAAATCCATCTTGGCATTGTTTGCTGTGAGCAGACTTATTAAATAGTCTTTTAACCTTTCAATAGTGTCACGGTAGGCAAGAGTTGCCATCTTTAGGCACTGTAGGGAGCTTCTAGTAAAGAAAAGACTGATTCAAATAAAAGTTCTATTTCTGTTTTAACAAGTACTCCTGACAGTTTTACTGCCTATGTCCCAATATTTATGGAAGCATGATATTTATATCACTGCAAAATTTATTCCTATACAACAAACAAGTATAGACTGTACGTAAATGGAAGCTTTGAATAGTCTTGTTCTTCAAACTGTCACTTTTAATTAAGACTATATTAACACATGCTGTGGTGTAAGCAGTTCCATGATATGAAGTGATCCTCTGACAAAAAAAAAAAAAAAGGATCACATGTTATTTTCATGCCAAAATGACAGTTTTAGAAGCATGAACATCTCATTTTAAAATGGATGAGTTAGCAGCATCTCACTTCTGATAGTGTTCCTCTGTTAAATAAAACATTTGTGTTTTCTAAATGCCACAATTCAAAATAATTTTAAGCAAAACCTAAGATTTAGATTATACGTTTAGCATTTCTGCAAAATCTCGATAAACCTACGTGAGACTCGGCAAAATAGTTGTAAGATTGGTAATGCAAGACCTACTGCAATGTATTGCTTGTTAATAAAATTAATTTGCTTTAGACAGCATTATAACTAAGAAACTACAAGACTAGGAAAGAACAAGACAAAAAAGAAAGAATTAAAGACAATTGTAAAATATTTTTTTATGTGCAAATACATAATTTTGTTAATCTGAAATTACTATTTCCAGATATGAAGTGCATTTCAATGACTGTGAAAAGTGGAGAGCTGGAGCAGGTGTACCTCCCTGCCTCTGAGCTCAGACCATACTCATGTGGTATAAACTTAACCATCCTATTTGTGGAACAGAGCTGGAAAATCCTCAAAATTTGTYATGATTTTTGCCATAAAGATGTTCTTGGTTCTTTAGGCAGCAGACCAGTAGTGGATCTGTCCTAGCACTGTTAWTAGTTTTCCATGACCATTGCTACTWATGGAAGRGGTGTAGAAGTATTTTGCCTGGAAGAATAATTAACCTAAGCCACATATGGAGGTCCTAATGCAAGCAAGAAAGAAATCCTTGAATTAAGAAGATTATTTATGGTTATAAGATGGGATTATGCTGGGGATGAATGTGATGTATTAAGTTCCTCTTAACTCCTTTGTAATTTCTTTCATGAGCAGTGCAGRTTTTGTAAGTCTAGACACAGGAACRCTACTAGCTGAATATTCATCATGATGAAAAACATTTATCACCTCCCATGTGATTGTCTGTGATATTTATGCAGTGTATATTACTAGTCTGACTAACATGGTCTTGTGGCAGTCATGAACACTTTGTTTACTCAATACTTCATGTGAATTGTTCTATTTGTCACATACCRTTTAATAATTTTGGTTTAAATAATGCTTTGCCAATGCACTTTATTTATATTGCACATCGGTTCTTTTTCTTTGTGAAATTTATATCTAATAAAGGAGTTTGACTTGCATTATGAGGTTCAGMATGTGCATTGGGAGAGTATGCTAGGTTATCTGTCTTAACTGATGGATATGATGTGAAATATGGCTGGAGCAATGAAGAGTTGATTAGTAACTAGAATAACCTATTATGGAGATTCCTTCTTGACAACTTTTCACTGACCTGTAAAAACTTCCTGCGTGGACTTGAGATCATACTCCTGGCAGGAATGAGATCTGTTTGGGAGGCAGTGATAAATATTGCATTCAAAAGGATTTTTATTAGTTTGATTAAATACCRAATCGTTTGAGAACTCAGTCTCACATCTGTGTACAGAGAGGAGGACTTTGCTCCTGTTCAAAGTGGACAAATCTGAAAACTTGTCTTTGAGGGAAAAATGGAAAATGCTATGGTGGACATGGTTTCCCAACTTGCCTGGTCTCTTTATTAGTACCACAGACCAGCCATGGTGCTGGAAGWCAGAAGGAAATTACTATGCTTGTGTAGGGCAATTAATAGTTCAGGTCGAGTTGTCCCTGCTGTTAGAGTGGACAGAAGTGTTCCAGTAACCTGTGCCTGCCCGTGCTTTTTATACAAATTAGCTTAGGTTGCCTTTGTAGAGGGCTAACAGATCAGTGACATATTTTACCAAGAGAAAGTACTGCATTATAACAAAATGGACACTTCAGGGAAGCTGAAATGTGGGCACATGTTGAAAAGATGATTGCTGCCTGGAGGGATGGCAGCCACAGCAGGGGAGAAACCAGCACGCAATCAGGGTCATTCAGCCACTTTACAACTCATGACTGACCTATTTTTCCCTATTGGGACATGCATAGCCRGGCTGGTGTGAACTCGCGGACCGATGTAGGTTATTCATGGGAAGCAGACCCTGCAGCATAGCTTTTGAGGCTGAAGGACAGAACTTGATCTGCAGATTATCCTTGAAATTCCAAGTGTCCCTCCTGAGCAAGCATCAAAGTGGGCATCAGATCCCTTCATCCTATTTTACCTTCTGTGTGTTTAAGAATAGAGTTTTGGCCTGTTGCCCTCTTTGATAATATGAGTTGTATTGCAGACTATTCCTATGTAATTGTATGTGGTAAAGAGCAGGTATCATTCCACAGCAAATTCTACAGAGCAAAATATGGCCTGTTCTTAGTGGATTTGCACCAGACCTTGGTTATTCTTGTTTACTGGTTCACTCAAGGCATCTYACTCACAACTCACCCAGCCGTTTCACTATCAGGACTTTTCATATGCTTCACTCCAAATAATTTAAAATCACCTGAAATTTCAGGTCCATAAAACACTAAGTTTAATTGTGAAGAGGAGTTTGATTGAGAATTGCTCTTGAAATGAGGAAACAAATTAGATTTATGCCAGCTAAGGCTGTGATTTTCAGTGAATCTTAAGTAAAGTAGGTCCCCTAATCCTGCTGAGTTTCAATAAGATTTGCACATTTTAGCTTAAAATCACAACCTAAAAATACACTCATATGTCCCCTTAGAAACTGCCTAAAGCCAGTAATATTTGTTTTGGCAGACTACCAAATTATTCTCATCTGAGCTAAATGTTAATTCAAACTAGACCTCAATTCATTGCTAATAATAAAACGAAATACAGGTAAAGTGAATGTCTACTGTTTGTGRGAACTAGGTACAAAACAGTAGGATAATGTAATCATTTAAAATAACATAAGCAGTAAAGAAATGCATTTAGTGATGAAATATGTTTATCTGGGTCAATAATGCTGTTTATCATGTTCCTTGTATCAGTGGTAAGAAAGAATTTAACATAAGACACAGCTGAGGGAGACAGTGGTTGCTGTCTACAGTTATGACTATAGCTACCCAAGAATTTTCTAAGAAAAACATCTTTTCCATTGGAAAAGCTGTGAAGCTTAGGAGAAATGTACTGGTTCTGAAATTATTTATTTCCATTAGAAGTTTCTGTTGTAAGCAAGAGGCGGCATCCTATGACAAAAAAAGCTAGTGAAATTTCTGTTCTGTCTGATTCCGTTGGCTGTTCTGAGATATGTACTCTTTTGTGTCTTGTGGAAAAGAGAAAAGAAAAGGAAAGAAAAGGAAAGAAAAGGAAAGAAAAGGAAAGAAAAGGAAAGAAAAGGAAAGAAAAGGAAAGAAAAGAAAAGAAAAGAAAAGAAAAGAAAAGAAAAGAAAAGAAAAGAAAAGAAAAGAAAAGAAAAG
>PTEX01000091.1:1833933-1857254 GCA_003342815.1 Eudromia elegans
AGAGAAGAGAAGAGAAGAGAAGAGAAGAGAAGAGAAGAGAAGAGAAGAGAAGATTTTGTTCTGTCATGACCAGGCAAAACAAAATGTATTTTCTGCTATTATATGCAAATAAAATCATTAGGCATCACTTGCTGGTCAGAGTAGTCTGGATTTATTTCAACAGCTCTAAGTACTTGCCTGTTGCATCTTAGCAGAGATGGAAACATGAGAATTGGATTTTTTTTTTCCTTAAACAGAGTAGCCACAGATTTTGAGATGATTTCCCTTCAGGAATTATGCCAGAGAAATTATCTATTTCTTGGAGACAGGAAATCACACAGAAGGGGGGTACCACTGGCAGCGTGCCTTCTCCCTCAAGGGACCATATGGCACCTTGGCGTGGTGCAGATCTCAGAAAAGGAAATGGTCAGGCTCATGTGTTTTTGCACATGAACACTAGCATAGCTAAGGTACTCAGTATATACTTAGAGATCTGCTTACAGACCTGCTTTCCTGCATCATCAGAAAGAAGTTCAATTTAATTTCTGATTTTTGTAGAACACGCAGTTTTTTCATCTTGATTTAGGACTTCATTACTGAAAGATTTTTAAAAAGTTTGTTTTAAAGTGTAAATTAGAGGTTAAATTGTCTGAAATCTAAATCCATAGCATGAACAATAAAAGTAAATATAAGAAAACAGAACATGAAACCACAAATTTAAATTTTGCATAGCAGAAAGCAATATTGACTTTGATGCATAATATACTGCATATAACATTGGCTGTCTTCTCCACTTCAGGCACTGAAAGTAAGGTTTTGAAACAATATTGTTTTAATTATTTTGGCAAAGATATAAATCTACCTAAGTACTGTAGGTTTAACTAAATTTTCAGAGGATTAATTACACCGCAAAAACATCTGCCCATGGAATAATTTAGTAAGTGGAAAATAGAACAGTAATATTTTAAAATATAATAAAAACATGTTTTTTTATTTTTCTTTTAAGGAAAAAGGTACTCCTTTTAAAACTTTCAAGAGGCATAAAATAACATCCAAAATAAACACAGTAAATCTGAGCACACAACCACACAGAGGAGGCAACAGCGCATCGTTCATTTTCCAGCTCTATCATGGATGTGTACATTGGTGGGTAAAACTATTACTGCTCTTCTTCATTTGTTTGTTTTTAACACAGCACAATCAGTTAATACATAAAGCCTTAAATAATAGCCTCTACATAGGTCTCTTGTAAGGACTTGATGCGTGATTTTACTTATCCATACTTCTAAAATGTTTTGAAAGCAATAACCACAAAAGACAGCAGAAGAATACGAGACTGACTCCGCTATATGCTAGGTTGGATAGCAAAATAACCCAGGTTGGCCACCGAAGCAAACTAAGGAACTGGGAAAAACAACGGAAATGACACACTTCCTAAGAGAAATGGGTATTGTTSTTCTTTCTTTTCTGCTTGCTTCTACTAACATGGAGATCATATGCAAGAGTCTTTGCTGAAGGATACACATGGTTCACTGCAAGTGAATGCTGCATGTATTGTTTTCCTGAAAGGTGTGAATACAAATACATGGATATATTTTGCTACGGCCATGTTTTCTTTGGGCTTTGTATTTCAGTCTTTTTTTTTCAGCTTTTCAGTTTTCTGCTTGTTCTTTACTTTTTTTCTGTGTTAGAACATCTGCTTCATTTCTTGTGCCTTGTGCAGGTGTGTATATCTTTACAAATGTATCTTTGCAAGAAATATTACCAAATCAGAGGTAGAAAGTAAGGTAAGATTCTACTAAATCAAGCCAAAGATGTGTTGACAAGATTTGTTCTCCTGCCACTATCTTTCCTACATCACCAGTCTCTTCAAAAGCTGACTTGGAGTTATGATAGAAGAGAGCTTAAAATGCAGTATAAAATCAAAACTACTTGGTGATACAACTGATGATGAAATGTTTTGATCATTTTTATGAGTACTCTAAATTTTAAATTAAGGCATGAGGATAGGCATTGAAATGTGAATTTTGTAGATATTTCTGTGAAATGGTCTCCTAAGAAATGTCACTACATTAACCTTAGTGCTTTACTGCTATTGCAAAAGCTATTGCTTTTGGGTTAGGTTCTGCTCTCATAGACTGTTATCACCAATGAAATCTACTAGAGTTTATCTGTCTGCTGTATCTGATCTGTATAGTTGACTTGAGTTGGACTTGAGACAATGATCTGAGGTTTGTTCATAATAGTGGTATATCATTACAATATATTATAAATAAAAAAAGGGCTATATGTGACTTTAAAAGGGAGCAGATGAACTGTTCATAAACTTGACTTTATTTAAAATTCTTAATTATTTCTGTGATATTCCAACTTAAAACCTACAGCAGTTGATGAGTGGGTGATTTGCATTGTCAAAAAATAATCAAAGATAATACAGGGATCAGCAAGACTAGCAGATTAAAACTTGAAAGGATAAATGCTATTAGTATATTATGATTTAAAGACAGATGGTACAGAGCCGAGTTTTGAGAAACTGTAAGAACATGGTTGGCAAGCAATATCTCTGTTTTGCTTAGTAAGACTTTCAAGATTGCACATGCTTTTGCACAGCTCAGTTTGATTACATTATAAATCAAAAAGACTGATAAAGCTATACTTTTGCTCACACTGAACTCATTCCTCAGCAGAAAGCCCTGGAGATGCCTTTTCCGTGGCTCAAAATCTAGTCTAGCCTTTCATCCTAAATCTCAGTAAGGATGCCTGACAGGAATAAAAGGATTTTCTGGACCTGCTTTCTTCCCTATCCCAGCCCATGGAGTAACAGCAATGGGATAATGGCCTAATAGCAAAAAAGTGGAAACTGCTATATTAAGGGGAATTTTTAAATTAACATGTCTGATAATCTACACAAAAGGTCTAATGAATTTAACTGCATGACTACTGGTGCTCTTTTTATTAATTCTTGGAATAGAGAAGTTATTCAAATAGATAGGAAGAGTGCAGATAGGTGGTGGCACCTGATAACCAATAAAGTAATGTTGGACTTCAATTAAAAAATAATAAATAAATACTGAAATAAATCTTGACAAAATGAGGCAGAGAATAAAAGTAATGGTTCATTAGTACAGTTTCATCATAGAAATAATACTTAAAACAGATTTCAGTCACTGAAGAGATTGCTATGTGTAATTCAGTATGAATCCGTTAGGTACTTATGTCTAATTTAATAACCTCTGTATTTTATACACTACCTCACTTCAGGTTATATTCTTGAGTCCACAAAGTACTATTTTCAGTTACATCTTACTATCTTACTATTACTCACACAAAATTACCTTTCTAAACTGCTGATCTGCCTAATCATTTAATAATTCAGAGTCTGATAGGCAAAGCCCTGGAATCAAATGTGTGATTTACTTTTGGCCTACGTAATATTTTTTTTGCTACTGTATTTGCATCCACAAATGTTGATATTGTATTAAGCTTATTTGACTTGCATAAAAAMCCTACACTTCACAAACTTGACCCTTAGTATGGTAGAAATATGGCAACAGAATAGCAGTGATAAAATGCCACTAGAAAGTACCTAATCGGGTATTATTATCTTTGAGCATATGTTATTTGAAGGATATCAGCTGGTTAGAAGACTGGCAACAAATATAATCATTAAAGAATAATGTGTTTACATAGCTTGCAGCTCATCCCTACTTGAGAGTTATTAAAATCAAGATGAAGTCTCTCATTTGAGATTGTGGCAGACATTCAAACACATACAGTGGCAAAGTTAAGTTAAAATAATTATAATCTAATGTAAAGMCTTCTGCTTGAGCACTGTTTCACACAAATGATCAAGATCAGAAAAATATTCCTGTAGTTCAATGTATGAACAAAGAAAGCAGCAACTCAAATAATATTCTGGGAGGGAATGGATGAATACTTGAGTCTACCACAGCAAGAAAAGGATTCCGACAGATTTCATTCATATTTCTTGATTTTTTTCAATTCATATTTTTTACCAAATCTACAATTGTAACTTAAAAGTAACCATACAGTTTTAATTCGTTCTTTGCTTTTTATTTCATCTATGTCATTGAATTATTTGGGACAATCTGTTGTTTGGTCAATTTTGAGATATAATGTTTTCTCCACTGTTGTATTTAAACATGATTCCTGATCCAGATCACATTGGACCTCTAAGGAGGTGACTGAGAAACAGGCATCTCATGTCATTCTAGATGTCCTTCTGTATCCTACCACTTGTCCATGCAGCAAAAAATTATTAATTTCCCCACAGTTCCTCTTTCATATATGCTAGCTCAGTGTGGGAGTCTTGTGGGACTTGTGGAAGTCTATAATCGTACTACTACTACTCCTAGTAGTACTCCTTCCATAGTTGATCAATGTTGGGCCTCTATGGTATTGCAGCTTGTCAGGTTCTAAAGATATTATGTTGCATATCCCTCAAAATTTATATTTATTCTTCAGTTAAACAAATTTATTCTATAAACACAAATGATATTTCAGATTTAACCAGATTGCCAGCTGTGTAATGATGAGTTTTATTTTTTAATTACTGTTTTGCATACTTCTAGAAATGGAATTTTGGTTGTCAATGTGTATTGCCATAGTTAAATTATCCTGACTAGAATTAAAGAATTCATATTCAGTACCAACAAACTTAAAATTATTTTGCATACAAATTTGTATGCTGTCACCTGACTATTATTCTTTATCTAACTTGAAAAATTGTTTTTAATAATTTTTTCTTGAGAGAATGAACATTTCTCATTTAGAAGGGTTAGAAAAAGGGATTGACTCACTGACATTAAAAGTCCTGATCAGAACAATTAATCATGTAGTTCATATCAGTCATGTAGCTGGGACAGCACATTGGCTTCATGTATTTTTTTTCTTTTAATGAGAGTAAAATGATCCTCTGGTAACACACTGATAGGGTGTTCAGAATTCATTTGGAAATGTCAAATTTCCCATGTCTGGGTAGATTCTGAAAATCAAGTGCACTTCTGCCATACGTAGCTTCCACAAAATATGTAGCAGTTGTATATAGACTGGGTAGAAATGAAACAGTTTCTGTTTTGTCTATTTGACATTTTCTCTAAATTTGCAGCATTAATTACCTGATCGGATTTAATAAAATATACCACTTATACATTGGCTTATATTTAGCCTAAATACTACCCTAGACTATAATGCCCTAATATGCCTTTTATGTAACATTATTCCGCTTAAGGTTTCACAAGACTAAGGACTAAATGCCCAAATGAGAGACAGGTGCTTTTGTCCTAAGCAATTATGTGAAATCCAAACCTTTTCACACGACTGGAGAAGCCTAAATTTCTCAAGGTGCTAGAGTTTTCAGCAAGGAATTCCCATGGGTGCCTGCATGTCTACCACTTAGCATGTGCAGAGCTGTGCAAATCTTGTCAGAGCTAAGAAACTCCATAGGCCTAAATAGCTGTGGGACTCAAAAGCAGAGCTATGTCTCGAGATGAGCAGAAGGCAAGTGACCTTGTGCTGCCCATGGTGCAACTGGTAGTATTTACCCGCTGCGCTCCAGAAGACTTCTAGTCATTAGCACAGCTCTGCTGAGGCAAGATGTTTTTGTTTGGGCACGGGGCCATGCTAAAATGGATCTATAGCTTCCAGACTGCAGCTGGCTTGTGTCTGTGAGCTCAGAGCGCTGGCAGAGGAACTCTGAGATGTCTAAGGCAAATGTGTGGGGTAGATTTATATATGTTTTCCAGACTCTACAGAAGGGAGAGACATTCTTTTAGATGAGCATATAGCATGTTTAATCCCAAATAAAACACAGCAGCTGAGAAAAAATATAACCTCTTAGGGTCAGCTCTGATCACCCTAACACCAAGGCTGAAATCTCTTAATTGTCTGGGGTGACTCCTGCTCCTGTCTGCCAGGTTAGAGGTCAAAGGTCCACTGTATGTGGACAGTGTCTCTCAGTTCTTTCTCTTGAAACTAGAAAAGTCAAACTCGTTCTATTAGGTAACATCAAGAGGTGTCGATGCGGGGTGTGTAGGAATTTCATACAAAGTGGCACAGCTTCACTTACAAATAATGGCTAAACCACAATTGGGGATATTCTATAGCTTAATTATGTATATGGTACATTGATGGGCAATGAGGGCTTCTGTTCTAAACAACAGAGTTACTGGAAAGGGTTCATAGCACAGTTTCCAAAGGGAAGGATGATATTCAGTACTGGACAGCTAGATATTTAGTTTGAGTTAAAGATATTTAATTAATCTTGCCAATAGAGATGCAGAACTGTAAGGGACATTAAATATATAGTTTAATAAAAACAAACAAACAAAATCAGTTATGTCTTCTTCAGTAAACTGTATAAMATTGTTCTCTGGTGCTGAAGGCAGTTGTGACAGAACAGACTACATCCCTATGAATCTGCAGTCCTCCAGAATAGAGTGACCACATTCCAGACTGCCTATCAAGAGTGGACTCTGGCTGATACTAACTGGAGCCAGAACTGGTTGGGAAGTCCTAACTCAGACCAAAATTACATCAGGAATCATTCCAAAAACTCAACAGTAGACAACCCAGTACCACGGTCCAGGCATATTTACCGATACTCCTTGACTTACTAGTATACATACAGGTAATGACATCTTGCCAGCACTGGGATCAAACACAGTTATCCTTACATCAGATTGCTCTTTCCTTGGAAGAAAGTATTTTTTCAAGACTATGAAGTATTTTGCAAGTATAAAATAAAAGAGAAGTAAAAATGCAGTGGACAAAAAAGAAGACATATAAGAGTGAAAGTCCACTTAGAATTTGGCTGAGGAATCTTTTTTTTGAGAATTTGAGATTTTCTTTTAAGAATTGGAGCAAATTTGAGAATTTGGGAAAAATTGGAAAAAAAAAAAGCCTACTCCTCCATTCCAAGGAAAGGCATGAAAACTCTTGAGACTGGTTAGTTACAGGATGAGTGTTTTGTGTGTAAACAGCACTACAAACGGGGAAGTCCTAAAGCTGTGCAGATCCAGTGACCTGTCATTTAATTCCTTTTTTTTGTTTTAATCAAGCACATCTGTATTTTCTAAGTGTGTCATCGATTTTATCTGTAGCAAGAATTTGTGCTCAGATTGTTGTCCATATAACTTTTACCTGCATTACTTGAGTGGTATTGGATTACTTAATCAGTTACTTGAATGGTATTTTTGAGCACAACTTTGCAATGGGAAATAACATAAGTATTGCTCTTAATAACCTGCACATTCACATCATGTGCAAGACATACTAACAGCAGTTAGAACAAGAAACCTATCTTTAAGTTTCCTCCATTAGKGTTCAGAATGCTTAGTTTTGTTTTTAGTTTGGAGAAACAAAATACTCTGTATGATTTTAGAGAAAAAAATCATGAAGAAAAAGCATCCAGCAGTTATTTGCCTACCACAGATTTATATATCTAAGTGGTAAACCTGTTTCTCTTCATTATGTCAACTCTAGTTAAACACCCAGGGTGAAATCTTACCCTAGATGTTTTGACTTACATCAGCTTAAATAGAGTTAGCATTTTGCTCCAAGGCTTGCATGCAGATTTTCAGCGTTTTGAGAGCATCACAGGGCTTGGCTAAGCCCTCAATGTGGTCTTTATTAAACAATGTAATAGCAAATACCTACAAGAATGCCTGCTTTAAAACATCCCAATACAAAGAGTTTTATAGTAGCCAAMATGACAGGTCCAATTCTGCAAAGTCTTTAAACTAGCAACCATGGCATTCCTATTGGCTTTCATATCTTAAAGACAGCACTATCGACTYCTTTGTGAAATTCCCCATGAATCTAAAGTACCTGACACTTCTGACATGTTCGTACTCTTCTATGGGACTTAATAGCCTGCAGCACCACTTAAACCCTGAGAGCTGTCATTCTTCTAATCTGTTTCCCACCATGTCCTTAACACAGGATTCTGGCTAATTCCATGAGTTTCAACTGCTGCTTTGAAAGAGGACTGTTGAGTACACAACAGATTGGACCTAAATAGAATAGTAAACACAAAAATAGATTGCACCTAAATAGAGTAGCAAACATCAAATGCACTTGAAGAAAAAGAAATATTTCTTTTGGGTTTAGTGTTGGGAAAAAAAAACCCTCAACTTACAGCTTCACATGAAGAAGTCAGGTGACATTGAGTCACAGACCAAGGTACTCTTGCAAAGTTATATAAAAGTATCTTGACCAAACAGATTTGTCTGTTCAAAGCTGCACATTTGCATCTCAATGCCAAGGAAGTGTTATTAAAAAAAATGACATAGCCTTGATGCATTTATTTATTCACATTATACAGCTCAGCTGAAAATTCTTTTTCCACTGGCATGAATCCATGAGGTCCTTTTGTCTTTTCCTGTGACATACATTTATAACTTCTTTTAGACATAAGACATTCACCTATTTATGCTAAGCAGACATGACACTGTGAGACCACCATACACTGTTTATAAAACATATTGTGAATTAAGCATTTGTTAAAGCAGGAAATGTGCAGGAACTTGATGAGTTCTGGTTAGAAGAACTCAAGTTTTGCTTCTTCTTTCTAGTGGTTGTCTGTTCTAGACAAATCAAGTAGATCTGGGCAGTGTGTTTGAATAAAACAGATTTTTTTGGAAAAAAAAAAAAAAAAAAGTTAATGAATAACAATAGAAAGTTAACAAATAAGAAATTTTCAAATACAAACTTAATAAATTTAGCTAAAGAAAAAAAAAAAAAAAAAAAAAGGATTGCCCTGAAACTGCATAACTGCATTCTATTCTAAACTTCTCATTTCAAGACACCCAGGAGTTAGAATGACGTCTGTTTGGCAGTTTTAATTTGAGTGGTGGTGGCCAGAGAACAACTAGACTACCTAGCTCAAGCAGCAGTTCTTTAGCCCTCAATAAATGTGATTGTCAATAAGGGCATTCTAGTCCCCRGGAGAAACACAGACGTACTTCTTTACTTAGACTTTAGCTATGTCTTCTTGAGGCAAGGTATGAGTGAACAAAATATTTCAGTGCTGCARTTTAAGTTAACTTTGGTAAAGGGCTAAGGCTGTAACTCAGGGAAAATTGGTGTGCATTTTCRTAAGTGCCCAAACTTTGCTGCACAAACAATGCACTCAAGTCTTAAATCCATACAGTAAAACCTTAGCTAAATATTTAGATTTAGAAAAAAATATTAAAATAAAAACCTAATAAATGTTTATTTTTTATGTTAGAAAATATGTACTGTACTACAGAAAAAAAAGTCTTTTACAGCTTGCTTATACAAAGTGTGAAGCTCTATGTATATTTTGGACAGTTTTTTTATGATCATACAATTTCGCTGTGCAATTGTTGTACAGGAAAGATAGGATTACTAAACTCTAGGAGGACATGAGCACAGTGCTTCATGCTGAAWTTTTTGTCAAAGGTCAAGTGTAACTTGGCTACTAAATTTATATATGAAGATATGTGTAACTGTTTTTCCGGAGGATAGAGCAGCAGCGAATTTTGATTCCCTTATAATCTTCCTTTAATTTTCTATTATTTCCTCAGGGAAACAAAAAACCAGAGGGGAAATGTAACTGCTCACGGGGACAGGTGAATTTGGGAAGATCAGCATGCCAATATTTGTGTGGAATAGAGGAAAAGTTAAAGAGGAAAGCAGCAGTTAGCTTCTGGAGAATGTACAGTGTCCAGGGAACACAACGGGACCTGGAAAGTCTAAACTGGCTTGGCTGGATCTGTGTGGCATATCCAGAGGCAGCTGCTGAAGGTCAACTACTGCCAGATGATACTGCAGGCTAAGGAAGTCAAGCCTAAGGGGTAGGAGAGTTGCTGCAGGAAGGAAGCAAAACTCAGCAGCAGGAAAGGAGCTGCATCTATACCCTATTCCAGGAWTAAATATTATTGTTAGTGAGCTCATTCCTATGTCACTATTCCAGGGAATGAAGTGCTAATCCACTGACAAGTGACCCTTCAGCTGCACAATATTTTTGCAAAGATTTTATTTAACTGTGATGCATTCTTGGAGAGAAACAGTTCTATGCCCTGGCTGAGTGCCACTCCCACCTCTTCCTGCTGCTTCTCCTTTCTGATCAGGGAAAATTTTATAAGATCTGTTGTATGAAGAATAGGCCAGATAGGTATGGCCTAAATGGGCTGCCATCAACACCAATTAAAAGCAGCTGATTTGCACAGGAGCAGTGTATACAAGTAGTTATTTTGCTGGCATAGTTTTCCAGCCTCTATGAGGGTTAGACATTAGAGTCTTAAAAACCATTCCATTGTTAGAGTGATGTAAATAGCAGTTCAGTTCTTGTCTGCATTCAGCACGTCCTTTGCATCCCTCCTGATATTTAGTAGGAAAGTACATGAAATCCTGATCTGTGGGGAAAAGATGGGGAAGATTTTTCAAAATACGTTCTTTATAGACTCTTTGCTTTGAAATCTAGCAGTGAGTATAATGTCTCGCTCACAAATGATCATTTTGTGATCTGTTGATCAAACTGAATATTTGTAAATATACAGATTCATTTAATGTTATTATTCACCTCTTTCTACACTTTTTTTTTCTTTTTTTTTGTGGGGAAATGATCTAACTAAGATATAACAATCAACTGTACTGAGAAGAGTTAACAGAGAAATAAAGAAAAGTACCTGCAATAAGATTTTAGACGTGGAATCAAATTTAGGGATGAAACTTGATTTATAATTAGTCGAAGTARCTATTCCCTGGAGTGGCAGATGACTTAAGGACAATAAACCTGMTCACTTATGAGTGGTCCCAATGAATCACTGACTTCCATGCCTTCATTTGATATCTTGTGTTTGTCCTTCAGGTGGCAGATAGTATTGACTTAATGTTAGTGGGGGAAGCCTGGAGAGAGAAATGCAATCTGGAATTGAGCTAGGCTGATAATTGTTTCTTTTTTTGTTGGATATTGTTTAATATTTTGATATTGATTAGAAGCATAAGATCCTACTAGTTTGTTTTCATAGCATTCTCTGCATTGCATTAGCAATAAATTATATTCTTTAGATCCAAAAATATAAACATTCGCACACAGATACTCCATCTCCCCTGACAGAACAGCTTTTACTCTTTTTATCAATAGAACCATGTAGCTTCTAACTTAATTTCTGAAGCCAGGAGCATGCTTTAAATGAAACAAACAGTAGAATCCAGTGACTGTTGGAAAGTTATGAATTGGATCATGAGAAATTGTCACAAGTATAGTTTACTCTCTGACTGAAAAGAACCTATGTGCCAAAAGGAAAAAAAAATATGGTATTTATGTGGCAGGCCTGTTTTCAGCACATTTCTTTCACAATGTAACTGACTTAAATCTAACATCCAATCACAAGTATCTCTTCAAAAGAGAAATAACTGTAATCTAACCACTAGCTGAACTGGGAGCAATCAGAAGTCTGAYACTTCACACTTTAAAATAAATACTGGTTCTCCAAACTAAGCAATAATTATAGAGAGAATTAATTAATAGACAGCTACATAAGTTCCTGGATTATTTGTTAGTGCCATTTCTGAGTATTACAATATGTTTATATGAAAAAGCCATGCCACAAAAAGAATAAAAAAAAGCTTATGGATATATCCTGCTACTAACAAAATTTGGAAGAGTGTCAGTCTAAAGTAATGTGATAGGCTATGCTGGAAGCTCTTTGGTAAATCTTGGAGATATTTTAGTGGCTACCACTGAAAGTTGGATGAGAAAGCATGCTTAGTAGCAGCTGTATACTTACATCTGTAAGTAATTGAAAGGCAAAATCAGAAAAACTCATAAAATGTAACTGGCAGTATAAGTGGATTTGATTTTTGTGTTAAAATTTACAGCAGTTGAAGGGTTTGACCTTCTTGCTACTCTAATGAACAGCAAGAATCAGGGTAACAAGAGAGAGTGACTAAGGAGAATAGGTTAGAATTAAGAACAAGCAGAACTTTATTTTCAGTTCGGCTGCCAATATGTTTGCCAAGAACACTGTAAATGCAGCAGAACACACATCTGAAGCAACACCAACAGAGATTGCTGTCATCCTGTGGCTCCAATTGCTCTCTGTTTTAAAAGTACTGTGTTTTGATTTATTGCAATAACATTATGGCTATTTTGTGGAAGTTTTCTTTTTTTTCCTCTATTTATTCTTTGACATTTCAGCCTTATATATCAAARGCCAGAGAGACTAACCCTAATCAGTTTTACAGGTTTTATAATGTTGCGCTTTTGGATGATACCTTTTCAAGGACTAGGAGCAGGAGAGCAAGATCTTGCTTAATATATTCAAATAGCAACATTAGATGTCCTGCAGGTAGAAGATGAGTGAAAAGATACTGGAATGCAGAGAGTATCTCAAGATAGAAAAGAAGATGCAATTCAATTTATTACCCCTGGGGATCATTAGGTAGGAACCATAGCAGTCCCATAGTGCAGCCAGATACATTTAGTACTAATTTTGTACTCTCAGTTTCAATTCAGTCATACTACATGCTTGKTAGACTAGGAAGAATTTTGCTTTTTTTTTATGGTGCTGACCTCTCTCATTTAATCTCTGTATGTAGAGTAAAAAGAATTCTCTACATAAAGTCATAGAGCAGCTCCTTTGCTGTTTTTCTCGTGCTTTCAATAAGAATGTTTTAAGATTCCTTTTACTTCTTAAGTCTTGCAACACAAATGGTAAACTTCCATCAGTGGAAATATAAAAAAATATATGACTGGAATTTTAATTACGGAGCAATTAAAAGGTTTAAGCTTTCTTGTTGAGCTGGTATCTAGTTAATGGAAGTTTGTCATGGTATGATGATATGAACCATATAAATTCTTAAATATAATAGAATAGGAATCCAAATCCATCTGGCTTGATTGCATGGAGACACTCAACAAAGTAAATTTGGATAGGTTTGGTTTGACTTCAGGTAGAAGAGCAGCAGACTGCCTATATTCTATCAGAGCCTTTCTGTATAAATCCCAATATTCTGAAGCCAAAATTCTCCAGCAACAACTCAAGTTTGAAAAGTAATTGAAGAACGACATCAAGGACTGGAGATTATGGAAACTCAAAAGCTAGTCACTTTCTTCTTCACTTTTCCCTCAGTCAACTACACATAGAGTGAACTAACAGGAGCARTTTAGCACATTGATGTGTTCTTTTTTGGTGTGAGTTTCCCTTGCACCTATACTTGCAGACTGTATCCAAATGGGGCTATGCTCATAGCACAGTCCTATGTTCTTTAACTTTCAGTTAATAATGTAGATATATCAAAGTCACTAATTATTGCTGTTGTRCTTCCTGTCGTGTTCACCAGCCTCTATCAAATGCTTAAAATGTTACTTTCTTTCCCTCTATTTCTCCTTTTTTTCCTCTTTTTTTTTTCCCCCAATGCATCTAAGCAGTCCTTTCCAGCCCCTTGGAATAAAAGTTTGCAAGTCACTTCCTTTAGAGCATATTTACCTGCACTGCTATAGATCCACTGAAATATATGCATTTCAGAGCAAACCCAAGGCACATCTCAGTCTGTAAATCAATTGCACAAGTTCAGTCTCTCCTCTCTGCAAGTCACTACAGTGTGTATTGCACTGATGAAGCTTTTGTCAAATTTCTGAGGACCACTGTGGCTGAGCAGTGACTCTTCTTCCCAGTCTAGWTGTCCAGATGCCCACCAGAGCCCCAAAAGAGGCGATTAATGATTTTAGCAGARRGTCACTGAAACTATTAGTTCTGACRGGCTTGCTTATAGCTAAGAGTGCTAATGTCATCATATAGGCTCTATTTAGTAGCCCAAATTGACAKCTTTAATTAAGTTTGAGGATTGCTACATTTTTTTTTCTGTCATTGGAGCCATATTAAGTATTGCTGTGTCCATGCTTTCCTCAAAAACATTTATGAATATTTATGAAAAGAACTTGATACCGCTTCTAAGCTATCTTCTTATCTTATCTTATCTTATCTTATCTTATCTTATCTTATCTTATCTTATCTTATCTTATCTATTTATATTTTTTGTCATAGGCCCAGAGTATATGCACAATTTACTCTGGCTAATGCACAGGAATGTGATTATATGTCTTGGTCTTAAAGCTGCTGTTATCAATTGAAAATATCTACTGAGAACACTAAGCTTAAACTTTGGAGTGTTTTTGTTTATCTATTTGTTTGCAAAATAGCAGTTTTTATGACTAGGTGTAAACAAAAGTCAATACTAAATCACTTACAGACTATGTTTACTTGATCTCATACTTTTAGCCAGCCAAATGAAATCTGTTCACATATACTAATATTCACGAGTATACCTCAGCATACACTTCTTACCTCAGATATAAATATTTCAAACAARAAGACAAGTCTTTTTGAGTATTTTGTTAAAATATGATCATTCTCTAATAGGAATGCTTTGAAGTCAAACGGTTATGCTTATGTTAGATTTACAAATGCCTAACACAAATACATTAGTTCCCAAGATGTGTGTTATGCTTCTACAAAATGATTAGTTATGAAATTGTGCATTAATAAAAACAGTTGGTTCTCTTTGTAGCTCARCTCCCTTTGCCCTCACTCTATATACAATAATGTCAAATAGCTCYTTGCAATATTTTTGAATGACTATAACTATGCTATAATCATAATATGTGAATTTATATTWTGCATGAAAGGTCATGGCCTATGAGGAAGCCAGTTTCTTTTCATGCATGTGGTCCTTAAGAGTTAGCTTTTATGGAAGTGAGGCAAAGGAAAAAAAAMCAAGTACTGCAAAGTGTGATCTAAAACCTTGATCCTGCAAAAGAAAAGGACATTTGTTGAATAATGGAATACATACATATAAGATTTTCATAGACAGRAAATATGTGGATTCACATACCAAATATAGAAGCCTGAATCTTGTAACTCAAAAGCAAAAAAACCCCTTATCATACCTACATTAGACTATTACACGCCAGACAGCAGAATTTACCTGTTCTGTTGGCAGCATAAGAGATGGAAACATCTACATTTTCATCTCTTACTCAAAACATGCTAACATCAGAATATCCTGGAATAAAGAAATAGCTGAACTTAAGACAATGTTTTAAAGATTTTGGCATGTTGCAAATAGCAAGAGCTTAAGGAAAGAACTACTCTTATTTTTCTCCTGTGAAGCTCAGGACTTTCTCCCCTTCCTTCCCGCATCACCAAGAGAGGTTAATTCCTTCAAGGAATCTTTTGCTTCCTTAAAAATGGAAGCACCAAGCATCTGTGCGAGTAGAAAGGGCCTGTTGGGGTGATGTGTGCTGCCACGTCTGATTATGAATGTCCTCTCCAGACCCCTGTGTGCTGAAGCAGATAAAATGTTCCCCCTCTTCCTCTGCACTGGCAGGTATCTGACTGAGGAGCCTCCTGTGGGCCTGGCAGAGCTCTTCTACCTATATTCCACATATCATCCTCTTGGCATCACCAGAAGTTAAGTTCTCTCCTGCCAAGGCAGCTGACCATGTTGCTTGCGGTCAGGCATCTCTAGTCCTGTTAGTCTTCAACAACTTGGTGGTGCAATGCTATACTTTGGTATGATTGAGCGTTTGGAATATTAAAAGAGGAAGGTAAATTTTGTTCAGGACTTCTATTAGACAAAGGGTTTTCTGTGGGTGGCACTGGTGGCTCTTACACAATGTAAAAGTGCATTGCATTGAATTTTCCAAAAATACAATTATATTGCACACTTATGGCAGGAATGCAAGCAYTGAAAGTTAAAGAAAAGTTCTCGCCAAATTATATAAAAATGCACATCCTTTTGATATTTTGTTTCTCCAAGTCACAGAGTTTTTGTTTCAAGCAATAACTTCTCTGGCTCTTGTACTAATGTTTTAACCCAAACCCATTAAAGTCAGGAAGTAAATAAATGAAGGAAGGAAGCAATCATATTTTCACAGGCAAGTATGCGTAGATGCCAACTCCACAAAAGTTAACTGGCAGATTTTGGGTTTCCCTGTGACTGGAAGTATGCCAGGTTGCTTGGCAGATTATGTGTAGGAGAAACACATCCTGCTAAGAAATAGGTAAGTGATATTCATTGCCTAAGGAATAGAAAATTCAGCTAGTAGCTAGTRTAAGAATTTACAAGAAAACACATTTTTAACTTTCATTTTAGTTTTCAAAACAAGTGCATTTTGGTAGCTTTAATATACATATATTAGCATACGCACATGCATGTGAATACATTCATAAAAGATAAATTAATTCAATTTCATTTGCAAATGATCTGTTTAGATAAGTAAATAAGACAATATAAAAATGATGTCTTAGAGAAATTTCTGGGTTTTTTTTTTTTTTTTTCAGGCTGGAGGTTTAGCCCAAGTAAAACATCAATAACTGAATGATAATGCTAGATAACACATTTACTGAATATAACCAAATCTTTTTCTTTCTCTGTGAAATGTGTATGTTTATATAATATAACATATTCATAATTGCTATTTCCTAAAGTTCCACAACAAATTATCTTTAAAACTATTGTAGAAAAGAACAAAATATTCAAAAATATTCAAAAAYTTTTGAATGTTTTTGAAATTCATAAGAGATATTCTTTCATTGCTGCTTATTCAAGATATTTAAAGTGAAATAGCAATTAAAGAGCATTGTACATTTTTTCCAGAAAACTCTATTTTTTTCATTTTTTTGCTATAAAAAACTTAATTCTTTAAATCTTTTATTTCCATTTTGCAATTTTAAAATAGTAGTTATTCTTTTAAAAGACAAAAACAAGGTACACATTCTAAAATTCTGCTTAAATTAAAAATATATTGCCATAATTAGTCATAATATTTTCTAGAATCTTCATGTGTTATTGRTTATCACAAAGCTTAGAAATGGCTTCTAAGAATATCATCTGTAATGATCCCAAGGGATTGAGGTGATGCTGAACACAGGTAAGGCCAGAAATTCCTCAAGCCYTCTTTCTTGCCCTTCTTTCGAATGGCTGTGCTGTTTGTGTTTTCCTGTCATCAGAAACCTCTCCTGATTRCCATGACCTCTCAGAGATGATAGGGAACAGCCTTGCAATGACTATCAACTCCTTTAACACTCAAAACCATTTTCTCCCTAAATCACTTAATTGTTGGCAGGAGAGATTGCCACATTTAGTGCACTTTCCTTTGTTGAACTTCATGAGATTTCTTATTGCCCAGTTGTCCAGTCTGTCTGGGTCCCTCTGGATGGCAGCRCAGCCCTCAGGGCTATCAGCTRYTCCTCCCAGTTTRGTRTCATCAGCAAACTTGCTGAGGGAGCACTCCATCCCTTCATCCAGGTCGTTAATGAACAGTTTGAACAGGACCRGATCAAGGACTGAGCCCTGGGACCACAGGCCTCCAACTGGACTCTGCACCACTGATCACCATCCTCTGAGCCCTGTCATTGAGCCAATTCCTAATCCACCTCATTGTCCACCCATATATCCCACAATATATTTTCTTAATTATTTTTTGAGAAACTCCCCCACAAACCTGATTTAATAGTTAGGATATTGTTTAGTTTCTCAGTTAACCTAGTAATTTAAACTTCTTATTATGAATATCAAGTATTTTTGTCTATAGGAGACAGATAATAATGCAACTGTCTGAACATTGTATGTTAATGCATCATAAAGAAGGTGGCATGATATGCACATAATTTTTTTCTACAAGTGTGGTATCTCTTTTTTCTTTTTTTTTTTTTTTTTTTCATGCAAGGCCAGTAATACTTGAAAAGAATCATGACCAAGAGGAGAACAGGTTGTTCGGACACATATAATATATATTCAATTTAAGTACTTACTGAAGACTAAGAATTTAACCATCCAAGATTATCTTTCTAAAGCAGGTTACACAATCTAAGAATATAGCAGCTGCAGAATATTTCACTGAAGCTAAATTATTCCTCTGAGGACAGATAATTACATCAAAATGATTGTACATAACAATAAGAGATAATCTGTGCACTTCAAGACATCATTGTCTTTATAATCTTCCTCTTATAAATGAGTTTTACTATTGATGTAAGTTAAAAGGTATTTGTTGTCACAATAAAAAAAAAAATCACTAATTTACTATGAAAAAAGTACTCTTTTTCCTTTCATGTAACCTACAAACACCATTCTTGCCTTTGCTGGGTATTGGGAAAGGAGAGAGGGACAAGAATCATTTATGAGACTACATTAACCTTTTCCTTCTCCTAGATCGTATAATKAAATTTATGTCTATCTTGAGACATAAAAGCTGCCATCCCCAAATGTTTGCGTAGTTGGCAGGTTATGACTATAGTTAGTAATTGAGCATGATTTGTGTACACAGGCAGCAAAGCTAAAMCAACTTATGATTAGTTTATTTCTCCTTAATCATAGTATTATCTTCACTTGTTCCATTCAGTTGCTATATTTTATCTTTAGGCCACAGGCCTGTACAGATAGTAAATATTTGAGCTTTGTGTCATCAGTCTGCTTAGTCCTTCAGTCTTACTGCATTTCTCCAGCAATTCCACCTGCAAGGTCTTTGTACTCCATCTCTGGGAGTGGATTGAATCCATGCTATCTTCCTGCAAGTTTTCCTTCAGTTGCAGGTGCATGCTTGGGCTGTTTGAAGTATCCATCCCAGGAGACTTTTCACAGTATTTCTTTATAAGCTATTCTGACATTTCTGTCTTTGGTTTATTGGGACATCTGATGACTGGGAGTGTTATTGTCTCTTCCATTCATTCAAGACCACTTTCAAAAATTGTGATCATGATTTTATACAAGTTTTATAGATTTTTTTTCCTTACACACAAGCAAGAATAATCAGCCAAAATCCATGGAGATCACTRGTGTGATCTCCAAGCAAAATGAATGGGATAGTTAATTTGCAATCAAGAAACTGACCACAACAAAAAATAACCACCTTTGTGGAACAGAAYCCTGAATAAAACATACAGTAGTTTTATACTTTGTTCTTCAGTTTCTATTTTCAAAATCAGCATGTCAGGAAGAACACTCTGTGAGTTTTTTTTCCAGACACTTAGGAACATTAGATCAAACTAACCTTGTGAACTGCTCTAGAGGCTTATTGCACTGAAATGGATAAAACAAGCAATGAAAGAGCAAAACTAGCATCCCTTCTTTTTTTACTTTTTTTCTTTGTTTTTCCTTTTTGGAGGAGATTTGGCTAGCCTCTCAATCAATAAAGGAACAATTAGGAACTCCTACAACTGTAGGAGTTCAGCATGTCWTTTGAACAAGGTTTTGAATGAGCATCCCTCTCCTCATTCACCAGAGAGAAGACCAACAATAAAAGTCTATTTAAGTCACAGCTTGCCCTTGTGACCACCTCCCTAAATGAGTACAAGGCTTAGGCTTCCAAGGCATTAGGCATTGAGGGCTGGGTCTGTAGAAAGAAACCTACTCCTGACTTAAACACTAAATATCTGTTGTGTATAGGCATGATAGTTTGATCCAGGAACACCTGTTTCAGTGGTTATTACGGTCTAAATAAGCCAGTGTAAAGAATAGATACATAGACTATAAAACAGCAGCAGCCTGGATCATTTTGTATTGAAGTGATTAGGTGAAATATTCAGGTTTTGAACTTTGGAAACATTTCTAAGAATACGCAAAATGTTCTTCAGTATTTGATTTATGGAAATCACATGTTCATAAGATGAGATAAGAGAGTAAAAAGAAAGAAAAAGAAAGGCTATATTGTAATATGGAATACATTAATACAATTTTATACCAGTATTTTCTACAACTTAAATATAGTTCTCTATTTGTTTCTGAAATAAATACTATTCATATATATTTTTATTGTGATCTGGAAAAGAAACTTTAAATATACGAGACCAATTTTTATTTTTAATTTTTTTTTTAATTTGTAAAGAACAGGGTTAATATGCACAGAGTGGGAGATGATTTTCTCTGAGGCAAGGAATTTTATATGATTACAGTGTTTGCATTTAACAGCTTTTGAACTTTTTCATCAATTTCAGTCAGATTCCTAGTCCAGTCACTGTATGGTTTGCTTTTATTGCAAAAGTCATTAGTTTGTCCAGATCCTTTGTATTCCCTTCAAATCTAAAACAGCCTGAGCGTGTTCTTTCGTGTCTCCAAAAAAATCTCACATTGAAGAYAGAAGCTTCTCTGAGAGGGGACAGTCATATATTGTAGAAAAGATAGTAGAAATTTAGAGAAATCATAAGGAAAGAAAGTAATATTCAGTCTTTACAGATACAAACTACTAAAATTCATGCTAAGCAAGTAAAAAAAATATTTATAATGCAGTGTTACTTTGAGTTGTCTGCAATGATTAGGTTGCCATCTGCTGCAAGGTTCTCTTTCAGTCGAATCTATGATTTGGTCAGTGATGCTACTTTTAATCCTCAGTTAGCTCTCTCGTCCATTTTATGTTGTTTTCTGACATTGTGTCATCTATTGACATACCCATGTGKGACAGTGATCTTGTTAAGTCTCTTGCTCTCCAGTTTTGTGAAACTGTATGTCAACAACTTTGAAACTACTTCAGGCGCTAGCAGCAGTACTAACTAACTGGAAAAAATATCTTTTTGTTACTGCCATCTTTCCTTCCTTATCTCCCCTGTTCAATGCTTACTAATTTCAGCTTCCAACTTCCGATTTTCAATTGTGAAGATGACTGTTCACATTTTAGAGCTATCCTCTTTCCTCTTTCTTTTTAGGTGAGAACTTTTTCTTCCTTCTAATAAAGGATTCTCAGCACTTTTCTCTCTCCTCTCAATAACTTCATTTTTCCTTTCCAACGCTTTCAATAGTGTGTATTAAGCCTCTCAGATCCTTTTACTGGAGCTCCTGCCACTATTAGCCTATCATTGTTAGCGACTTCTTTTTTTTGCTCTGGCTTCCTTTACTAACTTACTCTTMATTTTCTTCCATCATTATTAGGATAGTTATTTTCTTCTACAGCTAATCRCTACCTCTGAAGATTTTATTTTTTAATCTCTCTCTTCCTTACAAGTTCACAGGCCAAATTCATCACAAATTCACTCTTGTAACTGCTTCCTTTCTGTATTCTAAAACTGAAATAAAATAAAATAAAAAAAAGAAAAGAAAAAAAAGACTTTACAGATAATGGAAATTGTTTGACCTCTTTCTTTCTGTTCTTACATGTTAACGCCAAGTTCCAAGCCAAACCCCCTATTTTTCCACAATACATTTTGCTTTTCCATGATGTAGTGTTGGGAGAAGAAGAATATCTGGAGACTAATTATCTYTGCAGAAGATCTGGCCAAATTCTTCTGAGAGAAAATTGACCAAATGTTAACTAACTAACTTCCTTCTTTTGGTTTATGCTCCTGCTCCTCATCAAAGATGCTAATCTGGTATCCTCCTAATCTGTTCTCATGCCCCACTGATCAAATCCCTTTGCTCAATCTCTTCCATGGCCATTATTTCTCCTAATTCTTTCTCAGTCTTTCTCATTTTCTTTTGCCTAAATATGAAAGCATGTTTAAACTCTTTGATGTTCTTGCATTAAGAAGCTGCCCTAGGTCCAATCAAGCTACCAGTTCATTTCTTGTCTAAGTACATCAAGAACTCACCACATCTTCCATTCTAAATCTTCCTATCCCACCGTATTCTCCTGACCTCATTAAAACCTCTCTTAACTRGCATCTTGATTCTAAATAAATGATAGATCCAAGGCTCATTCATCAGTACCACTTGACTTTTTCTCCTGTTGTAGTTACTCGTAAAACAATATGTCCTTTACTTCTGTTTTCTTCCCTGATTTCTCTTGTCTTTGTTTGTATTGTATGTGTCTCGATATCMAAAAAAAGAAAATAATTATAATAAGCAAGCAAGGAGTCTTTATGAATCATGTTAAGACACTTTCCAGTTGGCAGTGCCAATATTCTCATTGTTTCTTTGAACTYGCTACCTTAATGGAGAAAGCAAAATTATCTCTCTTCAGAAATGACAAAGTTTATATTTMTTTTTTCCTATTACTTTGAACATTGTAAAAGTCTGCTTTGAAGGCAGAACAGTGATGACTTTTTATATGATCTAAAGATCATGTAAGTAGTTCAGGAGACTTGTTTATGTCTCACAACTCATAACTTATTTATACTACATAGAATTATWGGGTAAACAGCATGAAAATGAGATTTTTTTTTTCTTTTTTTCATTGTCCAAAGTGTACCTCTACAAGATTTCAAGCTATGGGGATTTGCTGCTGATCAGGAATTCTTTGGAAAATTTGGCAGAATAACTCTAGCAGTTATTTCTCACAATCTGTAAAATAGCATAGTGATTCGCACACTTAATAGCTTGTTGAGTTGTTGTGTGGGGAGGTTTATTTATTTATCTTTCCTTACTGAAATACATAATTCCTAAAACATCTCAGACTAAGCATCTCCTAAAGCATCTCAGACAGGCTAGGATGAGGATCTCTTGTTGAAGCTGTTCTGCTCTTTGTCACCACAGAATGTCATCAGAAACCAACCTGTGGGCATGCAAGTGCTAAAACAAGGAGAACTGTTATGATACTATTATTTTCCTCATGATTTACACTYTTCTCACCCTTAATAATTCCTGGGGGTTTTACTTTGAGAGAAAAACCTGTACATGATGGCCATTAATATATGTAAAAAAGAAATCTCTTTAACTAATATATTATTAAGCAGGATTCTGTTTGCTAGGAGTGTTTCGGTCTGCAATCCTTGCAGAAGATTGTTGATTGTTGCAGAAGAGGAAATACTACTTATTTTTTAACCCCCAAATTAACGTCTATCAAAATATCAGAAAAATGCTTTATTTATGTCATAAAATGAAAATCTTATTCATTACCCTAAAKTGTAGCTGAAAACTTCTGGTGATTTCTTGTCAGTTCATATAATATATAAATCTATCTGTATACTGTTTAAATCACTCTTACAAATCTTACATACTTATGCTTTTGGAAGTAAAATAAAAAATGTTCAGTGAGTATGTTTAATATTATTTAATAAATTTTCTTGTGTGCAATAAAGATCTTTTTCATATTTTCAAAATAACTTACATGAGCAGGTAACTTAGCACACGAACATGTTGTGAGGCAAATATTTTTAAAAATCCAGCTCATCTGCTCTTGAAGCATGGCTCATTACTACTGTATTTCCTTAGAAGTGCTTTTKCTTGGGATGAAACTTGCTGTTGGCTTACACTCTTTTAGCCATCAGTTTAAGAATATGTTCTGGGGGGAAATCCATGGTCTTAATTAACAGACTCTCACATCACAGAAGATTAAGCCAAATCCTGACAAAGGATGGTGTTGGTATTCATTACTTGATCCTTTGTGTCTGTTTGTCTGATTCTTCTCCCTCTCTCCTTTT
>PTEX01000091.1:1857299-1874197 GCA_003342815.1 Eudromia elegans
AAAAAAAAATCTTTATTCACTAATTCATTTGCAGGGAGATTTTCAGTCTGAAATGAAAATGCTCTTCAGCATCTTTTCATTAAGGCTAGCAGAAAAGATAGTGTCTGCAGATTTTAACTTCATTATTTGGTCTTCATGTACTCAAATGAACTACAGCATGCCTTCTTAAACAGTTCTAGAAGAAATGTAGCCAACTAATTAAAACACTTCATTTCAAGTGATACTGCCAGGTTGTTTYAACTGAGTACTTTATGCAATAAGGTTGATTTCAGAAAAAAAAAAGCATTCACTTCATAACGTTTTGTGATTTGTTTGCAATTTTTGTTTTTTGATGATGTAACTGAAGTCATATACACTACTTCCATTTAAAAGTTTTTGATTCAGAAGAGACCAAGTTGTCTTGTTTATTTAGCAAGTATGCTAGAGACCWAGGTAACCACTACCACATATAATTAAACATAAGTGTTTATCAGTACCATCTCTGTTGATTCATTCTGATCAACCAATTCACAGGTTAGTTAGCCAGATAGTCCTCAGATGTAAGGGGACCATCAGGTATCTTTTTGGAAAGCTTTTGCTGCAGTTCAGTCAAATGGAAAGAACTTAGCCTTAGCTTTGTTACATGCTATATGTGAGGTCAAATTCTCTTTAGATATTACTTGCTGATCTAATGATTTCATTTTTAATTTTGCTATGGTTAGCATAGAGTCATATTTATCCCAAACACAAAACTTAAATATTTGTCTTGTTAACTCTGTTGGGTACCAAAYTTGTATTTTAAAGATTTATTAACTATTACTTATCATTATTAAGGAAAAGACATAGTGTATATAGTATTGAAAAATAATATGAAACATTTCTTATACAAAATACTTTTCTTTCCACACACAACACATCACTATATCTTATATCTCAGTTAAATGTAACCAGCTAATGACCTTAAAGAAATTGCTGATTCAGGTTATAAGAAATCAGACTGATGCCTATTGATGATTTCCCAGAACTAATAATTTACTATTTATTCATCTGCAGATGGTGATTCTTAAAGAATGAATTTTTATATATATATATATATATTTATATATATATATATATATATGATTAAATCATCCTGTGCTGATGCTTGTGAAATGTCTCCCAAAACTGTGTGATATTTTGGCACACCTAGTTTTTAATCAAATCAGCACTCTCTCTAGTATTCAAAGCAGAAATGTATGAGAAACTTGCAGAATGAATCAGTAGCTACCCACAAATCTCTGGTTAGACTGCCAAAGCAAATCTTTTCAGATGTTGACTAAAATTTCTCTGGTATTTGCACTCTTTAATGATCTAAAAAATAGGTTTAACTTGTTATCCACTGATAACTTATCTGCTTCAACAATTTATCTCATCTTTTTACCATTTAGGCTCTTCCCTGAAATTCCTTTTCTAATAAGGACTGCACTGATGGCTTTTAGTTCCTGTCTCAATTTCCAGCTGCTCCTGACATTACGATATAACTTTAATATCTTTTCTGAAGAGCCATGTTCTGGTCGTTGAGAGAGCACCACAGGTGTTTAAATTGGTTCTAATGTTCAGTTAAACAGCTTTTTGCCTTTTTTTTTGGTGTGACAGATATATTCTATCTATGTGTTCTCATCTTCATCTTKCTTTCGGACTCTGTAGCTCTTCATTAACCTCAGTAATTACTTGATACTTCAATAGCAGTAGTGGTTACGTTAGTAATTTCTTGTTCACTTCTTTGGACAAAAGTAAGAAAGTGAAATGCATGAAATATCTTGCTGTCGGAGTACTAAGAAMTACTTGCAGGTCTGACTCTTTTCTCAGTCTGGAAATTAAATCTTCTTTAAGAATACTGTGGCTTTTCTCTAAATATATMATTTCAGAATGAATTTTAAAACATTTTTTTTAAACTTCCAACCTGCCTGTGATCTTCAATCTTCAACAATCAGCCTAAACTGAAGGAAGTGAGACAATAGCTCTGGGTATGTGTTAGTGTTTGCAACATATCCRTGGACATGGGTCTATTTCTGATGACTCTCCTCAGAAGTTTGTACAGTATTTCATTTCTCCATCCACCTCCACATGCAGAATATAAAGGTGTAGGTACAAAAGTTCTATTAGTGTATTGCAACATGAGCAGAAATACCTTTATAGAAAATCAGGGAGTTTTCATAAAAATGTTATAAAGCTTCAGATGCCACACAGATCTAGCCTTTCATATTGTCTTCCATAATGATCAATTTTTGATTCTCAGTGTTCTCTTTACTGTCTGGAGAACTGAACTGACATTTCTAAAGAGCTGCCTATGATGAATCCAATATTTTTTAGTGGTTCTAAATAAGTTGTTCTAAATTAGGTTGTTTAGAGTCTTTCTCAGGAGGGCAGGGGAAGTTTAGTTAGGTTTACTTTTTTTTCTTTCTTTTTGTAATTTCCTTGAGAAGTTTTGAAAGGCTATAGCCTTTAATACTCCAGTTTTATGAACCAGATCCTTTATCAACTTACTTCAGTAGTACACAGTTAGGATTCTTAAAAGAGATAAAATAAAAAATAATAAAGAGTAATATATCAGTGATATCAGTGAATGCATTCAATGGAAACTGAAGAAAATGAGCACTTCCAATAATATTATTGAAGAGAAACTTTTCTTTAGCTAAACTAATTAATACATTARTTAGATGAAAAAATGAATTTTAATAGTCTACAGATAAAATTTACTGTGTGAAATAAAACTTTTGGAATGTGTTTACATAACCTTAAAAACTGGAACTAATTTTTTGTTTGGACAAAGGATTCACTTCCAGATTCACTGTGATACATACATGTTGCCAGAAAATACCAGCCCATAATGATTAGGGCTGAATTCATTTTTATGTTGCAATAACATTCAAATGCCAAGAGGGATGTTACTGAGGGGCAGTGTCCATTTCTGCTCTGTTTGCGTACTATGTCCCTTCAAGGAAAGCCCCTGGTCAGAGGCACGGCCTAGCCTTCTCGAGTCTCCAGCCTTTTGACCAAGTATGGGAAGCCAACTAGGAAAAGCCAAGTTAGGCAGGTCTACTTCAAACCTCTTCATCTCTGAAGCAGAAGAATAACTTGGCTAGTTTAGGAAAGTAAGGAAGTTTATATTATTTGTGCTTCACAGAGGTATTCAGAGGCTTCACAAGAAAATCTTTTTATTTATTATTATTTTCACTTGAAATATTCTCCAAACAAACCCTCTGGCTGTATCTAAACCTGAGTAGGTGTACTCCACTGCCCTGCTTCCTCAGCTGGCAAGACCTACAATGTGAAATATTCACATTTGATTTTCCTCGTGACATGCAGGCAAAGATACAATTAAATTGTCAACTCCAACTCATGAGTCCAAAAAGTTTTTCATGGACCCTTGTCCATAAATCACATAAATGTCACATAAATTTTTAGGGAGGATTTTGTTACTTCCAATCAACCCTACAGTACTTAAGTGCCAGAACCAAAGCTAAAAGTGTATTCTGTGCTCTTCCAATATTTTTGTCAAAAAGTAGCTTTTGTGTTTCACTTAGAAGGTCAGGTGATCAGGCTTCCCGTTACCTTTTTTGTTCCTGAATTTTTTTTCTATAATGGAAGTAAGATTATTTATATCCAAATGTTTAAACATGCATTGATTTTTTGTTTAGATAGAGCATGAGCCTTTCTAAGGCCCCATCATTTCTTTTTTTCTGCTGCAAAAAAAAAAGATTAATTTTCCAAAATATTTTGATATAAATGTAGGACTTTCTACATCACAAATTCTGCAAGGGCACTTCTTCTGCAAACTAAAATACACTCCTAACACTGAAGTTGCAGAGCTGCTAAGCTTCTGATGAATATTAACCTGTACTTAAAAGCAGGATTAGTAAGACTTACAGACAGAAGTACAGCCTGGTTACAGGGAACTTACAGGTGAGATGTGTCTATGGAAGAGTTGTGGAACAGTCCCTGTTTCCCTATATCCTGAGTAAAGGACTTCCCAGAGCAAGTGAAGCCAAGTAAAGCCAAGCCTTTTTATAGCACATGTATGATGACAGAGAGTTGCAGTACCTTTTGGTTATAGCAGAGGCTGAAATGTCTACAGGTTAAAAGCTTGATGTATGTTGTGGCTGTACATGCAAACATCATTTACCTGAGGAATTTCTTGCTCCTGGCAAGTAGACTTTCCAACCTGTAGCCTAGATTGTTGAACGAATGCAAGCTTCACTGTATTCCAGACAGGTTTATGGATTTTTCTCACATAAGAAATGTTACCTTTCTTGGGACATTTGGATTGGATGATGACCTTTAGAGATCATCTAGTCCAACCCCCCTGCACACGCAGGGTCTCCAAGAGCATGCGGCACAGGGTGGTGTCCAAGCGGGTTTTGAAGATCTCCAGAGGAGACTCCACAAGCTAGCTTGTTTATGTCTTCCTACATTTAACAATTGAGCAGCAAAGATGGTTAAGGGACTGCAGCACCTATCATATGAAGAAAGACTAAGTGAGCTGGGCCTGTTTAGCCTGGAGAAGAGAAGACTGAGAGGGGATCTCATCGACATGTACAAATACCTGAGGGAAAATATAGGGAGGAGGGGGCTGAACTCTTCTTGGTGGTGGCCAGTGACAGGACAAGGGGTAACGGGTGCAAGTTGAAACCCAGGCAGTTCCACGTCCATGTGCAGAGGAATTTCTTTCCTGTAAGGGTGTTCCAGGGTTCCTCCCTGGAACAGGCTGCCCAGGGAGGTTGTGGAGTCTCCTTCTYTGGAGATCTTCAAACCCACCTGGATGCCACCCTGTGTCACATGCTCTGGGTGTCCCTGCTGGAGCAGGGGGGTTGGACTAGATGATCTCTAGGGATCCCTTTCAACCCTAAAGATTCTGTGATTCTGTGACCCAGCCTAAAAACATGCAACTGGAAGACCAAATGGTTTGATCCAAGGTGATTCAAGTTTAAAACATGTTTATGTGCAAGACAGACCTTCCTTAGAAGGCCTACACAGTGCTTGTAGAATTTGGTGAACCAAGAAGAAAAAAATGCCCATTGTAAAACATGGGAGTGATCAAACTAATTTAGGAAAGATGATGAGGTTCATTTTGTCATTTCTGACTACCTCTTTCAGGCAGGAAATATCTATGCACTTTTATTTGCATTGTGGAAAATTACTGCTATGATATTCTGACCTACTACAGTTCTTGGGACCTGCTGTGTAAATGCAGTCATTGTCCAAATATTATAAGCATAATTTTTTCTATAGTTCTAGGTACTTACGCTTTGCTTTCATTCAAAAAAAAAAAAAAAAAAAAGATAAATATTTAAAAAACCAATTTATGGTCTGGGATCTAGAGCAAAATCATAAACTTTGTTGCTATATGAAGTTAAAGGCTGCATTTAACCTGATATAAATGATATACAAATGAAGTGCATCTTGATCTGGCATTTAGTATCTGTTTAGAAGAGTGAAAACATGAATTGACAGCTTGTGATCTGAACTTCCTGCTGCTGCTGCTCAAGATTATACAAGATCTTTTTTTCCCTTGGAGTCAGGAAGTGACCTTCTACTTTAATATCTTACCTAGACTCATTTTGATGGAATGGAATGCAATGCAGTTCAGATCTAGGTGGAATTCTTCTCTCTTCTCCTCGTGCCCAGTGTTATCCAATTTGTTTATGACAGGTTGAAATAACAGAAGGTTACTTTATTATATTACTGGTTCTTACTTGTTTAATAATTGGGACCTATACTATACAAAGCATGTTTCTGTCCTGTAAACTACTGTGGGTGCACACAAGACTTCAACTTACTGAAAGTGAATTATGGCACATCTAGCGCCAACAGGCAGTAAATATGCTTGGGTACTGCAAAGTATAATTGCCCCATACACAAAAAACAAACTTTGTTTTTTTAACTGGCTGCTACATTTTGTGTGTTGTTTTGTCATGGTGCTTGGAGACATAATTGTTGGAAATGTATCTTTTAGCAATTATCGGCTTTCCTTTATAGTGACTGCTTAGTGAGGGCTGTTCATAACAGCTGGTAACAGGCAATGAATTTTTATACAGGAGACAATTTGGACAGTGCCCCCCACATTGCTGCATCCATATAACCACTGCTACTTCCCAAACCACTCTGCTGTTGATGGTGTATTACCCACTACCAACTTCCTCTCTTCCAAGCACCTGCTAGGTCTCAATCCCTTCAAGCCTCTCTAAAACGTCTCTTTTCCCCAAAGTCCTCTGTACACATGGGCACAGAGTACACTTCTGCCCCTCCAGTCCTGAAATGCTGATTACCTTAAGCAGGGAGCTCTGGGTTATGATCTGTGTGTCTCTGAGACAGGTTATCTGTGGTGGCTAAGTGGGCAGCTGGGAGGGCATCCACTACCGACTTAACTGCCCCTCTTAGGTATTAGCTTATGGTAAGGGTAGATGGAAGGGAGGATATCCGGGCATTGTCCTGCATTATTTTTTAACAGTTATTGATAACTTCTTGCTTAATATTGCTAGTTTTTATCATTTTGCTAATTGGTAAGTAATTCCTGTAGCTTTTTGCATAGAGACAAATATTTGATTTTTCATCAGTCCACTGGCAACAAATATGTAAAAGCTATGGAAAAGGAAGCTTTTTCTTTCCTCCTAAGACAGTCAATTGAGATCTAGAAATCATGGCACTTCCAGTGGGTCAGATGCATTCTGCAACATCCAGGTTATACAGATATTTGAAATAGGCTAGTCCTCCTATGAAGACTCAGTTTTTGACCCTGTGAGGGTGGTGGATTTCATTGAAGGCTAGATTTAGGGTTTTGCGTCATCATCCCTAGCTCCCCTTATGTTCATACTTGTTTGTGCCAGTTCTAATATGCAATGTGGGTCAAATTCAGCAGAGGACAATTGTCTTAGTCATGTGTCCTTGAAAATAAATCTTTGTTCTCTTTTTTTTTTTTTTTTCATAATTATACCTAACTCTGATATTGTTCTTCATTAATCCTAGCATTTACTGTTGATCTTATTTTGTAAAACTGGCACAGCACTGATAGTAATGTAACAAGCTACACATCTTTTCCTTTGTGCCCAATATAGTATGGGATTCAATTTGACCCTGATGGCTAAATTTGGCCTTCTGAAGTATGATAATTTTCTAAGCTCCTGCACTGTGGAGTAGTCCCTATCATCAAGAGCTTGGACTGGATCTTACCCCAGTCATATCCTGATTTTTAAACATTTGTTCCATTTTCTAAGACTTTAAAATGAAAGCAATAGTTAGACTGACACACTTTTTTAACCAGAAGAAATATTAAATTGCTGGAGAAAGAAAAGTTTGGAGTTTAGCTTAGAATAGGGATTTAAATATTAGATACACAGACAAAACTTCTACCTTTCTCAGATATGTAAAATTAAAAAAGGAATCTCCTGCCAAGTTCTCAGAACATTTTGACATTTCCATGCTCACTTAGATTTGTAAAGGAAAGTACCACTATGCAGGAAAAATCCAAGACATATCCTACCTGGACAGATAGTGATATGCTTCATAATTTAGCAGGGGGCATATGATTGTAATGCACTTTCTTTTTTTTTAAATTAACATAACAGTTACAATATCATCTAAATAATGAGAGTAATTATTTTTATTGTTCCTTTGTAAAGTATAACACCCTTTCTTTTCTCTTATTCTTCACAAAATCTTGCAGTTTAGAAGAGTATCATATATATTTCAGTTGAATAACCAACAAGTGGTCTGAAACAGAAGGAATATCTTTGGTGATCCTTTTACAAATAATGAAGACAATAATAAAGGATCTAAGAGCAAAGAAATATTTTGTCTAAACCTGTTGGCCTTAGTTTATGTGATAAAAGACTATATTGATTTCATACAGTCCCTTTTTTCCGCTGGCTCATAATTCATTACTGTCTTGTTATTTGAAATAAATCACAAGGTTTTCCTTGAACATCTCAGTCAGGAAATATTTTTTTTTAAAGTGTGTAAAAGGATGTTTGCAGATGTAACCAAACAGCTTAAGGTTTTTCTGCTACCATTCATCAGGTGGTAGTGATGTGGGCAAGTGATACAAACAAACAATCTCATATGTTTTATAAGCAAGCTTTTTTTTTTTTTTTTTTTTTTTCTTGAATTCATTTTAGCACTTCTTAGATATCTAGAATTTAAACTTGCAACTGAGAGTTTTAGTTCTTGGTTACAAGAGTATCTCTGCTCTTATACTATAGGCACCAAATGGAGTCTCTCTTTTTCCATTGCTTGTGAATAGAAGAAGAAAATTTTAGACTGTAAAAATGCTGAAAGATCTTCTCCTAGTTAAATAGCAGATCTCAATGGACAAATGCACAAGAATTCCACAGAAAACCACAGTCAAGACAGTGGTTAAGAGCAACTGCCTATGAAAGTCCTACAGCTTTTCAGAAAACACCTTACAGCATGAACTGTCATACACTAAAGATTTATAGCAGATTCATGGCCATTGTATACAGCATGTTGTGAGTGAAAATGTAAAGACAGCAAAGAAAATGAGGGCAAAAATAGTGACATGATTAGAAAAAGATGACTGCCAGTATCATTGGTTTCATATATACTAGTTTAGGTGCAAATGAGTATGCTAAATATGAGTTGGTGTCAAATGAAGGAAAACTAAGTTTACTGACGAACATTTAGGTGGCTTTTCCACATGTTCAAACTTTTCAAACATAATGCTCTTAAGAATATCTCTTAAGTATCTGCTCTTTAAGTATCTCTGAATCTTTAAGGGATCTGAACCCGACACTAAACAAAAAATTAACTGGAATGTGCTTTACTCCTAAATAGACATAATCAAAATACATCTATCAAACTAGAAGATAGGAAGAGAGTGACTTCTTAGTGAATAAAAGGTATTCTTCCAAGCTGCAGAACACAAAGCAAGAAAGTACGTGACTCAGAATTTGTTATCTTTCTATATAATGACTAGAATCATGAAAATGAATGCCTTACATTTTATTGGCATATACAGCTTCCTAAGGGTTTATTTATCTATCTTCAAGACATAGAGGTGCCAGATTTATCCAAGTATTGTCACCAACCAAGAAAGAACATATCTGGCATCCATTGTGCTTTGTCTGATGAAAAACCTCTGAAACAGCAGAGCTGAAAATTGGATGAACTGGTCACTTTGAGAATAATTTAAGAATTAACTGCACATGACTCAAACTAAACTACCTGGCTAAAAAAAGTGTACTTTCTTTCTTTTTTCCTTATGACTGTTAAAATAATGTATGCAGCAATTCATGAAACATTGTTTTAGAATATCATGTGGAAAAACTGGCAAGGATCCTTGTGTGGGGGTAACACCGTCATTCAAATGATGAAAAGTCTGTGTTAATTCCTCTTGTTAGAGCTATTCCGAGTTTACTACATTATCAGAGTTTTATGCAGAGCTTTGAGTAAAAGTTTAGTTATTAGAACATGAAATATAGTCAATGTCTAAACCTTAAAGCATTCTGTTTTCTTGTCTGGTGAACGAGGGGGTAGGATTTCAGTGCAGCAGTTAGCATCAACGGTAGTTGAACTCTGAGCTCTTGCATTCTGAGAGGGTCTTTTTTTTTTTTTTTTTTTTTAATCAGAAAAGGCAAAATCAAAAGGCAATCCAAATCCCATGCCTAAACTGTAAACTCTTTTTCCTCCCAGTCTAAACAATTATTGGCAAAAAAACAGAGGAGAAAACAAAACAAACTGAACAATGCTGAATACAGGTGCCAAAAAAAAATCACAAAAACAATTAAATCGTCCAGTTGCTTTTGCAGTATACATAGGGCTGAAGCAGCCATTTCAGTTAAATTCATTTCTTTCTTGAGAGTCTCTTTAATATTTTAGAAGAGATTTATTTGTGATAGATAATTTGACAGTGTTTGCAGACACTTATTTTAAAACAGAAAAAAATTGCTGTCCTTGTTCTTTTTGCTGTTTTAGTTGTGGGGTTTTTTTTTTGTTTGTTTATTTGTTTTCATTCTCACATAAGTGAAAATTCAAGGAGTGTAGGTGTAGCAAGTTCAATATATAAAAATACAAAAGAAGAGTTTCTAGTTCCTGAATCTGTGTAATATTATGTTACAAATCAGTATTTTATTACCAGCTATATCATAGTTTGGAAAAAAAAATTGCGGAAGAAAGATACTGAACAGGAAAATGACATAGTGATCTTTGATACTAATTGCTTAATAATATACTCAATGTAATTTTCATTTTTTTTTAAATATATTGAAAACTCAACCTGCTTTTTACAGTCTCTTTTATGAAAACAGAAACTTTCAAAATTGAAACTTGCAACATATTGTGTCATTTTTGTCACGGAAAATGCTGAGGTCAGGTTATTTTAGGTTATTTTAGTAGGATGAATCTTTTAGATAGTATTTAATTTTGCCAGGTTTTACGTATGTGCTTAAGATAAATTGTTCTTCATTAGTGAAAGCAATGCACTCAAACAAAGTGAGGGATTATCTTCTTTTAGAAATCTCATGACTCAACAGCTGTGACGTCTCAACTAATAGTGATATTTTTTTTCCCTCCAATATATTCAGGATTTATTTATCTTATTGAAAACATACAATACAGTACTATTTTTTCTAATGGACCAGCAGAAAAATAGCAATAACTAGTCAAGTCTGGATACAAATGAAAAGCTCCAGTAAACAAAGAAACAAACAAAGCTTCCAGTAAACAAAAGTTGTGTAAGTGGGTGTAATAGTCTATTTTGCATTACAAGTATTGTTCTTTAAGTAAGAATTCACAGATTAATTTTCTATCTGCTATAGTATTGCCCTTTTATAATTCTTGATATAGTTTACTTGCTTGCAAATGTTCCAGTCATAGTGAGATCAAATGACATGAACACCAATGTTCATTATTTTCTGTGTGAGGGGTCTCTTTCCACAAGCATAGCTCTCTGCCACTTACTTAGGTTTTCTGTACCTGTATCTGAAATTTGCAACCCTGGTGCAGTTGGTGGTGCAAAAATCTGTTGTAATGAATGACAAATGACATGAGTGGGTAAGGAAAGTATATATAAAAGTTGCTTTTGGGAATAATTCTTGACATTCATGCTTCGTCTTCTCCTCTGACAGAATATATTTTAAATCATATCTACTTGGTAATATTAAACACCTGCTGAAGAAATTAAAAAACCTCTTAGTTCCTTCTCCTCATCTTCTCCCCACAAACACTACTCTGCAGACCACTTGACTTTTGTAATATTATTTTCTAAACTGTTCAAATGTTCTGCTGCTGTTTAGACCATCTGTTCCTTGCAGACAGTTATATGACACCTCCATTCACTATATTGGCAATGGCTAAACTGGTGCCAGAACTGGCAAAAAACATTTTACCTTGTTCTCCTGCATAGCTGTTTATCTTCCCCTTGTTTATCATTCTCTAAATTAGAAAGTGAAATCCTTGCTCCAGATGCAGTCAAATCCATCACTGATCCTACTAGTAAGGGGAAAAAGTAATAAGAATGGTATTTCAGGAAACAGGGATTGTGGTAGTGATTTCCAAACCTCTTTTGAATTCCTTCAGTAAATTGATTTAATTTTCCCAAGGGCTGATATCACTGTAACCCAAAAGAAGAATAAACAAATAACACAAATAAACCATGAAATTTCAAAAGAATATAGCTATCAGTTCTTGGCTTGAGATATATAAGATTGTAGAAGATACCACCAAAATCTTGTGAAAAAGAGAAACATGAATAGAGGATTGTTCTGACTAGTCTTGGATTTTTATAAGAAGGAGGCACAAATACAGCATTTTGCTCTGGTTTAGCTTTCGGTTAACATATGTGATTTAGTCTGAGAATGAATCAGATGAGATTCCGTCCTGACTTTCGCTTAGCCATTCCTGAGCTCATTTTAGAGGATTGTGCCCCTATTGAATAGCTACAATAAATAAGGTGTTTCTCTGTGTACATGTGTGAGATCTCAACCTGTGTAAAGAGAGGACTTTCATAATAATGAATTTTTTTTTAATGTAAAAAAGCAGAAGGAGAAAAGACGACTCTAAAATCAATTTTTTTTTTCAGAGGAACTTGTAGATTAGTAAATATATTGTAATATCAAAAGTAGTTTTCTTAGAATGAAAATGTGGTGGCTTACTTCAGTCTTCCTGAAGTATTTAAAAAGAGAAAACATACAAACATAAAGTGCAAGTGATGACGAAGGACTCTGTATCTTGGTTTCTACAGAAGTTCTAGGCAGTTCAAAGAGAAATGTTTTTGTCCTTGGCCTTAGCAGAAATAAATGTTGTTTTTTTATGGGCTTCATCTGTGTGTGCATGTGCATCAACACATTTCCCTTTCACTCATAATGGCTGAATGTGACTTAAGTGTGTATGTGAGGGTGGATGTGATTGCTTGTTCTGGGACTTAGTTTGGTTTTAATTATAAATATCAAGGAATACACCACTTGTAATTCCTGATTTGTGGGAAAGCTTCCTGGAAATATCAGTGTCATGAATGTCTGAGTAGCCTTAAGGAGAGTTAGTGGCTGTTTAATCATTCTTCCTTCATTAGGGATTGAAATACAATGTTTTGCTTTGTTTTTTCCTGGAGCATTTGCATCAATCTTATTAAGAGTATTCCCTTGACTCAGTTACTCCAATCCTAAATCCTTGCTTTCCATGACACATTAGCTTCTAGTTCCCTAAGATCAACAATCAGGGATGCCGATTACTGTAGTTTTCACAGTTGGGGGAACTAATCCTCTTGTACCACCCTTTTGAAAAGTCATCAGTTCTTGTGCAAAATAGTAACAAAAGGTTTTTCTAATGCACATACCAGATAGAAAGCAAAGAGAAATGTCTATTCCTTATAAAAAAATTTTGCACTACTCAGCAGCCAACACGGTGCCAGAAGCAGACATATGAACACAAGTGGTAATAGGGAAAGAGGAAAAGTACTTAAATTAGATACTTTCAAGTCACTTAGTCTGATGAGATTCATTGCAGGTTACAGTAACAAATGATGGAAATAACTGGGAAAGAACTATCAATTTAGACAGGAATTTAAGATGGAAAGGTGAGAAAAGGAAGAGCCAAAGATTTGAAGAATTATGAACTTCAGTTCCTGGAAAACGATGCTCAATACAGTCACTATCAGACATCTAGGAAATAATATCATGGATTTGTCAAGAATTAAAAATGTTAAGATAATCTAACTTTCCCTCAAACAAGAAGTTCAAAAAAAGTTCCTTCTGCATAGTGGAGATGTACTTTGAAAAGTCATTTTGACAGCATTGCAGATTACAGTCTTAAAAAAATGGCTTAAATACCTGGTTTAAATAAAACCTGGCTTTTCTTATGCATACAAATAAGTTATGATAGTAGTGGCACTCTTTTAAAATTGTCCATTGAATTGGACAGTGAAAGGATCTTTTCCGCTTCTACTATTTCCACTGCTGAGTTGAAAATAGATTAGAAACTTACCATATAAATAACATATTTCCAGGTCTCATTATTTTAGGAGTTCAGGGTCTCCATTAGCCTGAAGTAACATGAATGACCTTTTCCTTGGTGAAAAGTTATCATTTTTATTTCCAGGAAAGCTCAAATAGCTCAAATGTATGGAATCCTATGCAGATGAGAGAATAATCAAAGGTGCATATAAAGGTTAGAAGCAATTCACTATCCAACAGTTCTGTGTTYTGGGGGAATGCAGTTAAGAAAGGTGAGGACCAACTGCAGAAATCCGGATGAGACCAGAGAAAAGATGTGGAAAATGCCATCTGTGAGAAGCAGTTGTGGCAATTAGACTGGAAAAAGAGATCATAGAATCTTAGAATGCTTAAGGTTAGAGGGGACATCTGGAGGTAATCTAGTCCAACTTCCCTGTACATGCAGAGTCACCTAAATCATGTGGCACATGATTGTGTCCAAGTGGGTTTGGAAAATCTCCAGAGAAGGAGACTCCACCACCTCTCTGGACAACCTGTTCCAAGGCTAAGTCCCCCTCACTGTCAAGAAATTCTTTCTTAAGTTCATGTGGAACTTTTCATGCCTCAATTTGTGGCCGATTCCTCTTGTCCTATCGCTAGCCACCAATGAAAAGAGGATGGCCCCATCTTCCTCACTCCCTTCCTTTAGATATTTACAGACACTGATCAGGTCCCCTCTCAGTCTTCTCTTCTCCAGGCTGAAGAGGCCCAGCTCTCTCAGCCTTTCCTCATAGGGCAGATGTTCCAGGCCCTTAATCATCTTTGTGGCCCTGCGCTGGACTCTCTCCAGCAGCTCCACATCCCTCTTGTACTGGGGAGCCCAGAACTGCACGCAGTACTCGAGGTGCGGCCTCACCAGGGGTGAGTAGAGGGGCAGAATCACCTCCCTCGACCTGCTGGAGATGCTCTGCTTAATGCACCCCAGGATCCCATTAGCCTTCTTGGCTACGAGGGCACACTGCTGCCTCATGGTCAACTTGTCGTCCACCATGACACCCAGGTACCTCTCTGCAGAGCTGATCTCCAGAAGGTCGGTCTCCAGCCTGTAGGTGTGTCTTGGGTTATTCCTCCCTAGGTGCAGGACMCTACCCTTGCCCTTGTTGAACTTCATGAGGTTACTCTCTGCCCAGTTGTCCAGTCTGTCCAGGTCCCTCTGGATGGCAGTGCAGCCCTCAGGGCTGTCAGCTATTCCTCCCAGCTTAGTATCATCAGCAAACTTGCTGAGGGAGCACTCCATGCCTTCCTCCAGGTCATTAATGAATAATTTGAACAGGACCAGATCAAGGACTGAGTTCTGGGGGTCACCGCTGACCACAGACGTCCAATTGGACTCTGCACCACTGATCACCACCCTCTGAGCCCTGCCATCGAGCCAGTTCCTAATCCACCTCACTGTCCACTCATCTAACCCACATTGGGAGCTTGCCCAGGAGGATGCTGTGAGGGATGGTGTCAAAAGCTTTACTGAAGTCCAGATAGATGACATCCACTGCTCTGCTCTCATCTGTCCAACTAGTCACCCCATTGTAGAAGGCTGTCAGATTAGTCAAGCATGATCTCCCCTTGGTGAACCCATGCTGGCTACTCCTGAGTACCTTCTTCTCTTCCACACGCCTGGATACAACAGCCAGTATGAGCTGGCAGTATGTGCAACAGTTTTCCAGGGATCCGATGTCATCCTAAAAATGTTGTTATGTTGCTAACAGAGAGAAAAGGAAATGCTAAATCTCCATCTAAAATGCTAAATCTCCACAGACATTGAGGAAAGAATGAAGAGGAGTCTGAAGCTCAAATTACAGTGAAGAGGTTTAGGTTAGCAAGAAAAAAGCTTTTGCCTACAAAGAGAAAATTAAGCAGTGAATTAGACTAAAGTGATGTCTGTACCAGTGACATTCAATGCAGTCTTCATCACTGGGCGTCTTAAGAAGAGATCAATGGATGCCTGCCAGGAAGCATCAGATACTGCTTGGGATAGGTGAAAAAACATGACATCCTCTTCTGTCCCCATCACTCACCCAAATGTTTGACACAATCAAGTCTATACATGTATCTTTGGCATTTTCATTTTTATTTTGCATCGTCTCTGTCTGGTGTCCAGTAGTTTTCATTTTTTTGCTCCCACCTACCTTATTTAGGGAGTGTTCTAACGAGCAGATGTGTCTTAATATTTTTAAAACATATGGTTGGCTCTCCCCCTAGTGGCCTCAATTGGTCAGGATTTATTAGGGGAAAAAGGCATGATCCTCTGCACGATGCACCCACAGGCACAGGGAATCCAGGGACAACTGTATGGTAATCTTTTAAGATGTTTAGGATTTGGAAGATAATCATAGCTACCCCCAAAAATAGCACTTCATGTTTGTTTTTTTATTTTTCCTCATTCTTTTTAATTTTAAAATAAGTAATATATGTAAAAGCTTCACAAATTTCTAAAGTACAGCTATAGCTGTTAAATGGGGGGGGGGGGGAAGCTTTCACTTGAAAATAAGGCCATGAAAATCATAGTGTGAATCAGATGGTGCCCAGACCATGAAAGTTACTTGGGAAGCTGCCATTAGGGATTAAAATAGTTGGGACACACTGCCCAGCTGAGCTTTTCAGACATGGTACTAATGAGACTCTCAGGTGCTTTGCCAACCACTTACTCCTTCTAGTAACTAATCCTGGAATGGAGGACATGGACCCTCCTCAATCTCTCCCTACTTCTTGTTTTGTTCTAAATTCTTATGAATTCAGAAATTAAACTCTGCTAAGGCTAGGATGGTACCAGAAGTAGAGTTCACTGTCCAAAAAACCTAAGTATTTCTCTGAGTTAAGCTTCTGGCTGGGTTTTGACAGAAAAACGTATTAAAAATGATTAAATTGTATGCAGTCTCTATGTGACAAATACTGGGAGTGGAACTGTTCACATGTTGTTTGATGGCTTATGCATATTAGAAATAACTATTAAGAATTCCAGCTTTGGCTCTGTAAATAGTGCACCTAGAAGATGATATAAGGTATGCTTTACAGAGAACGGGCTTTTTAAGAGAAAGCTTAAGTTTCATTAATTTAAGTAAGTAGTTCATAACTCTAAATGAGATTGCAAGTGAATGTTGAATGAGAGAAACTGTAAAACGTTACTATCTTGTGACTGATTTTGTTAGTCATACAGACTATAAATTACTGATGATTAATGCGCACCTGCTCTGAATAAAATAGAACAACATCTAAATCAATTCTTACTAAATCATAGAATCATAGAATGGCTAGGGTTGGAAGGGACCTGTAGAGGTMMTCTAGTCCAACCCCCCTGCACACACAGGGTCCCCTAGAGCATGTGGCACAGGGCGATGTCCAGGCGGGTTTTGAAAATCTCCAGAGAAGGAGACTCCACCACCTCTCTGGGCAGCCTGTTCCAGGGCTCTGTCACCCTCACTGTTAAGAAATTCTTCCTCA
>PTEX01000091.1:1874732-1920455 GCA_003342815.1 Eudromia elegans
CAGCCCTCAGGGCTGTCAGCTATTCCTCCCAGCTTGGTATCATCAGCAAACTTGCTGAGGGAGCACTCCATCCCTTCATCCAGGTCGTTAATAAATAAATTGAACAGGACTGGACCGAGCACTGACCCCTGGGGGACACCACTAACCACAGGCCTCCAGCTGGACTCGGCACCGCTGATTACTACTCTCTGGGCCCTGTCATTTAGCCAGTTCCTAATCCACCTCACTGTCCATCCTTTATTTGAAATGTGGAAACATCCTTCTTCATCCTCTAAGTAACTTTCAGTAAACTTAAAATATTTTAATTTTTAAAGCTTTCCTAACAGTTTCATAATGATACAGTATCTTTGAGTAATTATAGTGAATATGCTTTAAAAATGAGGATGAAATAATATCTTCTATATTAAGTCAACACAATAAATTTATATATCAGCAAATGTCATTTTGATGTATATTCTTTTGCATTTTACTTGAGTTATAAATTGATCAAGGTGTTACACATTCAAAGCCAAGTTCAGACCTAATGCAAAGGGCAAAATGTTGGGATTGTAGGTAAGCTTTTATATAGTGAATGTTGCTAGTTAAAATACCTGAATTCATGGGTGAAAAAATGAAATGGTGGAGTGTTGGAGTGTAATGTTGGAGTGACAAGATGCATTTTCTGTAGTATTAGGAAAGTCTCAGCTATGTCTTATTACTGAACTTTATGACTGCAAAATAAAATTTCATATCATGACTAAATGTCCAAAAACAAACAAACAAACAAAAAACCCCCACTTTTGCCTACCCTTCTCCTCCTGAGGTTCTGAACCTTGACTTTTAGAAAGTTGTGACAATTCTGCTAACTTCATTTGTCTAAAAAGATGTATGTCTAAATATAACACATATTTATGGTGTTGAAAAAAAGAATTTATCTCCATAGAATGATAGTTTCCGTCATTAGATACATTTTGAAACACAGATTTAAATTTAAAATTTTATTTCTAATTAATTGTAGTGCCTGAACTTTGATTCACTGAAGGAACACAGGTTGGAGTCTCTATAGCATACTCTTCCTGTGACTCTCAGGTAATTTTAATAAATATAAGGGAGTCTTCCATGTTAACATGCAGTTTTGCCTGCTTTGACCCTTGTAGAGGCAATCCATGAACACTCTGTTTCATCATAGCAAAGGATAGGTCGGGTAGCTATGGCACTTGTGTCACAGGCCTGGTAATTCCATTAACTACAATTTTGGGTGATGAACACCCTATTGTATTCTAATTTTAAAAATGACACTTCATTCACATTGGGTTAAAGTAGAAATGGTTATACAAGCATTTCACAGAATCACAGAATGTTTAAAGTTGGAAGAGACCTCTAGAGATCATCTAGTCCAATCCCCCTGCTCCAGAATGGACAGCTAGAACATGTGGCACAGGGTGGCATCCAGGCGGGTCTGGAAGATCTCTGGAGAAGGAGACTCCAGAGACTCTCCGGGCAGCCTGTTCCAGGGCTCTGTCACCCTCATAGGAAAGAAGTTCTTCCTCACATGTAGATCAAACCTCTTGTGTTTCAATTTGTGCCCATTATCCCTTGTCCTTTCACTGGCCACCACTGAGAAGAGTATGGCCCTCTCCTCCCTGCATTCACCCCTCAGGTACTTGTACATATTAATCAGATCCCCTCTCATCCTTCTTTTATCTAGGCTAAACAAGCCCAGCTCGTTTAACCTTTCCTCAGATGGCAGGTGCTCCAGTCCCTTGATCATCTTGGTCACTTGTCTCTGAACTCTTTCCAGTAGCTCCACATCCCTCCTGTACTGGGGAGCCCAGACCTGCACCCAATACTCCAGGTGCGGCCTCACCAGGGCTGAGTAGAGGGGCAGCATCCCCTTCCTCCACCTGCTGGCAATGTTTCTCCTGATGCAGGCCAGGATCCCATTGGCCTTCTTGGCCAGGAGGGCACATTGCTGCCTCATGGTTAACTTGTCAATTAGGATTCTCAAATCCCTCTCCATGGAGCTGCTTTCCAGCAGGTCAGCCTCTAATCTGTACTGATGCCTGCGGTTATTCCTGCCCAGGTGCAGGACCCTCCACTTGTCCTTGTTAAGACTCTTGAGGTTCCTCTCTGCCCAACTCTCCAACCTGTCCAGGTCCCTCTGGATGGCAGCACAGCCCTCTGGAGTATCAGCCACTCCACTCAGTTTGGTATTGACTGCAAACTTGTTCAGGGGCCACTCTGTCTCCTCATTCAAGTCATTGCTGAACAAGTTGAACAGTAACGGGCCCAGTAGTTATCCCTGGGGCACATCACTGGCCACAGACCTCTAACTAGATTCAGCCCCATTTATCACTATCCCGTGAAATCTGTTGTCCAGTCAGTTCTCAATCCACCTCACTGTCCTGGAGCTCTCCTATAAGGATGTTATGGGAGACAGTGTGGAAAGCCTTGCTGAAGTCAAAGTAGACAACATCCACAGCTTTCCCACTGTCCATCCAGGCAATCATCCTATGAGAGAAGGCTATTAGATTTGTCAAACATGACTTCCTCTTGGTGRATCCACGCTGACTAGTCCTGATCACCTTCTTTTCCTTGATATGCCTAGAGATTGTCTCTAGGACGAGTTGCTGCATCACCTTTCCATGGACAGATGTGAGGTTGACCAGTTTGTAGTTTCCTGGGTCCTCCCTTTTGCCCTCTTTGAAGACTGGAATGGTGCTGGCCTTCTTCCAGTCCTCCGGTACCTCCTCTGATCCCCAAGACCTCTTGAAGATGATGGAGAGCGGCTTGGCTACGACATCCGCCAGCTCATGCAGCACTCTGGGGTGCATCTCATTGGGGCCCATATATTTATGGGCGTCCAGCTTGCCCAAATAATGCCTAATACAATCCTCCTCACCCAGCAGAAAGTCCTCATCTCTCTCAGTTATCTCCTTTGTATCTGGGCTCTGTAGTTCATGGAGACCAGCCTTAGCAGAGAAGACTGAGGCAAAGAAGGCATTTAGTAACTCTGCCTTCTCTGTATCCTCCATCACCAAGGCACTCTCCCTATTCAGCAGTAGGCTAACATTTTCCCTAGTCTTCCTCTTGCTGCTGATGTATTTATAGAAGCCCTTCCTGTTGCCTCTGATATCTCTCACTAACTCTAATTCCAAGCAGGCCTTGGCCTTCCTCATTGCATCCTTTCATTCTGTGACAGTGTTCCTATATTCTTCCCATATGGCCTGACCCTTCTTCCACATTACATATGTCGTCTTTTTCTCATTAAGTTTACCCAGCAGCTCCTTGCCCATCCATACAGGTCTTCTGCCCCTCTTGCTTGACTTCTTTCTTGTAGGAATGCACCAATCCTGGGCTTGGAGAAAATGGTCTTTGAATATTAGTTCTCCCAGACTCCCTTTCCTCCTAGGACTCTGGCCCAGCTAGTGTTAGCTACCTGAAGTGGTCAAATTTGGCTATCTTTAAGTCCAGAGTTGCAATCTCACTTCTTGCTCAGCCTCTTCCATGCAGGATTGTGAATTCCAACATCTCTTGCTCACTGCAGTCAAGACTGCCCTCGACCCTCACATTTCCCACTAGACCATCTCTGTTGGTTAGTATCAGGTCTAGCAGTGTCCCTGTCCTCATTGAGTCATCAGCCATCTGCATCAAGAAGATATCTGCAGTGTTCTGCAGGAACCTCCTTGGTTGTCTGCACTTAGCTGTGCAATTATCCCAGCAGACATCAGGGTGGTTAAAGTCCTCCACAAGGACCAGGGCCTGTTATTGCGAGGCAGTTGCCTGTAGAAGGCCTCATCCGCTTCCTCTTCCTGGCCAGGAGGCCTGTAGTAAACTCCCATGACAGTGTCACACCTGTTGGCCTGGCCTTTAATCTTCACCTGCATGCCCTCCACTGGCACTTCATCCTCCCCTGAACAGAGCTACATTTGCTCATAACTAAAAGAAACAGCAGGTTGAAAACATATGTAACTTCTTTTTAGATGTAGGTGAAGAAATAGAAGAAAAGTCTTGCTTAACTTTCTTGTACTAAATAAATTGTCTAATTCCTCTCTGTGCCCCTAATTCATCCCATTTTTCCCCTCTCCTGGTTTAGGTTTTCAGTCTCTATACTGTTCCATCCTGTTGGAGGATATCTTAGCTTTTGCAGACAGTCTCCTTTCTCACATCTTCTGGATAGGAGTGGCTTAATCTTTTGTCTGCAAATTCTTCATAAGATTGCTTGAATAAGAAGATCAGCTGCATTCTAAATTACAGCAAAGAATGTTTCCCTTCCATGTATGTGTGTACATATTTTCCATTATAGTGACAATCATATGATTTTCCTGGTTTCCTTTGCTTCTCTTTTCTTTGGCAGTATTCCTTATGGAGAAATACATTTTCATTGGACCTTATATATCAATCTGTAGAAAAAAAGTATACAAGACAGGAATAGCCAGATGTAAGAGGCTCCTGCTTAAAGATTGTTAGTATATATAGTTAGATATATACTGTAACATAAAGTTAGGAATAAATGGCTATTTGCAGTTTTATCAGGTCATATTATTTACCAGTGTTTTCTGTAGTGGTTTACAACCTTGCTTTATAATCTAGCTTTTTTTTTCCCTTTTTTTTTTTTTTTTTTTGTGATGTCAAATAGTAATAGCTAACAGAAGAGCTCTCCCTTAAGATTTTCTATCCTTTTACTTACTTTTGTCATTTATAAAAATGATGCATATAGGAGTTTACAGAAAAGTATAGTATCTGCCAACTCTATACATTAAGAAAATTACTCAAGAAAAAAGAATGGACATCATTATAATACAAAATGAATGTATTCCATTGAAAAGAATAAAGATCACATGTATAGCATTAGATCTTGATGCTCATTAAGTTTACAGACCCTGTGGAGAAAAACCAAGGTAGACAATAGCAAGATATTTGGTGATTATTCATAGCTCTTAAATGACAATTGGATATGCAAAATCAGTGAAATTAAGTTCTCATGCTTTGCATATGGGCATGGAAAGGAAAGTTTTGTACTGAGAGGTCTTTGAAATGATCTACTGAAGGAAGAAAAAAATGACTTTACTCCATGCACCAGTACAGACTGGTGGACTGACCTGCTACAAAGCAGTTCTGCAGAGAAGGACCTGGGAGTCCCGGGCACAATGAATCCGCAGAAGGCAGATGGTATCCTGGGGTGCATTAGGAAGAGTGCTGTCAGTAGGTCAAGGGAGGTGATCCTCCTCCACTACTCAGGCCTGGTGAGGCCACTCCTGGGGTGCTGTGTCCCATTCTAGGGTCCCCAGTCCATGAAGGACATGGAGAGTCCAACTGTAAAGACGATTAGAGGGCCTGGAGCATCACTTTCATGAGAAGATGCTGAGAGAACTCAGACTGCTTAACCTGGAGATGAGAAACTGAGAGGATATCTTATCAGTATACACAAATACCTTAAGGATGTGTATCAAGAGTATGGAGCTAGATTCTTTTCAGTGGTCTCCAGTGACAGGACAAGGTACCACAAACTGAAGCACAGGAAGTTTCACCTCAATTTTAGGAAAATCTCCTTTACTGTTAGGGTGACAGAACATTGGGATAGGCTGCTCAGAGAGGTTTTGGAATCTCCTTATCTGGAGGTATTCAAAACCCGCCTGAATGTGACTCTGTGCAGTGTGCTTTATCTGACCCTGTTATGCACTGGAGTTGGACCAGATGATCCTCAGAGGTCCCTTCTAACATCAGACATTCTGTGATTTTCTGATTCTGTGACTTGTAAACTAAATATTAAAACTTTCTGTTACTCTCTCTGTAGGATATGACCCAACACTTTGTGCAGAGTCATGAACATGGCTAATATTTGATTTTCCACTGTAAAGTTCCAGTGGAGTGCTGCCCAGACTCCCAGCAGGGACAGATACACAAACACAAGGCACACTATGGTCAACACTGAGTTGTTATTTCTCCTGCGTCTGAATGGGGATTCCCCAGTGACTGCACAGTCATGGCAATAAAGAAGCAGGAGAGTCTGGCACCACTGAACATTGGTCCATGGCGAGGAATGCTGGGGAGGTTGTAAACGAAGTTTTATGTACTATACACTTGCACAGTAAGCACACTGAGCTCATTGCCAATCTCGATTTAAAGCCCAGGTGTGGCATCACCCTTGTACAGGCCCATCTGTGTGACTATGGGGCTGTGAGTCAGCATGCCCTGTGGATGCTCCTTTTCCCATGGAATGATCTGGCTGTCTTCCTTCACCTATCTGCTCGGCATTTGTCTCCATTTTCCCAGCCAGGCACGCTTGCGGCCAAGACACTGTATCTCACTCTGAAGGTTTGAAAACAAACTGAGTACAGACTTAAATGCTATCTCAAGGCACACCAACAAATTTGACAAATTCAAAAGGAGTTTTTTAGAAAAAAAAATCCTAAATTGATTATTTTATTTCCATGTCTTCTCATGAGAATTTGAATGGGGAACATTAGGGGTGAATTTTGAATGACCTTAAGAAGTAAATCATCTAGATAATAGAAACATTGATTTCTGATATAAATGAACTAAAGAAATTTTAATACTTCCTTGATAGTGTAACCTATGTGTCCACAACAGGTCTAATGGTGAAAATCAAAGATGAGAAAAACAAGGAAGGAGCATTTTACTGTTCTTCTAATGTTTTTCATTACTTTCGATTTAAAAAATAAGGAAATTAAATGCTTCCTTTTTACATCCATAACTGTAGTATGACTTATAAAAGATATTTAAGAACAAATAACTCCAGGAAACATTTACAAAGAATTACATATTTACATGACCATTTAAAAAATCCCAACTATGCTTTCAAATGTTGGATTTTCTCCTTACAAATAACTAAACTTGTACTCAGCCCTTCTTTTAGCCACCAAGACTGTTTTTACATCAGTGGAAATATTTCTATGTTGATTTGATAGAGACAAGCTCAACAAACACTCAGATTGGAAGAGTCTTCATCTACCAGGCTTATAGGTACTGTCTTCACTTAGTTACTTCACTTAGTTACTTTAAATCAACTTGTAATGTGTGTTGAAATGCACAATTTCCAACACACTAATTTGGGGAATAAAAGGGAATATTAATTAGCAAATTATGCTGAAGGCCTGCTGTCAGTTCATGGAAATGTTGATGACTGCTCTATTCAGACAAGGCTGTCTGAAAATAATATATTTTTTAGTTTCTCCTTTTTTATAATTACTAATAGTCACCATATAAAGAATACATTCATCATGGTTTCTCTGGTGCTTGTATTCCAGGCAACATTTTAGTTTATTATCATGAAAGCAATTAAGTCACACGCATATGACTATGATTTCAGAATGGAGTAATTGGCTTCAAAAGACGTATTAAAGACAAACAGATAAACAAACAAAACCTTTCCATCTGGCTTCTCGAAAACTTTGTTTGAATGAAAGCAACCAAATCATTTAAATCTCTTCAGATTACAGTAGTTTATACTGTAGTATATCATCAAAATAAACTAGGTTGCATAGAATTCATGAACTAGATTCATTGTTATCTTTCATCTTATGCTGACTGATTTTAATTTTTGATTCAGTTATTTCTTGCCAACTTCAATTTCATGTTCTTTGTGTTCTAGTTCCAGCCTTTGACTGGTAAATGCTATGCAGGCACACATTTTCGAAAGCAGGAAATCAAGACAACCTCTTTCATTGTAATTTAAACTGTTTAGAAATGCTTCAGTATTTATAAGCTTTGGGAGTTCAAATTCATTACCATGGCTGCTAAAGACATTGGACGGAAGTCAAGACATCAAACAGAAGTGTATGTTGATCTTTCTTCTGATAATTATAGCTTCTATACTCCCTTCACTCTAAATATATATATGTAATTGGAGGAGCATCCAACTCTTATAGATCTCTCAATTGAGATTTTGTTACACCCTAACATACTTGCCTCTCAGGACACTCTGTAGAAAGTCATAAAGAGAACATGACTATCCTATGAAGTACTTATATCAGTAATAAACATGGTCATGGGTCTATATCATGATTGATGAAAATGTGATGGATAGTAATGTTACAGAAGGCCCAGCAAGCCACCATAAAATGGACCAGTTTTAAGACATTTATCACCAAGCAAAATACTTGAAATGTTTTACCCTCCTTAATATTGTCCTTCCCTCGGGTTCTCTTTTTCTTCCGTATGTGTTGCCATGACAGTTTTCAGAATGAAAGAGAGACTAATTAAATCAAACTCAGTACTTTATGGAATTCCTGTCCTTGAGTTTTCTAAGCTTTGAGACAGAAAAGTAGACATGAAGAGTGAATCTGTTCAGATATTACAAGATAGTATTGCAGAGACAGTGGATATTAATGAAGTGTATGTAGTAAAATGGCAGCATCTGAATAAAAGTAGAAAATGCTGATTTTGTTTAAAATATCATAAACTGTAAAATAAATCCAGCCATTACATGTATATATACTTTATCATTATTATTATTCCTGCACTTAATTTACAGATTTGGGACCACAATCTTTAGATACTACTGCTAACTTCTTTTTTCCTCTGATCTATAAGCTGGGATTCGGTAGATTCATTAACCCTCTGTCTGAACTAGTCTGTTAGGGGAGATGCCACAGACACTATCAGACAATCAGCAATGATGCAATAACAATGAAAAAATTGTTTCTGAAGAGCAGAGCATAGTCTGTTTTATATTCAGTTACAATCCAAACTTGGTTTAGTTCAACTGAAAGGATGGATAAGTGTACATATATATCTAAGTTGTTTCCAGGAGAGTTCCTGTATAACACAATGATTTTGGATACTAAGGCTATTCATTTTTAATTGAATTAATAGGAATAAATATACTCAACAATAAAATATTTCTCAGAGTAATAATAAGCATGATTCTTAAATTTTGCAGATCAGTTGTTCTTCTGGAGGAGGAGAGAAAAAAATTCCAGGCCCTTTGCAAGTGAATGCTTGCACCTGTATTACTATTCAAACAGAGTCCAGTCATCAGCACATTCACTTGGAAGGTGGCTTTCCAGTCTTCTCAGACCAAAATCTTACCTAGAGCTAAATATGCTTTTAAGGTTAAAAACACTTTTCATTAGAACACCTATTTTATCATCAAATAAAGATTCTGAGTAAAATACAGGGAATTTATCATAGGAATAAGAAGGTGCTTCTGGTTTTAAGCAGTTTCTATGCAGAGCAGAATTTCATTTTAAGATTCTACCATCCTACCTCTGCTCTAAGACCAACCATCAATACCCCCCAACCGATATGCTTGCCTGAAGTGGGATACAGGATGAAAGGTCCTATGAAAAGAATGGTAGTTTTATAGGAGCTGTTAGAATACAAAAACAACCTCTGTTCACGAGCTACTATTGTATCTCTCTTTTGCTTTCCGTCTGAGATATTTTATGTAGTTGAGCCAATTTTCCCCTTGCACAGTAATCTTTGTAGGACCCAAGAGGTCTGATCTGTTCATATAGTCTATCATAAATAACTTCATGTTCAAACCGTGGATTTAATTTCTTTTACTATGAAAGCCATTAAGGAGTATCTTGCCTCAGGCAAGTCTGCCTAAGTAAATAACAACGTTTTATGGAAATGAAATTGTTGAAGAGAACTCTAAGTAGTCTTCATTTTTCTATAACTCTGAAATGATTTTCACTAACATAAAAATAGCCTTTAATTTTCTTCTGAAAATCATCTTTGTTTTGTCGAGAATGTAAATATCTAAGGCAAGCGTGGGAGGCTAATTTCTCTTTTTGAAAGAGTTAATTTTTATCTGAAAAGTTCTCTTCAAGAAAAAGCCATCCATTATGTGGTACATATTGCTCAGTCTCATTATACACCAGTCAGGACACTTAGCAGCATATATGAAGAAAGAGGCTATATGAGCTAGTAGCTATATTACTGCAGTTGACTTTTACTTGTAAACAATTGCTAGGCTTGTGCAGGTATCTAAAGAAAAAAAATCCAAAATGCTGAAATAATTTGCAGCCTGTGGTTTGCAGATGGAAGTACAAGAAAGCAGGTAGTTGAATCATATTTCAATCTTTTTTTTTTTTCTTTTGACTTGCAAGTCCTTAAACACACATGATCTAAAACACTATTCCAGACCACATTTCTGTTCAAAATCTCAACCTGCATGTCATCTTTACCAATATTTGGCTCTAAGAAGTCTGATGCTGAGAGTGAGTTGCCTTGTTGATCATAGCTTCCACTAGGTAGCCTACACTGTTCAATGGCATTGCAGAACATTTCCACGGGCATCACAGCACTGATATTCTCAGAAGAAGCAGTAGACAGATCAACAGTTATTGCTTTAAATACTCATTCATGTGATGTACCCATCTTAGCATATTTTTTCACTAGAAATTAAAAGAACTAAGAATTAAGGTTTGATTCCCTCAGCATGACTTAACTCCATAAAATTTCAATCTTGAACCTTCTGTTGTTTAAATGTATTCACTCTATACTATTATAGTGACACCTGCATAACGTAATGTCAGTCATTATTATGCATATGTGACTTCTGAAATGACAGAAGCAAACAGGAAGAAATATAGAAAATGACTTTTTCTATAGAGGAAGAAATGAGCTGGAACTGTGCCAGGCACATCTTGTCAGCAATAACAGTCATCTTCAAAAATTCAGAAAGCCCATATCCTACTTTATAAAACGCTAAATGAATAAAATAAAATTAACAGTAAGGCTTTTTGTAGGATAGATCAGTGAACAAGAGACAAATCTCAGTAACAATGGAGTAAATAGACCATATAGATTCCACAAAGAATAGCCTGTACAATAACTAGAAAAAAAAGATTAAATGTACAACAGAGGTGTTGGCAACAGACAAGATAACAAACTCTTTGCTATTGAGAGGCTTTTTACATCCTTAACAATGATATATAAGGTTAGTAACCAATATCTAAAAGTTTATGATCCATATTTCTTTATTGACAGCAAGAAAGAAAATACTCCTTAATTCTAAAAGTAAATAAGTTTGTACCACCTCTATTAGAGTAGCAGGAGTAAACATGTATGTATTAAAAAGTGCTAAAAAGTTAGATTTTTTTTTTCTTATGCTTTAAAGTGAAGAAAAAAAAAGCATTTCTATATATTTATTGTTATTTACTTTTCCCAACTTTCCAAATAGCCTTTTTCTCCCTAATATTATGATTGACAATTCTATCATTTTTTTTCTGTCTTTTGATATAGCTAAGAGATTCCACCTCTAAGCAAAGATGAAACTCTTGAACCTATTCTCTTTTAGCAATTTTTGTTTGTTTGTTTTCTCACTTCCTAACCTTGCTGTTTCTAGGGAGTTTTTAAGTATCTTAAGAAATATTTCAGGAAATCTTTCTTTGAGCTTGTTATTGTGTACAACGGTATGTAAGGTTAGTTTTAGGCTGCATGCAATCTTGATATGTATAAAAATGTATTTAAAAGCAGTTGTATTTCACTCTTCACTTATGAAAACTGTTTTCTTATGGATATTCAAAAACAGTTCTGAAGCAGCCCTAACAGACTGAAGAATCTGATCCACAATTTTGAGGTTTTATTTGGTATAGCTTAGTATAGGCGGTGAGGCTATGAATCAAATCTGCTGCTAACAAAGAGTCACTTCTCCAAAAATAGCATTTCACTTCCTTCTCTCTCCAAATCCCACAAAAGCTTAGACATTTCAGAAGCTGTGAGTTGCTTTCACAGAAATGTTCTAGGTCACCACAACAAAAATGCTATGGCAACATCAGAGGAAAACAGAGATAATAAAAAGCCAGGCCCTTTTTTTTACCCTACAAATTTAAAACATTTTTTTTTCACAGCAATTTAAAAATCATTTCATTTGAAAGTATGCATGTTTTATGTTGAACAAAGAATCCTCCTTTGAAGTCAAAGCTTACTTAGTTTTTGCAGCTTGCATTCATTTTCACAGTCCATGCACCTGAGTTGTATAGCATCAACGTTTTACTGCACCTAATCTTATGAAAATATCATTAGGTGTCTTGTTGCATTACAATATATAAGCATATAGGTTATAATCAAACAATTGGAGCTTAAATGTTAATTACCACTATACTGGTATTTATATCCTTCTCCCATTTTGTTTATTAAAGAAAAATTCACAGTTGATCAAGATGCATTCTTGTTTCCTCATTCTTATCTTTCACTACTACACAGGCAATTTTTTTGCTTCACCATTTTTGCTGTTTTTTTTTTTCACTACTCTATTTTATTCATTATTTTGCTTTTTATGTTTATTTCAGTGGTTGCTGTCAATGTAAGTTTTAATCATCCTTTAAGAATTTTATTTCACATGCATATATTTGTATATTTTTTATATAGTATGCATTACGCAAGGTCCATCTTCTCTTACGTAATGATTTAAAATATAACAATTATGTGGTTATTATCATCAATTACGCTCATTACATAGTGAGTCCTATTGCTCTTGTTGCTTCAGGATAATCTCTATTGCATGTGATGTTGGGTAAAGACACAGATACATGACAAATCTAGCACTCGCAATATAAATCTTTGGTGAGCTGGAAATTTTGGTCAGTAAAGGTTAGAAGAAACATTATCATAGTAGTTCACTTTTACGAATAATATGTGCCTTATGTTGTAATTCTCAGTAGCAGTCTCTCTTTTTCTAATAACTTTTTTAAAGCTTTCCCATCCTGCAATTATTTCTGCTGAGTGTTATGTTAGTGATCTCCTGGTCATAACTGTTAATATACCAGGACTGTAATCGTGCTACCCAATAAGAATTTTGAGCAAGCTTTGTGAAAGCAAATATCGAGCACATAATCGCCATCAATGCAAAACTCTTCATGCAAATATCCTAGATAGAAGGTAGATGTTTTGCCTATTATAGCGAAGGTTAACTCCTAACTTGCTTTCATTGCTTTTACTGTATTTCAAGTTCATTCTTCCCAAGTGCAAAGATATCATTAAATGCATTATAAACTGATGTGCTCTTGATCCTGGTGTCTGTACATTCAAAAGTTCTTCTCTTCACAGTTGAGGTTGACCTTCCTTTTTGACGAAGAGCTTTAGGACTGAAGTCTGGGAAGTTAGGACAAGTTTTCTCCTTACATTTGGCCATGGGCATGTGTATTTGACGAAAAGTGTGCTGTAGAACTGGCCTCAAAATCTCACAGAGTTTTAACTAACTTTTTTTGCTGTGGATATTAAATACTTGTAAATGGTATTTTTTTCCAAAGGAGAAAGCTTTAGACTAAAACCCTTTTCTTTTTAGTATTTGGTGTTTCTCAACTGAAACATTTGTTAGAATTTCCCTTTAAATAAGAGTGATTCAGGCATGATGCAACACATTTATGTCAGGCTGTGCTTGTGGGATAGTCCATGGTTCTTTCAAATATTCTATAAAAAGCCTCTAATCTGATTCTTAATTTATGATATTATTTTATTCTTACTTGAGAAAAGCAAACACATGTCTATTTGCCCAAGATAAGCCCCGAGCTTCAAATCACTGTCAGCCTCATAATTTTCTAAAGAACATAAAATAAATAATATAGGCTTGGCAATAAAGAATAGTGGAAGTAAGTTCAAGTAAGAACACAAAAATGAGAGGTTTTTTTGAGGGAAATATATAACATGCATAGAACAACTTCAAAATATAAAGTGAAATATTGAAATTATCTTCTTAATTTGTAAAACACATTTGATAGCGGATTGAAAATAATATCAAGGAGACATTTACATTTGACGTTCATACTTCAAAGTTTTCCTTTAAGGTGATTACAAAGAAAATTGGACCAAAAAAGGCTTCATTTTTCCCTTCCTATTCCGCCTGGAATATATTAATAAAATGGAAAATCAATCTGAATTAAGCAATATAGGTTTCAGTATTATTGCTTCTACTTGATTTAAACTCCCAAAGCCAGTTATTAGTGAGAAGATTCTTAGGAAAAAGTGCCACTGAATTGCACTGTAAATGCAAAGTAACCTGCACGCAGGAAGTAAATCTGTGTACATTGGAGTGGAAGTTTTGAATATGAATACAAGAGGAAAGGAGAAGCTGCTGCTGTAGATAAAGTTAGTCACATGATTTCAAAGTTTGTGGAAAGTTGTGTGTGCGTATGCGTAAGTTTAAGATCAGAGTTCTTCTAAAGTTTGTCAGCTTGTCTGCATAAGCTTCCCTTCCTCATAATTTTGCCGCACCCTGGGAGCTGTTTTTCTAACTTCTAACAAGTAAGGCACCTTTTTTTTTTTTACTCAAAGGAAAAGAACTTTAGTGTGAAATTATATTAATAGAGTAGTTTAAAAGAAAAAGGTGGGAACCGGGGAAAATTCCTAAAGGAAGAAGGGAAAAGTTAATGTAAAACATGTCAGTCTGGTGATTTTATAATTACATGACAGAAACTTTAGTTCTCTGATACATGTATGTAATTGTACCTGAAAGATATTATGCAAATCCAGATGGGAAACTTTGCTTTCAGAATGAATGGTATCTCTTTCTTCTTTGATAATAAAACTATGTTTTTTCTAGCATAAAAGAAGCACATGATCTGTGGCAGTGGTTCCCCTTGGCTATAAGTAGGGGAGAGCTGGATTTGATTCAGTCAGTGGCTGGTGTGAGCCTCTGAGGAGCAGAGACCTGTATTCTCAGAGGTGAATGCATGGGTTAAAAGGTGGTGGTGGCTGCAACAGATTGCGTGCAGCTCCTCACTGCAGAAATGCCGAGCAAAAGAAGGATTTTCAAAGGTGACATAAGCTTTGTGAAGCTGCTTTTCTCACGAGGCTGCAGTGGCACCTAAAAATTATAAATGCTTTGGGAGGAGGAGTTTGAACAAAATAGATCATCTGAGGAGATTGAGTTATATAGTCATATGGACAAAACTTAAAAATAGTGAGTTTTCTTAAAGATGGAAGAGTTAAGTGGTTTCCTTAAGTACTGTTTGTTTAACTTTTCCTTCTACAAGACTTTGTCAAGAGAATTTTTAATGCATGGCTGGCTGGAGATCTCACCCCTGGCAGTTTTGGGACAGAGTGACTATTGGGCACCACAGATAGGCTGGCATGGATTATATCTCCATTTTCCTCAGTTTGGTGCAGAGGACAGTTTAGTGACACCAGAAAGCCCAAAATTTGAAGTCTAAATAAAATGCGACCAGGGAGAACTGGCCTGGCTTTTGCAAGGCAGCAATGCTTTGCAAAACAAAACAGTCCTTGCTTTTGTTTTCACCAACTCCTAGTTACTGACTTTGTTTTCCGTGCTCTAACCAGAGGAACTGATGCTCTCTTACCTTGGCAAGGACAGCTTTTCAGATTTTATATCTGAAAAGATCCTAGCCACCGCACTGCTGAATGTGTGTTCAGCACATGCACATATCTTCCTCTGTTGTTAAAGTTTTTACAGAAATAAGGTAATGTTTCCACCTTTGCTATTAGTGTCCAGAGAGGTAATTCTGAGGTTGAATGAAGGACTGAGGAGAGACTGAATCCTGCAAGGATAGACACACTACCATATGCTGCCAAATGCAGTTATTACTTTTTGCTTTGGAAAAAAACTTGTACACTACCTGGTGTTGAGTCTCAAAAATTTTAAGTTCACCTGCATGATCCTTGAAATGGAACAGTGGTTACTGTTTTATTATTTTGAAGATATTTAAAGATTCAAAGGGAATCCTGTCTCCTTCCCACTCGCCCTCTATATCCATAAAAACCCTTGATAGCATTTTACCTTTGTTAGTGAGCAAAAATGAAAACAGCTCAAATAAAATCATGTTCCCTACCCAATCTGCTTGTGTTTAAAAAGTGTGGGGATGACTGTCTTTTATACTGTTAGACAAAATTTTCAAATATGTTTCTGATATCTGTCATGACATGACTCCATTCATACCTCCTCAGTTCTGTACACTCTGCTTTGGGAGAAAATGCTTCTTGTGCTTTCTTAGTGAACACGTCAGCAAAATGTCAGTGACCAGAATTTAGGCTAACTCCTAGCAGAGTTACTAAAGTCATTGTCCAAAACCAATCATTGTGAAGGAATCCTTATGTATCGTTATGAAGTTCAGCTTTTTGGAATAATCCAATAGGTCATCAACACTAGCAGAATGCTACATGTACAGTCTCAAACTCATCATAGAGCTATTATTAAGGATGTTCCTGTGTGTTTTCTTTCTTAACTCCCACTCTGTTGAAAGTACTGTCCTCTCCCTTCTGTTAAGACGGAACTGAGTCAGACAGAATCAATCTACATTTTCCTGGAAGGTTCCCCCCTCATTTTCTGAGATACATGATCTAGAGAGATTAGTCTGCCATGTTATGGGCAGATCTATCTCTTTATCTGAGGTGGTTCCCAAAGCCCTTCCATAAACCTCACTAGCGCATTGCCAGGGAGCAATCAGTAGGTTCTGCCCTCATGTGAAATTGTAGGTGGCAACAGCTTCAAATGGTGGGAGCTGGATGTTCAGTCGTGATATTAATCACTGTATTTCTTAGTGGGTATTGGACGTCAGTAATAGGTAGAAAATTTAGTTTCTCCCAACATCAGCAGCAGAATGAATTATTACAATTTATCAACCAGGTCAGAAATGTGAATGATTCAAATTTGTATTCCAGGAAACTAGCATCTGCCTTGACCAAAGGTCACCACAGTGAATAATAGTTCCGCACAACCTACCTTCTAAGCCTGAGCTTTGCTTTTCTTCTCACGATGCATTTGTATCCATGTCTGTTGATGTATTCTTTTTACTATTGAGATTATCTCTTTCCTTTCTAGCCTGCCACCTGTTAAGAATAAGCATTTCAAAAAATTACCAGTCATAACAGCAGCATCTCCTATATTTCCTTAGATATCTCAGAGTAATTATTGTGGCTCTATTGGCTTCTGAATATTTCTTACTACTTGTGGTTTTACCTTGTGGTTTTATCTTTATGCCTAATTGTTAAATCTTTAAAATGAAATATCTAATTCCTTTTTAACATCACTTCTCAGGCATAATTTTATGATAGTTGAGCTTTAGTCCTGCTGGAAGTATATTCTGTGCTTTTGAGGACTTCTCCTTCTCCTTGAGAACCCAAGTTAAGTTGATTGAGATGCTTGGTAGAAGCAGGGTCCTTGACTGAAGCACTGGGGCTCTAAATTTTGAACTCCTATCTTTCTTCTAAGAGTCACCCACTCAGAGGTATTTCAGATTCTGTTGCAGAATTTCTTTACAAATGGAGTCAAATACTGAGAAAAGAAATAAATGTCAAGATGCAATTGTTGGTACTTTGCACAAATGCTTACTTGCACACTACAGTATCAAGTGTGAATTTTATCATTGTTAAATGTGCTGTTTAACAAAACAAACAAACAAACAAACAAACAAACAAAACCCCTCAGTGTCTCTACCTCCATCAGTGATTAGACCAGCAAAGCTTGATGCAGCAGAAATTATGTTTTACTTAGTATTTGTACAGCAAATATTCCTCAGTACCTTTATACGGGTTCTAACTATTGTTATCCACTGTATAGCTCTTAGGAAACTGAAGGGATTTGGTGTCATGAACTTCACCATCGTCATGTTTTTTTCCTCTCAGGTGTTAAATAGGAAAAAGGCATTGAACTTGTATGATATTTCTACAGAAAGCAGGGAACATAAAGGTTAAGTTCTGCCTCATTGTGTTCAGCATTATATTGCTCCTTATTTCTCCTTATCCTTCAAAGATGACAGGATAACAAGATAAGTGACAGGATAGATAATGGACTGATTTGTTTTGACAGATAAGAACTGTTTTATTTTCTTCCTGTAAAGTAAATTTCATGGTGAGTTTTCCATCTTGCCATTGTTTAGCATTCTGCAACTTCCTTTCTACAGATAGACGGTATTCAGGACCAATATATTGTAAGTAATTACTTTGCCTTGTTTTTGAGAAGCATTCTGCCTTCATAGTACATGAAGTGAGGCTGAAGCCTCTCCACCTGCTGATATAATAAAGGAGATACAACTGACGGGATGAACACGGCGGATTATTTTTCATAATGAACAGAAAAAAAWTGGATATGTTTTGTCATCTAACAAAGGGGCTCTGGAGCGGTGAGAGAGCAAGATGGAACTAGGCCACAGCTTAGTCTTAAGTCATGGGCAAAGTAGGAACGGTGTTTGGCCGCCTTGCTTACTGTCTTTCATTGTACGTTCAGGAAGGTTGTGCAGAAGACAAGGGTGGTCAAGGTCCACATTTGCTGCCTTCTTGGGCTGAGATGTTATGCATCAGCTCTGGAGATCAGTCATTAATATATTGGTTAATTTCCTCTAGGAAGAAAAGCTTGTGTTGTTTCTTCTGGTGATGATTTTTTTTTCTTTAATTAGTATTCTAAATTATAATTAGTAAAATTTATACTCTATATGGGTCATAATTCTTCTCTGAACATTTGGTATTAGGATATTTTATATTTTTTTAAACTCAATTTAACAACATTTTGATTTCTACCATATTTGCAGAGAAGGAAGCTTAGCTGAGGTTTCTTTTGTGAGATGAGAGAAGCATTTCAAGAATCATTTTCTGAATGTGATTTTCTCTGATGAGAAAGCAGAATCCTCAGTGGCTTATCCTGTATCTGAGAACTAATGTTCAGATTGCTTAACTGTCCTTAATAACATTAGGATCTCCTGTTGATTAGAATAGTCTTTGAGAGTAACTCAGATGACTCAATAAATTTCCGTGTTATTTTCAGGTTTTTTTTTGCTCTTGCATATCAAGGAGAGTAATGCAGAAAAATGATTGCCTTGATGCAATATGTGAAACGTTCATACCTGAAGACTGCTTTCAAGTTTCAAGGCCCTTTTTTTTTTTTTTTTTCAGCAATATATATCATGAAAAAAAGATATAAGGTCTCATGCTTCAAATATAGCAATCTGGCTCTAGGATCTGGAATCAAAATTATGGCAAACTGTTGGGATTTACCTCTTTTATTTGCAGGCAGCTTCTTTGTTTTTAAGCTTATAGATGTTTCTTGCTCCTCTATTGAAAAAGAGTTTTCCATAAAGGAAAAAATCATTATAAATGAACTGTAGAGCAAATAAAAGGCCAAGTTCATTCTCTTTGTTGTACCATTCACCTGTATGGAACAGGTAGATGGCCACTGCAATTAACCACATAGAAACCTTCAATAGTATTTTTAACATTTTGGTTACACAGTCCAAATGTTTCTAGTACCACTATGATTTGAGCTGTGAATCACAGAATTACCCATCTTGACAGTCTAGAAGTCCTACTTCACTACTTCCACTGCCATCAGCTAGGGAGAAATAATGCTAAATAACTCATCATGGAATCAAACAATTAACGTAGCATGTTAAATAATTTTCCCTAGAGGAAAATATGGGTTAAAATGAAATTCCGCTAAGTGACTATGCAAAATAATGTGAGTACAGATGTCATTTCATTCTGACAGTCATCACTGTAGTTCAGAATCAATTTCATTCTCAATATAAATCCCTAATTTCAGGTTCTATAAACATTTTTTTTGAATCTTGGTGCAAATATGTTTCATCACAGAATTAATAATTCGAGAGGAAAATAAAATTGGATTCTATAATTAAGGGAGGCAAAAGTATTTTGTCAGGACTTGGTTTAATATTTATTTGTTTATATATAATATTTCATTTTAGTATATAGGACATATAATAATTATCCCCAGCTAATTAGCTAAAGGTGGATAAACTATTGAAAACTCGTCCATGTGAGAGGAGGCAAAACACAGACAATTGACTGAGCCAGAGCCTTTAATCATGAGATTTGCGTGTTCAAAGTGACTGTAATACAGATTAAATCTACTGTTATTACAAAATCATTTTGTGTGTGCAGAAAAGGTCTAGCATGCGACATGATGAGAACAGTAATGACAGGTCTGATATAACTCCTGCCGTCAGTTAGACTGCTTAGGTATATCGGAGAACACCAGATTTGGCATCTCAGATGACAGAAAAAAAATCACTGATTTTGAACCCAACAAATACTGACTGGACTTGACCCAAAAAATACCGACTGAAGTGGTGTCATGTAGAAATGCATGTGTGGTTCCTGTCTAAGGCCCTGCCTTCATTTATGCAATAGGAGAAGTTCTGTTGCATGAGTAATGTGTAATTTTCAAGGCAAAATGAAAGCTGACAAAATATAGGAAAACACTGAGTACTCACTAATACCTGAAGATCTAGTGTTTTGGGGGTGCCTATGTGTGTATGTGTGTCTCTGTATATAAATTCCTGTGCCAAAGAAAGATACTGCTTTATTTTTGAAAGCTCTGAACATGAGTGTGTATTAGGCAGTAGTCTGTAGTGTGTTTTCTTACTTTCTCATAGTCTCTTCCCGGCAGAAGTACCATTGTTATGCACTCACCTTAGTAAAAAGTCTTTTCTAGTGTGTCAACTTCTGAAAGGTCTGATGGAAGATGAGAAAAGAATAACTTTGTCAGCAGGTCCAGAAATGAGTGTGGGCACCTTTGAGGATAAAATTTGAAGTGGCCAAATTTGGCAGTAGGTGTTAATTTAAGGGTGTTATTTGTCTTGAGATGTGATTGGAGTCAGCTTTGTGATTAAAAAGGCTCCAGTTCCTTGCCTCAGCTCTTATTCTTGGACCCAAACATAGCCCCTTTCATAATCCTCTGGCTCTACTACTGCCATCACCATAGTTTGCTGTTAAATAATATTGGACTGAAACTACCTGGAATTAATCACTTAGCAGAACTTGTTTAGTGTTAATAGCTGAATTCACTGAAACATGAGGCTGCAAGCTGTGAACTTTCTGCTTCAGGAAACCTAGGACCAAGAAACTTTTAAAATATTCTTTACTGGGAATTATTATTGGGAGATTATGAGGGTAAGGCTGTAGTCAGGCAGTTAACCCAAATTTACACTGAGTCAGGTCTTCTTCATTGCAGAGTTGCAGCAGATATGTCAGTGATTGCCCCAATCAGTTTTACAATTGTGAGAAGTAGCTTTGTTAGTAGATATTAACAGATTGGCTCACTGTACTCAGTAACATAGGGTAAGACTTTTCCCTCCCTGCTCCAAAACTGGTGCTTGTTTACATGATGCTGCATTTGTGCTTTCCTGCTGATTGTGCAAGTGTGATGCTCTCAATTCTCTGCTGTGGGGTGGGGGACCACTGTGGATCCAGCTGGTTCTTTGAAGCACTTTTTCAGACTTAAAAATTCTGCTAGTCATCACCTGAGAAGGAGGAATATATGTAGGGATTGGGAGAGTCTGTTTCACTTTTCTGACCTAAAGTAGATTAAACTATATATGGAGTATGCTTTCATTTTAATTTATTTATAAACATTTGGATATCTGAGACCTGATTTCTAATGTTATTGTAGGATCTGGTGTTATAGAGAGTGGCTTATCTGGAAGTAAAACCTTCTTCTTGTTTCTTTTTTTTTTTCTTCCTACTCTATTGTTCTATCATGCCTATTTTCTTCGTCTAGACCATTTTGGGGCTGGGAAAGGCTATGTTGAAAGATTTTTATACGTCTGCATGCCTGTGTTGTCAGACTCCTCAATGGTGTTATCTTTTAACTAAATTAGTTAAGAAATTAGCTAGTACATGTACATGAGGTTGCTGAATCACAAATGAATCATTTGATCTATGGATCTTGTCCAGCAATTCTGCTCAAGTTCTTCTTTTCATATGGGAAGTTATCACAGAGAAGTCATTAACTCCTGGCTTAAATCAAATTACGAATGAAACTATATTTTTTTGTTAATGACATATGACTAACAAGAAATGGATGAGCTATATATTCATTACCAATATCAGCAGTACAACCACAGTACTGAGCACTCTAAAAAAAAATATATATATATATACACAAATTTCTAACCATCCTTTTTATAGCTAATCCCCCAAAGCTGTAATTCTACACACGCATATTCTCTTGCATTCCTCCTGACACGCAGGGTTGCACCTCAAAGTTACAAATATTCCTCTGTTTTACGTCTTGTCAAACTGACTCCTCAAAAGGCTCCTCCAGTTGTGGATCCTTCTGAGAGTTTTCTTAAATAAGCTTCATCGTTGCTAATTTCCTTTTTAAAGTTACATGTTTTTTTGGCAAAAGTTCTCTCAGAATAGATTTTTTTCAGTTATTCCTTTAAAATACATTATTCACACTTACATTCCTACCATTATGCAGACTATGTCATTATGAAGGTTTCTCCCACAGTATTTTTTTTTTCCACTGTAACACTAGATTAATAAATCCCATTTTGTAAACTTTGTTATAAATGTTAACCTTGCTACAATCTGTAAGAATGTCGTGTGCAACTTTGAGATTTCAGCTGTTCAGACTTATTAAACTTTTAAGCAAAATTTTCTTAGGAGAGTATATTATCTTATATAGACCTATATCTTATATGTGCTCACATTACAGCCATTACACTTTTTTGTACAGCAAAAAGGTGAAACTTTGGTTAGAAGCAGGAGGTTAAGCCTCTTCCTGTTTACATAGTTACAGAGTTACTTCATAGTTCAGTATTTTAGAAAACAGAATGCAATGTATGACTTACAATTAAATCAAAAAAAGTAGATTTAATTTTGTCAGATCTTATTGTTTCAAAGAGTTCAATTGTGTAAAAATATGTCCCATAAGTATGAATCAGTTGTGSCTTTTGTTCATTTGTCATCAGAAATGTGACAAACCCTAGGTTGATCAGGAATTCCCAGAACAGAATTTTTATTTGTTTTTAATGGGAAAACACAACTTCACTAAAGATTTATTTGGAAAGTATTGGTCTGAAGTGCTTTTCATGTGGTTCTCATTAAAAAAAAAGAAAAAAAACCTTTTGCTCGTGGTACTTCCTTATATAACAGTAATTGTTATTTATACAAGTTAAAGGAATTTGAACTTTTTTTTTTTGATTAAAAAAAAAAAAAAGATTCCCTAGTTTACAGCTGGATACATCATCTCCAATGTACCAGTATTAGTGGTCTTGTATCAAGGTGGGAAAAAACTGCTGCTAGAAAAAGAAATGGTGTTTCAGTTTCTTGTGATTTTTCTTTAACTTTTAGAACAAAATATCCAAGACAATTTATTTTTATCTTATTCTTTATGATGATGACCTTACAGGAAGCTACCCTTGCCACTTTATGTTAGTGTATCAGAAAGTCAAGATGGATCATGCTCCCAAAGAAATCTTATTCCTGTAGCTGGAATATGTACCTATTCCAATAGCACCAGACTGGGATGAAAATGAACGTTTTAAATGTTTCATTCTGTATTGTGTTCTCTTGGAACCAGATTTTAAAGAAACATTTTTAAATAGGCCCTGGGAAACTCTCCAAAGTCAGTGGAAAAGGAACAAAAACAAAGCATGGCAGCTACAGTAGAAGAGTGGAATCTTGAGCCTAAAATAAAGTTGAGTAACAGGGGCCTTTGAATGCTATTATAAACCTGCTAGCACGGCCTTCAAAACAGAAACAGAAACAGTAAAGGAAAATATTTTAAGCATTCGTTATGCTGCCTTTTTTTTTTTTTCTGATCCACTTGTGTATTGTGGTTCAGTTGAGCACCTACTTGGTAGCTTAGTAGAAATAGCTTGTTTTTCAGTTCAACTTTTGCAGATCATAGGGTAAGGAGACCTAGTGAACTATCAGTTCCCAATTGTAGCTGCAAAGATATGTGCCTTTGAGCCTCTTCAAATGATAGGAAAATACTCAGAGATTTTGCCAGAGACAGTATACTCKATTTAGGTTGGAAGTAAGGTGGAGGGGAGTGTGCTGTGGTTCTTTCTGGTGAAATGGACCGCGGGTTTTTTTAAGGCCCATGAGTTTGGAAAAACTTTGTGCAAAACAAGAGAAATCCACTGTGGAAAATAAAATGGATGGAAAGAAACTTTAAAAGATACTTTAAAAGTCAGTACAGCAGCTACTGTAAATTGATATTTGACCAAAAACTAATATTCAAAATAATAACTGAGATTCACACTCTATCTTGTTTTATTTTAATTACTGTTAAGCCTGAGAATACGCATGACTTATATTATGGCTTACCAAGTTTCAGCTGAGGGCAAAAACAGAGGCAGGAACATTCATGAAAACAGTAATTGAATAGGAATGCTAAAGATGGAGAGATACCGGGACCTCACCTTTGATTTCTACTTCTTTCATTGGCTTATATTGTATGGAGTAAGCTCAAGTAGGCAGTGTTTTTTGATGAGTTTCATCTTGCATCATTTAGAGAGACATCCTGTTATGCAGATGAATCATCAGTATGCATAAAATACATATTTTTTTCCTGCTTTTCCTAATCATCATGCAGATGATTAGGCTTGGCCTCTGAAAAGTAGCCAAAAAAAGGTTAAAAGCCTTCAGCTTTCAGTAAATATTGGCCTATGCACATTGCAATAATGCTTCAAATCTTGATATGGCAATATTTCCAAAATCTACAGATATTCATTGTAAAATGATAATATTTCACAGCTAGCAAATACTTAAAGGTAGAATAGTCTTTGAGACAAGCCGAATAATTTCTAGGATTCTAATTTCTAATTATTCTAATGTCTGAATAATTTTTATGTTCCATGGTGCAGTGTTTCATTTATTCAAGTTTTGTGTTACAGTATAGGATTTTTTTTAATACCTCAAATCCTCCTGTCTTTTCACATTTTACTAGAAATGTAGTTTTCCTCAATCTGTACTGAAATAATATGCATGACAATTTGATATATATTCAAACATAAAATTGTTGAGTTMTCCTCCTCTGTTGGCTGTGAACTGCTTTTTATGAAGGGCAGGGTGTCATGTGGTTGAAGAATAGTGAAATATAAAATAATTTTGTAATTACTGAGTTACAATTACTGACTGATGGGAAGTGACTGCATTAGTTTCTGAGTAAATGACTTTGGCAGTTCTGATTTCATCTTTTACCTTACTTTTTGTCTTGCATTCCTCTTTCTTCTCTATTCTTTAATCAGTTTAAGTGCTAGAAATTACACAGATCTACATTGCAGCAGGTGTCAGAACAAGTAAGTTCTCCAGCTCATCCTTGTCAAACACCATTGCTGCATTAATTACTTGAATTAATGTTTTGATGTCTACACAGCAGTCCCCTACCCTATGTTTTTCTTAACCTCATTTCCATCACCCATTTAGCTGATATATATTTTTCTTAMGGTTACAGAAATATTTCCTTTCTTACCATAGCAATTCAAATGTCTTTCTCTTGTGGCTAAAACAAAATGCTCATCCAGTAACTCATCTACTTTGTACAACAGCACGATGGATTTAACAGCAACTATTCCATCTTCTTCTACATCTCCTAGGAGAAGCCAATGTTCTCATAGGAACCCTTAAGGGTCAGGTTTTGAATTATTGTCTTGGAAGTATTGCTTAGTATTTCCTTACATATTCCCTTGTTTACACCTAAGGGAAGGTCTAATGTTCATGAATTTTTACTCTGATTTCTCTAATTTGCTGGTGTGTAGGAGAGTTCCTCCAGAACTGGCACTGTGCTGTCAGCGAGTAATTGCATTAGAAAGCGTTGCTAGTCAGTATCATCGAGAGTTATTAAAGCTTTTGCTTAACCTTTTTTTTTTTTCCGAGAAGGAATGTTCTATGTCTCCCTCTTGTGGCGTGAAATTATATTGAATTTGTTAATCAGAACCGTTGAAGTGCAGCAAAGCCTTTCGTTTCGGGTTTGCCCAGTGTTGTTAAATTTTAATGCTCTTCAGTTTGTCTGGTGCTTTAGCTGAAGTTTGGAGGATTCTCCTACAGGTAAAGTGAAAGCTTCCACTTTCTCCTTTCCAAGTGAAAGTTTGGACAAAGAGAAACTCCCCAAGTTTGTGCTGGACCTCATAAGCAAATCTAGCACAAGGCTAACTAAATTGTTCAGTGTTCAATTCCAGTTTCCAAGGTTTCACTGATGCAAAGGACTTCATTTTGTTATAGAAAGCAGTCTGAAATCTATGTCCCTCTGCAAACCCTGCCATCCTCTTCCTATACCAAGGTGGCTCACATAAATCTAACTCAAATGTTTCCTGCTTATTCCTACCAGCGCTTTTGCTTTCAGGATCACTAGAACAAATACAAAGTCAGATGACTCTGAATCTACCACAAAAATGTGGGTCTTCCAAAAGACCCAAGCCAGATAGCTAATGAAAAGCCTTCAAAATGTGTTTTCATTTAGTTCTTAATTTTTTCTTTTTTTTTTTTATTCTGATTTTAAAATCCTGAGGACTCAGTAACGCATTTACCCATTAAGATGTATCACTTYTGGCTTGATTCTCTACTGATTTTTCTACATTAAGTAGCTGAAAGTGACTGTCCTTGTCAGTGGAAGGTGTCAGATTTTCTCAGGAGTAGCTGGCTCCACCTCAGAGTTTAAAGATGGCCAAGTAAACGGAGTACTATACCTCCAAGCATAGTGGTGTTTAATGGTGTTTTGTAAGGATAAAGAAGTTTTTTGTTTCTTTGTTAATTTTTGTTTTGTTTTGTTTGTAAGAACTAAAGAAGCAATCAATAGTGTTCCTTTTATTAAAATTCGTGTAATGTGGAATGCTCAATGTCTATAATTCTATGCACAGTAGTTCTGTGCAAAAATGTTAAGGGATACATGCTGTAGTACAATACATCACATTCTTGAATTAGGTACCTAGACATCCTTGCTTCCCAACAGGACTGAGACTTATCAAGCATGTATCTGATCTTCTAAGAAGTTGAAGAGGAGCRCAAGAGCAGTTAAAATAGAAAGCAGTATTGGTGTGTCTGCTGAAAGTGTGGTTTTTCTAAGCACAACCTGCCTAATGAAAGGCAAATAAAGACTTAAGAAGTCATTATTGTGTAACTGACCAAGAATAGTGTCTATAGGTCTCAAAATGTTTGGAGGTGCCAAGTGTATTGAAACTGTTTGATAACCTGAAAGYATAGCTCAGGGGGATGTAAAGGCACAGACCTTCAGACATGATGCTAAACAGCATGCAGAATTCATGAGCAGTGAATTCTTAGACACCCAAGCAATGACTGYCCTTCCTCAAGATAAGTAAAAAGCAAAGAAACTCCCTGGAGGTCATTGATTAGGATAATCAGATATCTAGATTGGCCAGGACAGTCCTAGGCTTTCCTGTTTCAGTATAGCAAAGCAAGTGTTCAGATCATCAGATTCCAGACTTTAGAATGGCTGGAACAAGGTAGTAAACAAGATAAAATAGACTACTGCTTTGGCTGGGACAAGGAATTGTACAAATCTGTTTCTTTAGATGCAGTGTTAAGAACTCATCTCTTTTCTTGTCATAGTTTGAGAGGACACATATCTTCATATTCTGTAACCTGATCCAGAATGAATGCCCATAGGAACCTGGTTTGGACCTGGTTTGGACATCCTCTGAAGGAATGGGATATATGCTTCAAAATGCTCTCCCRTTTTATTAGAGTGGAGACTGGAGTCTGAAGTTTGTGTCCCAGGTGAATGCCTTAACCATACAGCTATAAAATGGACAAATGTCTTTTTGTCTGGTCAATAATTATCCAAAGTAGAATTGCTTTTAGCAGAAGAGACTGTTAATGAGCACGTATAGGATTCCCAGTCTGGTAGTAAAGAGCATTTCAGAAATGTCAGCATCACTTGCTCTGTCAGATAAAACATAGATTTGAAAACAAGACTTGTGCCTATTAATGAAATGATCTTATCATTTACGACTGGACATAATGCATCTACACACCTGTAAGAAAAGGGAGTGGGGGGAAGTGTTTCTGACATCAGGCATGAGTGATGCCATSAGCAGTTTAGATGTTTCAGAGAGCTAAACTCTCTCTTTTTTTTTTTTTTTGTAGATATTACACATATCTCAATCTCTGCATAAGCCTGAATATTGAGCAACTACTGTAAGCATTCTTAGTTACTTCTTTCTCTATTTATTAAATATGTGAGAAAAYAAACATTTTAATTATAACAAGGCAAAATATAAAATGAAGGAATAGTTGAAAAAGGTTCTGTGTCGAAGAATGCTTTTTTTTAAAAAAAAAGTATTGTAAATTTTCCCCCATTTTTCACAGCTTTGTAATAGATTGATTCCCTCTCCATTTTTTCTAYCTAACTTCCATTTTCTAGTTTCTGTACACATGAATGATGTTTGAAATGCTGTTAGAAAGTCAGTAAAGGTGGTAAAAAAGAGCACCAGTGAGGAAGTGGGCTTATGCTAGTTCTTGGAGCAGGACAGTGTCCCAGATGGAAGATACCAGAGAAAAAAAAGGTATTAAAATAAATGAAGTAGCCTCCATATAAGTCAGTGTAGATGCTAAGCTTTGAGTACTTTTTCTTTAGTTACCAGTGCAAAAGCAMTGGCACTTTTTTCTCCTTTGTCCTGGAAGTTTTTCAAATTTGAGCTCTTAAACTGAGATATTTTACAGAAATGTCCTCTATCTTTGCTGCTTATTTCCCTAAGCCATTGAATTTTCTTCTTTTAAATTACATTGCAAATGCCTCCAAGCCATATATTYGTATGTCATATATTAGGCCATAAATACTAAGATTGGCTATAAAAGAAAAGCAGTGCGTCAGACAGAAGAYGTAATATAACAACTATATTGACATTATTTGTTTAGGAAGTTTATTCAGTAATTAGTCTGATTCCTGCGGAAATGATTACAGCAGATGTGCAAAAGACATTTCCAGTCTGACTCTAAGAGTCTGAGCTACCATATAGAAAAGCCATATTTCAATTTCTACAGTAAATGTGCTGTTCCAGAATAAGCAAAGTAAAATAAGAATCCTTCAGCCCTTCCTTTCTCTGCTGGTACCCGGAGAGCAAACAGGTAAGGCAAAGATGCAAAACTGCACAAAATTGGCACCTGCATCCACTGGGTGGCAGCCAATCCTCTTTCCAARCCCTCGCTGGTGCCTTTCTGCGTTGCTGAAGGTTTCATCATCTTATGGCATCCCTGCACTCTTCTGTATGTCCAGTGAACCGGGTGTTGCTCCCTTCATCCTTAGGGACCCTCTAATTACCCCAGTGAGATTGTCTCTCCTCTGTTAATGGCACTTCAAAATGCAGATCCCCTGGGATGTTTTAATTAGAGTGTGATTAGTCCGAGCAAACTACTTTTTAAAATGAAATCTGCTGAAATGAACACCCCGGCTGTGTGAACACTCGCTTCCCAGTGAATGTGCCGGAGACATGTAAGCAACCTATCCAGAAAGTGAGGAAAGGGGGAAGAAAACACACACTGCACTCAGCAATATATTTTAAGTCAGGCTGAAGCATCACTGAAGAAATTGAATCTAGAAAACAGTGGGAGATGCTACTTCTGATCCTTGGTCTAGGCAGTTCACTCCATGATTGCAGTCCTTACTCTTGCCTGTTCACTTGTAGTGAGTGTAAGAGCTCTCTGCAGGGTCCATGCTGGCATGGGAGGCACTGCCACAGGGGAGGGAGAAGTTAGAGACTTGTCTCTCCTGCTTTATCTAGCATGACATTGCTAAGGAATGTACTGCGAGATCCTTCCTGCTGGTGAAAAAAGGAACGAAGGTGGCAATGGCTCCTATGAAGGATTCTCTGACCCTTTTCAGAGTGGTAAGGAAACTCAAGTGTCCTGGCTATGTTGCATAAAGAATAAGTTCCCTTTATGTGCTTCAAGTCATTCTGTACTTCCTGTTGGACACAGTTTCTTTTCAGTAAGTGTAAAAACTTTTACAGAGAGTTTCTCAACGTTGCAACATTTTTTTTTTTAGCCACTGTTGCATATTCACACATTACTAGGATAATACAAGGCTGAAAATTTTACAGGACTCTGGTGTGCAAGCAATATTCACTTTAGTAGAAGTCTCTTAGTTTGATCTCAGATAAGTAACCTAGGCTTGTTTCAAGCCTTTTCAGAGATTTAGGAAAGATGGCGCTACTTGGCACTACAGGATAAACAGGGTTAATAGTTGCTTTGTTAGGTGGCAGGCCAATAAACTGTGTATCACAGAAGTAAAATGCTAGCTTTGCAGCGTGTCCTGATGCCAAAAGTRTGAGTCCACGTGCTAGCAGCTTCAAAATTGTACGATGCAGAAAGTGGCATTAAGAAACATTTTTCAAAGTCTTTTCCACCTCAAATATATGCAAAATCGTCCATTGAGAGGTTTACAGATTTAGACCCAGGCAACAATGATGTGGTGGGAAAAGGAAAATCTCCAGAGAATCTGTTCCAAACTTAATCTAAAGCACTGGCACTAAGGTTAGACACTCTGGGGTTTAAGAACCCCAGAGTCCTTGAAATATTTTTAGCAGAGTTTTGAAGATTTCCGCTGAAACAGCTGTTTCATATCAGAAATCTATCAGTGCTAATGAAAGTTACCTTTAGTTTCACAGGATGAAATTTCTGCTGCAAAATAAAGAGGCATTTCTCATTCAGCCTTTCTCAGGAGGATTTTGGATACTACTGCGGCCAAACTGCAGGGGGAAAAAAAAAAAACAAACCACCACCACCACCAAAAATCCTTTCCTAGCAGTGAATAGGAGGCTTCTGCTCACTGTAGTGGTCAGGCTGCCTGAGCGCCATTGACAGTGAAAGCTGATGTCGCTTGATGTTGTAGATGATGTAGCTCTACTCGGAAGGTAGAGATCTTCCTTAAACGTACATGAGATTTCTTAGACCCAAGATAGCAATATCTACTAATTTCTAGGAACGAAGCTGTGAGCTGTAGAAAAACTCTCAGCTAATGCAAACTGCAGCCCATCACTCTACTAACAGAGGTCACCATAAACTTGCCACCATGATGGTCTGCTGGCTGATCTAGTSTCCACTATGAACGCAGAATGGTATGCAGAAGCTCATGCACAGCTTTGCCCAAGTTATCTAGATGCTTGCTGTCTTTTACTGTGGTGGAAATCATGGGTAATATTTTGAGGGAACAGGCTTTTAAAGAATAGAAGGATTGTGTGGACAGTTGTAGGGTTTTCCTATCAGGAGGACCTACATTGCAGTATTTGCTCCTAAAAGAGAGTTAACATGGAGCTTGTCTTGATCTTCATGTATTTCAACCACACCTAACTATTCTTGCATTCCCCTTCATGCCTGCTATAAAATAACCAGGCACGCCATGAGGAAAAACCTCGTGGTATCTGTTGCATTGAAACACATTCAACTACTGAAGCATGGTCTGTTCTTCTCTAGATACCAGCTGTACAGTGAAACCTCTGCCTGGACAAGTCTGATCTGTGTTCCTTACCTAGCTTATAAAAGAGGGATGTGAGGGTTAATTTTGGTGAAGTGCTTCACAATGACTACCTGACAGATGCCTAAATACTGAGCATGGTTAGTATAATAGTGTCACTATAAGGACCTTAACAGAACCCTTTTTGCTTTAAAAATTTCTCATCTCTCTCAGCAATCTCTGCTTTAATGTTCCTATCTTCTTCCCATTAATCCTCATCTCATACCTTTTTTTTCTTTTCATTGGCCCTTCTGGACAACCGTCTTTGGGTAAGCCTTTTTATATCTCTATGTCCCTTTCTCTCTGATAGATACTATCATCCTTTAAAGAGCAGCCACTCCCTTCTTCAGCTAAGTACTATCTTGGCAGGCAACTAGGGAGGAGGAGTCTTCTTTAAAAGGCTTTGAAATTGTGTTGTTAAAAAATATATAAATAAAGCAACAAACCTTTTAATAGGGCTTTGAACAATCATCCCTTTCATTCCCTTATGGCCTATTGTGCTTCTGGCTTTTTTATTATTTAGTGTGTTTCAAAAAAAAAAAAAAATCCAAATGTTTTATGTTAAGCCATTAAGAGTTTATTTGGATTGAAAATAAATAAATAAATGTGGTGCTAGCAGTTGGGACTGTGAGCACATGCACAGCTCCCTGGCAAAGGCAACCTATAGGAAGCACATCAGAAGGCCAGAATAAGCTACAGTGAAAGACCAGAACAAAAGCATCAGCAGCATTTGTTTCTGGTTAAGTACTTCTGCAGCAGCCTGACTACTGGAGTGGTTTACCCAGCTTTTATCTGTCTCAAATTCACTTCACTCCCCCATCCCTCTCTGCAGCTTCACCCTCAACTATAACTCACGGTAATTATATGGAGAAGGAGGAAGAATGGGATTTCTTTTTTAAATCTTCTTTTGTTTGATATTTTTCCCCCCWTCCTGATGGAAGCATGTCATTTGTTGTTATCCAGCTTTGTTCRCGGAGTTATTAGATGCCTAACTAAATGATTTTTGTCTGCAATGCTTGCATTTTTTTGTTTGTTTGCTTAGTTTTGTTAGTTTTGTTTTTAAAATGCTGGCCATACTTTGTGATTAGCTAGAAAAAGCATTTTGTTTCTTTCTTTCTTTCTTTCTTTCTTTCTTTCTACTCCCTGCACTTTTGTTTGCCAACTCTTCCTGTTGTCCACAGAGAATTCTGCAGCAGGCTGGTGACTGCAGCTAGGGCTCTTCTGTGTGCATAATTACTATCAATCTTGCTTGGTCTTTTTTCCCTAGTGGGACTACTAGAGAGAGGAGAAAGAGTCTTTGCCATTAAATACATTATTAGGTTTCCCATTTTAGCTCCCATGTGACCAACATTTGGTGAATCAACATCAAAACTTACRTTTTCTAACTCTCTTATTTCATGAAGACTGAAAGTAATGCTAGGAAATAGGTAATTTTGGAAAATCACTCATGCACACTTCTGTTGGCATCATTCAAGTACTAAAAGATTGCAGGAGGTAGTTAGCAGGAAGTGAGGAGAATATGAGCTTGACTTTACTGTCTCAGTTTTGAGAGTCATAAATAAAACAATCTGGTTCTCATTAAGTTAAATGGAGCCACTGATGGCCTAGACCTTAGAAAATGGAATGAGGGATGTCTCGGATTGGACTCCAAGAAATGAGTACCCTTTCATGAATGTCATTTTAAATGTGAGACATAGAATGTCAGGTTAAAGATGACAAAAATATCGTCCAAAGCATGCAATCTGACGCACATCAAAGAGAGTGGAACTCTACTCAAAAATTTAAGCCAGAATCAGGCACAAAACGAAGAAAATAAAACTGTCTCTGTAACATACTGACATTTCCACTCCTTCTGCTCTATTTGCAATCAATTTAMTCTATTTGCTGAATTTAATCCTAGAATGAGGTTGGTTGTTTCCTCTTGTAGTAATATTGAAATCATCTGAAGGGAATTCTAAAACTTTAGGCCACTTAGTCTTCTGGTTCAGTAGATTTCCTTAAAAAAAAAAAAAAAAATCTACCCCATGAAATCTTGTTACAGAATCGTAACAGAGAAAAATAGTCAAATGTTATCAGTCMAACTGTGAAGCTTTCTGTACTGTATACCTTGATCTTCTGTATGTCAGATCTGACATAATCAAAATAGCGATTAGTGCTCAGAGAACGCTTAAGAGAAAGGGAGCATCCAGCTTAATTAGTAGACATTTACAGCACATCCTTGACCTAGGCATGGCAAGGAATATCACAAGGATTTATTCCTGGCAGTCATTAATAAGCATTGATAGGGCTACCTGAGACAAACACAAGCGAGTCTGACAGCTGTGCCCGTGCCTACTAAATTTTGTTCTGTGTTAACACTGGATTTTTACTTTAATGATATGTGTTAAGTATTTTCAATAACATGTAAATAGCTGAGCCAAAACCTTACATGAAGAGGACTAAAGACTGTTCTGCAGATACTAATGATGTTGTAGTGACATGTTTAGAGAATCTTGGAAGAGACAGCRTAGCTGCCAATTTCCGATCAGTTCTGCTTTGCCAGATTTCTTGTGCTTAAGTTCTTAGTCTCTAGAACAGGGATTGTAGGCTTTCTGGTCTCATATTGTGACAATAGGGTTCTGTGTACCCTATGCTTCAGTATTTTAGTAGATATGGTGTGCATTCCTGAGGTATGGATAATTAGGTAGAACACTCGTTCATTAGGCTATGGGAAACAGATAAATTAAATATATTGTGCTGTACTGTAAACATATTGTTACTCAACATGATATGAGAAATACTTAAAATGTAAAGTTGGAAAAAAAGTAAAAATTCAAAAATCAGTGGATGACATCCTATTGGCACAGTATTTTTCAAAACCTAAATTAAAAAGGAAAAGCAACTATTGTAATATCTTCAGTTACTATGAAAAAKTGAAGGTTCACTTAGTCTCTGTATGAGATTATTTTTGGAGCACAGTGCTGCTTGACAGGGAACAGTTGCAGACTGATCAAAGATTGGGTGTTAATTGGGTACTGAGAAATAATTAAATTTATTTTTTTAACTCATGGGAAAGACGATGACAATTTTGCTTGCAAAATCAGTCAACATTCTTATTTTGAAGACACTATTTTCAAGTGCTAATAAGAAAAATATATCTGGGTAATTTATTATTTAATATATTGCTGGAAGAATTTTACATTTTAGCAGTCATACTTTTTGACATTCAATTAATATTTATGTATCACTCAGTTGTGGAAGTATATCAACAACTAAATGTCAAATGGATTTTACCTGGAGTGAACCTTATTCTGGAACAAAGATTTGAAAGAAATTACGCTGTTATGAAGCTATTTCACAGTTAGTCCCACAGTTAGAAGCAGTGTTTAATGTGGAGACTAGGGCATGCATTTATGCTCAGGAGTCAGACCTTGGAAAAGGAAAAGCAGATTACTGTATATTTTCCAACATAATATTACTGCATCGTACATCACTTTCTCGCAAACATGCAACAGGGGTTTTTATAATGCCAGTGGTTTTTTACACCTTTGAAAACATAACAGTGTATTCTAGCAAGTTATAAAAACCGCAGGCATGACAAAGATTGCCTCTTAGACAAGAAAGAAAGATGCCTGGGCCTGAGTGGCAGAAAGAAGACTCCAGTGCTGATCTGGGAGTTCAAGACCAAAATTACAAATAGAAATTGCAATGAGAACAATTCTTTTTTATCTTTCCACATCTGGGAATAGTTGTTGTCTGTGAGTTATTGCACATATAAAGAAATGCATTGTATTAGCTTGCATGTGGCCAGTGGCCTGTATTGGGAGTACTGGGTCTATAAGGTACAATCACTCCTGTTAAGATATGGAAAGGACATTTGTGCTGGCCTGACAGGATGTTGTTTTGTGTCTATCAGGGCCAGAATYTCCAGAGAATAGATGGGTTACAAGTAATGAAAGCAGCGGGAGTGAAAGGGCATATATTTGTGATGTTAAGAATACATTAAATTATTGAGATTGTTCAAAATAAATAAGAAATATAACTAAATTAGGGCACAGACTCTAAACTTCTCTGATTTATAGTGTAATTCCAAGTTTATCTTATTTGTATCACTTGTATAATGAAGTAAAGTCCAAATGTGGTGTCTGAATTCCCTGAATTTTGGCAATATTGAACTCAAGAAATATAAGGGGGGCTTTTGTAGCTGGAACCTGTTTCCTTAATGAACCAAAGAAAAGATCTGTGAGGGGTTTTTTTTGAATTTTGATGGGTGTAGATTTCTTTATCTGTTTCTTAAATGGATATAAAASACTCTGAATTGCCTTCTGCCTTTTAGCCTGGTTCCAGAGTCCCAAATCTAGATCCTTAAAATAATTCCAAATGTTCTTTTTGGGTCTGTCCTGGAGGAAAAAGATGTGATCACAGCGGGGATAATATTGTGTGAGTACTAACTAGCACAAGCAGGAAATAAATGAATAGACCAAAGTTCTGCTTAAAGTTGATCAGGCAAAACCAGCATAATGCTGAGATGCAGAAAAAGTAGCACGCCCTCCCCTCCTTCCCGCGTGCACGCACAAGTTGTTTACAAAAGTGCCTTGTAGTAAGTGCTGGTGGTGTCACTCCGTCCCATGCCCCAGAGCTATCACCGGGCCTCATGGGAGATGTGACTGCAGCATCGGACATGGGACTGTTTGTTCACTCACTTTCTGTGAAGAGAGTTTTGAACTGTGTTTTGAATAGACAGCATTTTCTTTGTGCGGTTGGTAAATAACACAGAGCAAAGTTAGTCAGCAAGTTGCATAGCTTCTGCATTCTGATTCTTTGGAGCCCTTTTGTACCAAGCTTCACAGGATGTTTTTAACACAATGTGACCTCACTGGGATACCAGAGGTAAGGAAAAAAGTTATTGGGGCTGCTGTGGAGCATTTTTTTGCACGGAGCTGCCTGAAATACTGCTTGAAAAAGCTTTTTGAAAAGAAGATAGTTTTACTGCAATCCAGGCAACAGGTTCAGTGAAAATCAATATCTTTAACTCCTTTGTATGTTAGGAAAATCTAATTAGGACTGATTATCTTTCCCCATTTAAGCAAAATGATACTGATTTGCAAGTCTCAGAGCTGTTAYGTCTTTGCTTAGTGTCCTGAGCAAAGGCCCAGTTCTAACAATAAAACATCAAAAGATTTTCTTTCAACACAGACAAGAATAAAGAGATCAGATCCACTTGTTCATCGAAGTCCTAGAAGCAACAGTAGAAGAACCAGAGTGTTGACAAACCATCCATCAAAATCAGAAGACGCCGAGCTTTCAGATGCATGTTCCGACTCGCCAGGCAAAGGTAAGAAGAAAAAAAAAATAGCATCAATGTATTTTCTGACTAAACTCGCGTCTGGGTTTTCACCACGGACATTTCTGATGGGACTCATTGCTTATGGTTTTGCTTGGACTGATGGTAAACGGGCTCCTGGGCAGTTTCCCCTGGGGGATTACCCTGGGCTMATGTCACCCCCTCTCCTCCCTCTGCTGGTCAATGTGGGGGAAATGCCCACACGGAGTGCCRAGGACACCAGCCGCTTTTCCCTAAATCCAGAGGAAGCAGCGATTGCTAGTGGCTTTTCTAAAAATGTATTGCTTGCAATTCTAAAATTGGTCAGCCATAAGGTTTAATGATGAAAGGATTAACTACTTACAAGAAGGCAGAGAAATAAAAGTAGGTAAGAAGTCAAGGGAGGCTTATGGAAAGGAAAACAAACACGTATGTAGCTCAGGTATCCATTCAAGATAAAAATTTTCTAGGCTCATGCTCAATGAGCAACTGATGTGCATATACATAGGAAATAAAATAAAGGAGAATTATTATACAAAATATCTTCATGAATAATAGGTATGTTGCTATTCTGAAAATGATTTAGTATGTGATGTGCTTTACTACGTRTACCAAAAAAACTAAAATTTTGGTTTTTGCACAGAACAGTCATTTAATTCTAGCCACTTTAATGACTTACAAAAGAAAAAAAGTTTAGAGTCACTGATAGAGTGAGAGGAAATGTTCTCATGATATGTAGAACTGTTATTCATACTTGAAGACTTCTATAACAAAGAAAGCTAAAAATAGGCTCTTAAAATTGGAAACTTTTACAGCATAAGTGCTGCTGACGATGAAAATGTTCTTTGGTAAATGAGAACGGAAAATTCTGCTGATTTACCTATGACTAACTTGAGTTGCTTTTTACTGTAAGATCTRTGAAGATCTAGAGGTGATTTTTTTTCCTTGTCATCAGTTAGAAAGTAAATTGGTCAAGTCTCATGTGCAGTATAAGGCTGAGGTGACAATATTACTGCTCCCAATAAGACATAGCAATGAATTTGGTTTGGATTTGGTTTTGACGAAGCATTCACAGTGATACTTTTATAACGTGAGACTTGCGCTGTACTTTGATCCACTATTTTGTGGCACATAAGCTGCCAGCTCTGTTCTAATTAGAGCAAATATTTCCTCTGAAGAAGCTTCTAGAGACAAGTGTGTTCTCTGAAGCAGAAGTCTGTCAAAAGGGATGTTTGAAAATGACTGATTTTTATTCATGACCTTTTTATTTGGGTTACATTAATAATACTGACCTGAATCACAGGTCAGATGTTTGGCACTGGAAAAAAATAAAAATGTTCTGTATAGCAAATGGATGATAATGACGCAGACGTGAGGCWATAGATGAAAAATCAAAGATGATAAATTATTCAGTCTGACATAAATACAGTCAAAGTAGTAAGATGGAGTTCTYAGATTTTAATATAATTTTACACCTATATATGTAGTGTTAGATTTTCTTTTTAAAAATGTTTTTTCCTAGTGTCTTACTCACTATAGGTAAAGTGGCCAGTTGGAATTTAGTTTGCTTTTTTATGTCAGACAGAATGTGGCAGGAGGCAAAGGGTTTCGTTTGTCGCTGAATTTGAATGGGAGGGTGAAAAGTTTTGATAAAATTGGGCTGTGTTTAGCATTTATGGAAGCTACAGTGGACAAACCAGTAGAGGTCAGTACACGGTGCTGAAATATAAGTGAAGGGCTCTGTTTTTTGGTTCTATACTTTTGATACATAACATTCCTTTTAAAATRTAGTTACAGAATATAATTTAGAGTAAATACTGTTGTCCTCTTTAAAGAAAAAGGTTAAAAATACTTGGGATAATATGATAATGACAGAATGTTTAAATAGAGTAAATTAAGTAACAAAGTGAATTTTGTAGCAAGTTATAGCTTGCAATGCATGTTATAGGTGCTAAAATCATTACAGRAATTATTGCAAATGTTGCAAGGACAAATATATCCAGGTCATGTTTATGTAGCAAAAATTGGAAGACAGAGAATAGTCTTTAAGAATCATGCTTTCAGATAYTGGAAGTTAAAATTACAGAAGAATTTCTCCTCATTTTGGGGTATCAGAAGTTTGGAGCGTTAAACTTAGTCAATGATTTTAAAATCACCATCCTCTTATGTGTTTTTATTTCTATGTTTATTTATATATATATGTGTGTGTGTATGTGCATGCGTGTGCAAATTTGTATATAGAAAGAGAMGGTGAAAGAGAGGCAGACAGACTCTTTGTATAAATCTTTTGTTTCCCTTTTAAAAGCCATGGTTTCTTGTGACTTTTTTTTTGTGATTTAAAACAAGKATAAGAATCAACCTGTGTAGTCTCTCCATGAAAAGGTCTTTCAACATATATTACCTGTAAAACCTTATATTCATGTTGCTTTCTGTGGAGCTAGAAAGCCCAAACTGTACATCCCCCTTCTGTTTACTAGCTCTTACACTAAGAAGTGTTTTGAAAAGTGCTTTGCTATCAATTGTACCTGTTGAAACTTAAAGAATTCCTAAGAATTTTATCAGATGAAGATTAAGTACTAGAGACTCAGTAACTCTTTCACTGGTGTTTCTGAAATTCCCTGATGACTTCAACAACTATTGGCAGCATAAACTGAGCTAGGAAAGAGTTGGAGATGTCACAAAATACTCTTGCATATCTGACCCACAAGGTGTGTTCAATTCCACACTTCACTATAACATCATGTACATGAGTTTCAATCCAGTTGCACCTGGACTTCCTGGTCAAGGATCTCCTTGTTAGACAGGGAACTCTAGTTTTGGTGAAGTGGAAGTCTTGACATTTAAATCAGTATTGAGGCCAGAATGTCTACAGAGTTGTTTAACACTTTTTCCTGACACTATGCAAATTTAGAAATAGTCTGCCTTCTTTGATGATATGATGTCAAATCTAGGACCGAGGCGTAGGAGGGCCAGGATGCAGCTGAACAACAAGTCCACTTTCAGTCTTACCAGAGGTGTAGGATTCAAAAGCTAGTTTGACTTTTTTTTTTTCCTAGATAAAACTGCACTGTATTTAAGGGCATCTACTACTTATTTCACTCCTTGCTTTGACTTTGTTTTGACCAAATAGACTTGAATCCAAAAGTTTAACTCACCTTCTTTTCCTAGAAAAATTTCCAATGTCCATATCATTATCATATACAATATCACTTTGGGAATCTTTTTCACATTTCACATGATACAGAGCATGAGAGAAGTTGTGTTTTGCTGAGTCAGAGTGGAATAGCTCATTTRTAGTAACTGATATGTGTTATCTTTATTAGCTGCTGTTGTGGAGAAGCCCTCATGAAATGCATTTCATGAGCAGTAGTGCAAAGGCTGAAGTTACTTCTTACTATACTGAATGATCTGGCTTTAACCGGTGAATTTTAAAATCTGAAAATCTAAGTATTTGTTTTGCTTCAAGTAAGTTTCTTTATATGATAAATTGCATGAACATCTTGTGTGCCTTTTTCCATGAYGTTGTGGGATACAACCTCCCAAAGTTCAAGCACCAAAATAATGGTGCTGGAAATGCGTAGCTCAGTCAAATGTTATATCCTTTTAGAAATATGCTATTCTTATCTAGATCCAGATCAAATATGGGAGACTACAGTAGCATTGTTCAGCATTGTTCTGTTCCATTAAGGAACAGAAGGTTTATGTTATCACTAAGATTCTTAATCAGTTAGTAGATTAATATTTGGTATCGTCTTTATACGTTCATATAGTAACAGTATAATCTCATTTTGACTCTCTTTTATGAAGTCAATGTTTTCTAAAAAATCTTCAATGCAAAGCAGCTATGCAGAGTTAAATTATTCTATCACTATGTACRTTGGTTTTATATCACAGATCACTTTATCCACTTTCTGTATGTGTATATGTGCAGATGCATGCACACATGTGCACGTGTGTGTATGAAGGTGTTTTCTAATATTTTTCATTAGCTGATATGGAATAATCTGTCATCTAACTACATCACTATGTGGTCTGTTTAAGTATGTATGAAAAAAATGAGGCTTTGTCTCTAGATGGTAATTCAACCAGTGGTGATCAGTAATTGAGACAACTGCACTAGTGAAGATCTCTGCATATAAGCAAGAAAACTGTGGCATTTGCACCAGAAATTGAATTAATTAAGTTTCCTTACCTGTAATTATGTTATCAATCTGGAGATTGCAACATAACCTAAAATAAATTAGAGGCAATGAATTAGAATAATAAATATAGGCAAACAAATTATAACCTCAAATATACCACAGGGGAGAAAAAAGATCGATCATTCATTCATTTCTGATAATAAAATGGCATCCTAAAGAACTGCTGTAATTCTGGGAAATATACTCTGTATCACAAGCAAATGTCAACATAACTTACATTTTAGTGCTCTACTGCTTTAGGTGAGGATTTTGAGAGACAACTGTTCTTCTAAGAAAAGATCAGGAATGGTGTTTTTCACTGACTGCATATGGCTGGTTGGAATAGCTGGGTTTTTTCACTTTCTGGAATTGTATCAGAACTTTTKTGCCCGCCCCTTTTACTGTATAGCTCAAGTCAGTATTAGTTTTCTTGTTGTTATTGTACTTTTTCATTTATTCACTTCCCCTTGTGTCAAGATTCAACACAATAGTCCAGTCTCTTATTCAGGTTATTAATTTCCTATTGAAATCAACTGGAAGCTCAATTCAAGCTTTAGTATCCTATGTATGCCAATATCAGAAAAAATATAAAATATAAATATAAAWATATATATATACTGGCCTGAGGCTGAAGACCTGTAGTGATAAACAATGTCAACATTAACACTGAAATGTAACTGCAGTTAAGTACTTCCTTTTCATTGACAAAATCCCAATTGTTTCTCACATAACTGTGTATTTCCARGAAGTCATAATTTACACTGTCACTTTTCCTGTAAATCAAATAAATATGAACTCATTTTTTTCTAGTGCATATACATCTCTTGTGATTATGTTTACAAGCAAAGTCATTTCTGAAGATCTTTGTTTTTAACAATTCTTTCCCCAGAATAGATTCTTATATTTGACTCTACAATGCATAATAATTCTTTTGCCACAGAATCTTAATATAACAAAAAGTGCTCACGTAACATCCATAARTGACTACCTGATATAATGCAAAGGAGCACTAACAATAGGCTTCACAAAATATGAAATATTTAACAAGCAAATAGTCTTACATTTTTCTTTTGTAGGCAGTTCTATTTTGGTTGTGCATACTAGTTTGTCCTAATGCTGTTAATCAAAAATGTATAGCAATCTACATGTTTTTCTGTGAGTCCAGGAAAGGACATACGTATTTTTTTAAACTTTTCCTCTATCTGTATGCATATTGACACATTTTATTAGTATATATATGTTTTATAAAATGTATGTATTTGAATGCATGCAAAGCACATTATGAAATTTCTGCAGGGAGAATACTTTGTGGTACCTCGAGTAGAGAAATTTGGAAGTGAAAATACTGAAAGGCAAGGAGTGATTAGCTGGCACTTTTTCTGGCCTATGGCAAAAAAAACATGGCTAATAGTAGAGACATGAAGATCAAAGAAACGGAAAGGARAAGGTTCATCAGGAGAAAATACTCTACATGGGAACATGTAGAGTATCTTGTAGTCAGCCTTATAGATTTATACTTAGGAAGTACTTATGAATATATACACAGGAAGATGTTGGGAAATAGTTGGGAAGGTGCCAAGGCAATCAGGCCTAAAAYGGACACTAACACAGTAATACCAAGATCCCACCAGCATGTCCTCCTATTAGAGAAATCATTTCACCCTCATCCCAGTCCACCTGCTTGCAGAAGTACCTTTGATGTGTGCATGGTACAGYCAAAACAAATGGGCTTGGTTATTGTGAGCTAGGCTGTGATGCTCAAGAGCAGCAGTGCCTAGGGAGTACCCTCAGACAGCACTGTTTGCAGGAATTGTGCAGCTTGCTGTTGCTTTTSCTATGTCTTGAAATCTCTTTTCACYGCCCTCATAACTCCCTTTCCTGCTSCAGTCTCCTCTCRAAGAKTTTGGTCCAGTTGCTTCTTGGTCACATGTGTGGTCACAGTTTTGCTGCATCCATTCTCCAGTTCTGTGTTTGTGMTGTCATTGCCTACATACTTAACATACCTTATGGAATCACATCATCATGATCACATCATCATCAACACRTCATGAGGATTACATATTCCATGCCCTGAGCGTGGTTCACCTTGTGTGACTCTGTGACTCTGCTCCCCAGTACTCTTCTTCACTTAGCCGTGTTTGGCCTTTTTCTCACATAACTCATCTCTAACTGCCTGTGAAATCCAGCTGTTCTTCACTGCACTATCTTTAAATTTTATTAGCTTCTCACGTTATTGTCTGCCATGGTAAATGGTTTCATGTTTCCTGTTCATGTTCTCATGAGCAGTTTTCTCRTGTCCTGTGCAGTTTTCGTTACTGCCCAGGGCCAGGGCCGAGTCAGTGGCTTAGTCATTTCTGTGTAGCCCTAATATTAGGGCCTAGTAAAATAGGAAATTCATCCTTAGCTGATGCTATTGGTGTAYGACAGCAGAAATATGAGATAATAAATCAATGAACTAAATAATAACTGATGTAACTTAATCGTATCTTCACTTACACAAAAATGGAAATGCCTTGTTATAGCTTACCTGTTTTAAACAGTTGAACTGAAAAATTACCGCTGCAGTGAGACTACAGGGCTCTAGATAGGTGATTTCTGTGGCTATGTGATAGCACAATGTCTAGAAAAGGAGCAGCCTGGAATAAATCACAAGCTGGTACCATTTCCTCCTGGACATTTTACCGTTCCTCACCGGCTAAGGTCACAAGGCAGAGATGGAATCTTTTTGCAAGGGACATAGGAGTAAACTCCACCTGATCTCCAAGTTAACAATAAATGAGTGACCTCACACTGCATGACCAGGCATCATGGCATTAGCTGCAAAATGTACGCCTTGCTGCAAGGCCAAACTTATTTCTTCCCGTGATTCTTATATGAGAGCTGTCTGGTTTGGTATGTGAAAGAGCAAGGTCTTGTCTGCTTGCAATTGAGAAAGTGGACTGAGTCAAGAGAGAGGAAGCTTTCTAAGGGTTGTGCTTGGTCACCGAGAAACGGGAGAAGCAAAGCMGCAGGGCCAGCTGAAGTCAAAGATATTGATGCCACATCAGGGTAGGAACTCAGTTTGGAAGTTGAATACCGGAAAGTCCCTAGTAAGGGCGGGACTTAACTCCCTAGTGGCAGTGGGATCCACAGACTGGCAAAATAGGGACTGGAATTAGTCACATGTTAACCAGGATGGAAATATGAACTGGTTAAGAGAATTAGAACTCAAGAGAGCTGAAGGGCAGAAATCACAACCGAAATACTGGAATCTTCTGGCATTCAGTAGAGAAATATGTTTATTATATTATTATTATTATATGTTTATTTAATTTATTTTATTTTTTATTTAAATGCTTTCCTATGTGCTTTGAGTCTTTAGGAAAATGAAAATGATGTTGCCCACAGTTAGCTCTTGTTGAAAGTTAATTCACCAGGTTCAGGCTTCTCAGACCCTTACTAGTGCCATGTTAATATGTTATCTCTCAAAAATTAAAAATTATAGGACTCCTTGGGTCTTTGAACGCTTTTGTAATATTTTGAAAGTAGTGTTCAGTTGACTTCTTCCTGAATGTTAAAYATTGAGAGTATTTGGCTGGAAGCACAATAAAGAAATAGTGTGCATAAATGTTACTGCGATGATTRTAGCATCTGCTGTGATTATCAAAAATCTGCCCAGAAGAGAGAGAGAGAAAGCCTAGTACATCTTATTTACTTGTACCTATAGCCTTAAAGCTAGTTTCATCACAAAGCCATCAGGTTCACTCAGTGATTTCTGCAGGTCAGATTTCACCAGTGAGTGAATAGGGCACAAATGGACAATGCTGACTAAAGATGAGAAGATAATGCCTGTTCCCATGGAGAAAGTTCTACAGGTTTTTGTATGAATAAAACTACCTCTGTTCATGAAACAGCAATAGTGTTGCTGAGAAAGTAGATGTTAAACCAAGGTAAATATTTCTATGTATGGATTTGCCACTCTTTCACATACCATCAAAGAATTACTGCTTTCAGCTTTTTTAAGGCACTTTCATACGTGCTGCTGAGGAACTGGCTAACAGTGCAAGTCAGATTCAACAAATTCATCAAAGTGCGACTCAAAAGGGACAGCTTTGAACAACTTATTATTCCCACAGTTTTGWAATACAATTAATTTGGTAGCTAAAGAGAAACCGTTTTACTTGGAGTATCTGAAGTTTATTTTGGAGACCCATTACAGTTCCAGCATAGCTTCGTATCATCAGAGTCACCTGCTCATACTCAGTATTAGAAATGAGTGTAATGTAAAAGTATGTTGTACAATGGCTAAAGGATAGGATTTTTTTCTTGCTTTCTTTCTTTTTGGAGCCTTTTGGCCACAATTTTCCCTTGTGTTTCCCTAGAAAAACTATGACAGTAAGAAGTAATTGTTTTTTCCTTTTTCCTTAGCTTTTCAGTAGGAGAAGATACCTTAAATAAGATATATCTGAACCCAGGGCCCATGTCCAAAGCAAAAACATATCCTCTTATCTGCACACTGTATTTTGAAATTGGAATGAAGTACTGAATCCTACTTTAAATTATTTACCTTTTCTTCCCAAATACTAAGTAGATTTATTAACTGAATAAAAAATGGTCTTGTATATTCAGAGTACTTTTTGTAAAATAAAATGTATGTTATGAATGTACAATAGCAGAAGGAATGGAAGAAGAAGTGATTGCCAAGGACAAACAAGGCTATTCTGAGAACATCTATTGATTGGAAACAAATCACTTGATTTTTGTCTTTTGTTTTGCTGTTTTCTTTTCTTTTTTTTTTTTTTTTTCCTTTTTCTCCGTATTACATGAAGTGGTCTCTCCCTGCATGTAATTTTTACTTTTTAGTGCAATCTGCACCTGTGGCCTTTGGACTTAATGTTTATGACAGATGGACTGGACTGTGTTTGCACCATTTAGTGTATAATCCTTCTGTATGTATCTATGCCATGCGAGGCAGTGGCACTGGCCCAGTGGGCATATTTATTAGTGCAGACTTCCTGTCTGCTTCCATTGTTCTGTTGCAGTGTCCTTTGAGCATAATGGACCTTGCTCTGTGCTGAATCCACCTACAAAATATTGTCCTCGATTCATGCCAGATTATCTGTTGCAGACTCTAGGTTTTT